>JADWQK010001310.1:600000-1046341 GCA_017933935.1 Sesamia nonagrioides
ACTATTGTTGCCAATATGCCTGATATAGTGATGGTGGATCGATTAGAGCGGCGTGCAATGATTGTTGACATAACCATCCCGCATGATGAGAACCTCGTGAAAGCCCAGAAAGATAAACAAATCAAGTATCTTGACTTGGCTCACGAGGTTGTCGACATGTGGGAGGTGGATTCAGCAATCATTGTACCGATAGTCGTGACAGCCAATGGCTTAATAGCCAAGAGCGTCGACCAACACCTCAGGAGGCTCTCGTTAGGCAGCTGGATCAAGGGCTTGATTCAGAAAGCTGTAATTCTGGACACGGCTTGCATTGTCAGAAAGTCCCTCTCTCTGGAGCCCTGACCGCCGGTAGTTTAGACCCTGTTCCCGATACCGGTGGGCTACTATTTTTTATATTTTTAAATGTTTTTTTATATATTTATATAAATATTTTAAAATGTAAATCATATGTATGTAAAATAAATGAATGAAATATTTAATATATTTATATACAGTATTTTACTTATTGTATTTACTTGTTTTTTTTTTTTTATTATATACTAGTACTTGACCGCAATCCCGTCTGATGGTAAGCAATGACGCAATCTTTGATGATAAAGGGCGCTAGTTTATTAAGACCCTATTCACTCAAAAGAGTGAATAGGGTCTAGGCAAGATTGCGGTCAATCACTAGTTTATAATTATTGAAAAAAAAAACCCGTTACAAATATTAAACTTCACCAGCTAGCGCAGCCTTCTGAAGCTTTACCAACGTAATTTAAATATCTATAGGATAGTATGCGCACGCGCTGCACTCGGTCATGTTTATCCGTGACACCACATATTACGCTGGCGTTGTGCAATACATTAACTAACCCGATTGTACAACCTTCGATTGGCCGTGACTTGAGGCGAACTGGTTCATTAGTGATGTACAACGTACTGCCGAATTATCGATATCGATGAAAACTGTTCAAACTCGTTGTGCACTTCTTCTTCTTCTTTTTTTCTATAAATTATAAACTAGCGCTTGACCGCAATCCTGCCTGATGGTAAGCAGTGACGCAATCGTTGATAGTAAAGCGTTTATTAAGAGCCTATACACTCTAGCCTTGAAGATACTCAAATTGTAGTCCGACGGAAACACCGCCGCTGGCAAATTGTTCCAGTCCCTCGATGTACGAGTAAAGGAGGAGGCGAAACGCTTCGTCCGGATCGTAGTGGTGTTAAAAACGTAAGGGTGGAAACTCGCCATACGACGGGTCGTCCGATGGTGGAACGAAGATGGGGAATTAGAGAGAGGTCCGCATAATTGTATAGGTACACTTGACAACATTTTAGCGTAATATTTACATTATCCCCCTTATTCATAAACGCTTTTTAAAGTTAACTAGTTGGAGTTAGTAAGATTGGCGATTATCCTCGTGTGCTATTATCCTCAACAAATTATCGCCAGAATTCATATATAGTGCGTGCAAGCAGAAATTTAAACAAGTTGTGTAAGCAGCAAGATATAGATCCATTTTTGAGTAGTGTGTCTTTGGTTAGGAGGTGCTTAAGCCGTAACTTTTTCATTTAATCAATTATTAGTTTTTTGTTATACGCGTACCCACTTATCTAGTGTCCATAAGATGTTTTTAATAATCTGTAATTTATAAGTGAGGACTTGTTATTGGCGGTCAGTCCAACTCACTGTTTCTTAACTGATTTGTTTAGCTGTAAGTCCTCCATGCTTAATAAATAAATAAATTATTTAAGTATACATTTTTGACATTTGCATGTCACTTAACTTTAATTAATTATCGTTTATCAATAAACTCCTTTAACACTATGGTGTTCATTCATAGATGATGATTAAAGTTAAGCAACCTGCAAACGTCAAAAATGTATGGTTTAACAATTACTAATTACTAGTTAACTTTAAACAGCTTTATCAATAAGGGGGCGTATGTGCACACGACAGCAGGTCAAGCTACCCCAAACAGTCAGATATTTTTTTTTTTATTACTTATAAACTAGTGCTTGACTGCAATCCCGCCTGATGGTAAGCAGTGGTGCAATCGTTGATGGTAAAACGCACTAGCTTATTAAGCCTATTCACTCAAAAAAACTGAGTGAATAGGAAGACAGACGGCAGTTGAGCGAGGTAATGCAATGTTTAACCCAACAACACGACCAACGATGCTGCGCCAGAGGATGATCTGGAGACCCTCCACGACCAAACTCCCGACACAACAACATTAGGCATATCGTACTCGGCACACATCGCAACACAACTGCTCAGACCTGTCCACCGTACGGCTTCACCAGACATCATGCCGGAACACGACGAATCGCTTGGCGGCAAGACTTTGTCTGGTGGGTGGTAACTTATGCCGGCGGCTGATGTTGTTGCCTACCACCGAGAAACAATCAACCTTGAGCCTTAATGCTTTAGAGATAAAGTTGAAAATCTTATGAGGTAATCTGACAGATTGCAGTAGCTTGATGTGCTGTCGTCTGTACAGACGATAGACTGGGCTCTAGGACATGCCGGTTTTCTCTCATCGTTTTGAGAGCAGTGGTGATGAAATAATTTACACAAAGTAAAGTGCCTGGCGGGGTTCGAACCTATGACCTACAGCTTGTAAGTCGCGGCCGATACCATTAGGCCACCACTGCTCTTGCTCAATAAATAGTTAAATAAAATAAATAAACTCTAATGTACACAAAGGGTGACACAATAGGTCTAGGTAGTCTTATCGCTAAGAGCGATCTTTTACTGACAACCCATCCACAAACCAACTGAATCAAACATAGCCTAACCTGACTGACCGACTTGTTCGGCTGGTATTATTTACCTACGGGCGAGCCTATCAAAACATCTATCGATACAACTATCGACATACTTTCACGCACTCAGCTCAACACTACGGCGTTAAGATCAGCGGCAATCGGCAGTTGAATCGGTTACACGGTGCTAAAAACACAGCATTGATTTAGATAATAGTGTTGCATATACTATTAGTGATCAGAAAAACTGTTGAAAAAATATGTGCTTGTTTAAACTTGGTTGAGATTACAGAGGGAGCTTTTGTGCAGTCGTTTAAAATGTAAGTTGATTCTAGTTTTATTTTAATACTAGCTGTTGCCCGCGCCTCCGTCCGCGTGGATTTCAGTTTACAGAAGCTCAGTTGATATAAAATTAAAACCCTGTTAAAACAATTGGAACAATTTGTACGCCCGCGTTCACTCCCGTTTTCGCAACATTTTTGTTACTGCTCTGCTCCTATTGGTCATAGCGGGATGTTATATAGCATTTGTCCTTTCTCAGGCGCTAGTCTATCTTTGTACCAAATTTCATTACAATCGGTTCAGTAGTTTTGGCATGAAAGCCGGACAGACAGACAGAGAGACTTTCGCATTCATAATATTAGTACGGATAACCTGAACTAGTCGTTGTTCGCGACTTCTTCTACGTGTGTATTTAATTTTTTATTATTTATAAATCTAACTGTTTTTTTTATCTATACTAATATATAAAGCTGAAGAGTTTGTTTGTGCGCGCTAATCTCGGGAACTACTGGTCCGATTTGAAAAATCTTTTTGCGTTGGATAGCCCATTAATCCAGGAAGGTTTTAGGCTATATAACATCACGCTGCGACCAATAGGAGCGGAGCATAACTAACTCTACGCGAACGAAGTCGCTGGCGGCAGCTAGTAAATTATAAACTAGTGCTTGACTGCAATCCCGCCTAATCGTAAGCAGTGATGCAATTGTTGATGGTAAAGTGCGCTAGTTTATTAAGAATCTATTCACTCTAGCCTTGAAGACACTTAAATTGTAGTCAGACGGAAACACCGTCGCTGGCAAATTGTTCCAATCCCTTGATGTACGCGGTATAAAAGATGAGGCGAAACACTTCGTCCGGATCTTAGTGGTATCAATAAGGTAAGGGCGGATACCTACTCGCTGTACGACGGATCGTCCGGTGATGGAAATGGAACGGGTCTCCCTTTTTTTTTTTTTTCTTTTTTTTTTTCTTCCTCCTGCTACCTCCAACAATAAACAATATTGGAGCCTATTCTCATCAGTTCTCATTCATTCTAGTTCTCACATTGATTCTTCTCGCACTTTCATCCTTCATACGTGATCTTTCTTTCAACGGGTCTCCGTTCCATCAACGGACAATTAGGTAAGTCATGCAATTCCCTCGCACACTCACCAAAACGCAACCTATAGAACACCGACACGCTGGCTATTCTACGCCTGTACTCCAGGCTTTGGAGACCGTTCTGATCTAAATTTGGGTCGCCCTAAACACGAAATTTCGTGAGCATGATTTTATCATCAGCATCTCCGCGTTTAATCCCGGTTGCATCCGCGGCTTTCGCGTTGGAGCCCGGGGCCCGCTTTCTTGCTCAATGCCCTCCATTTCGTGCGATCTTTAGCATCCCCTGGTGTGAGATTGTTGGCGCGCATGTCATCTCTTACAACGTCAAGCCAGCACTTCTTTGGTCTACCTCGCTTGTCCCGGCCCGGCGGAGGCGCCATGGCAAGACATTTGTTACCCACGTAACGCGTTTGTAACACCATGTTTTCGTAAGACGTGACCGTACCAGCGTAGTGAGCATAATAAATACCTACGATTAATTTCTCTCACGAAGGAACATTGTTACATTTGTGTGTAGATACAATGGGGAAGAAAACGCAAAGCTATTTGCAGATGTCCCTGATGGCGTTTGACTCATAACAATTAGCTGTCAGTCGTATCACGTTTTATGTTTTTTCTCGGTGGTAGGCCATAACATCGGCTGCCGGCGAAAGTTACCATCCACCAGACAAAGTCTTGCCGCCAAGCGATTCGCCGTGTTCCGGCATGATGTCTGGTGAAGCCGTACGGAGGACGGGTCTGAGCAGTTGTGTTGCGATGTGTGGCGGGTACGATGCCCCAAATGTTGTTGTCTCGGGAATTTGGTCGTGGAGAGTCTCCAGATCAATCTCCCTCTAGCGCAGCATCGTTTGGTCGTGTTGGTCTTGGGTTTAACATTGCATCACCTCGCTCAACTGCCGTCATCCTTCCTATTCCTAAGTTTTTTAAGTGAATAGGCTTAATAAACTAGTGCGCTTTACACTCAACGATTGCATCACTGCACCATCAGGCGGGATTGCAGTCAAGCACCAGTTTATAATTATTAAAAAAAAATGTTGAGTTTTTTTTTGTGTTTGACGGGTTTTTTTTAGGTAAAGCAGAGTAATGTATTGTACATAGACTGTTTCAAGTTAAAAAAGGAGTTAAAAGTCTAGAGGAGCTGCAGTAAAAGGACGAAAATCTGATCTAATTACCAGGCAAATAACAATGCCCAGACTTTAAACTGAATGCAGACTTATTAGTGTTTTAAGTTACATTAATTTTGTATTAGGTTTAATGTTTCTTTTTTTGCCACATTTGAAAGTTTCAACCCTATTAACCTAAAATTATTATCCAGACTTGAATCGTATGACCGAAATTTTGACTTCTTTACTTCCTCAAGAACAAGAAATTCAAGAGAGAAAAAATTGATTTACCGCCCCCAGAAAGCTATAGAGACATTAACATAATCTCAAGTGAAATCTATTTATATATTCTATTCTAAATTGAAATGCATAGGTATCTTTAGGGAAAGAGTGATTTCCATTATTATTTCAAAAAATTGCTACACAACGCGGCATATTTTTTATAAACAACGTGAACTCGAACAAATTACATTGGGTTTTGACAGTTTATTTGGGTCAAACGATATCAGCGCCTCTAGTGGCGAGATTTGTCAGTTTTCTTCCCCATTATGCCGTATGCTCGAACCTTTGTGAGAGCTGGAGTCTGAACTAGGTTTGGAGTCTGTAATATAGATCTCCAGGCTCACATCCCTTTAAACATTTATATCATTTTTGTCGGAGAATGGGTGGTTTTTAGTCATAAACGCTAACAATATCTACTGCACTTTATAATTGGCATGCAAATCAAATAAAAATCAAATTAGGCTGAGAATCAGCACTTTTTGAACGTCAATATTACATAAGACAGTCCCCCAAACCGCCCACCCATCGACATTTCCTAGTGTTTTCGCTGGGAAAAACAAATGGCGAAACAAACTCCCCAGCAGTACAGCTGTCTGTTCATTAAAAAAAAAACACATGATTTTATACAATACGACTTTGTACAGTAATGAACACAAGAAAACACACCAATAATGGATCCATTTACCATATGCCAGCTAGCCACGCCAAAATACCAGAAAAACAAAAAATAAAATATCATTAAAATGGAAATGTAAATTAGTAAAAACTTATTATCTACCTAAATAAAATCCCCAGGTATAAAGAGCGTGACAGCTCACATATTTATGCATTGTAATTAAGTGAATTATATGAACTCATATAACGTGTCAGTAAGCTCATTCTGGAGAAAGAACACAAACATTGCCTTGAGTTAATCAGCGCGACCAGATCTTCTTATCATTTAAATATCCGTTTACGGAATAAGGCATATCTTTATATAACGAAGCTTGGATTTGATTTCTGCTTTAAATGCACTATAAGGTAAGTCTAAAAAAGCAGAGGGTATCTTCTTATACAACGTGTAACATAAAGGGTATATACATAACAAAGGCATGGCATCTTTTGATGATATCAAACGATATCGGAAGGGTTTCAACTCAAATTAAAATACTCAAAAAATTGGTACCAAATTATCGGTTTCGTGTGTTTCTTAAAATAAAATCATAACAAACGTGGCAGCACACTACATATGTTAATAACTACTCGTTACCCGTCACGTCACTTGCCAAAATCCGATAAATCTCTTCAATATCTCTGTGCGACTAGTATGATAGTAGCCTACCACAGGCAGTGTTTTTCCTCATAACTTCCTAACATAAAGAGATAGAATTAAAAAATCCTTCCAATATCGTTTGATATCATGTAAAGATGCCATGCCTTTGTTATGTATATACCCTTTATGTTACACGTTGTATATGTACTTTCTTAGTATAGCTTGGACACCAATGGCTGATTAAAAGGTGAAGTAAAGCATCTATCGCCAACCCGCATTGAGCAAGCGTGATGACTACGCTCAATCCTTCTCTGTATGAGAGGAGACCTGTGCCCAGCAGTGGGACGATAAAAAAAAGGTTGATGATGATATGGAGAAAATGCACTGAGCCTAAATTATAGGTACTTTGTGAACGAGAATTTCGACACTATTCATTGTTACTTAATGGCGCCGATTCTATTGCTCACAAACTAAACCAATTGTAGGATAAGTGCATCTTTTTCTTTCTATCTTAATAAGAAGAGGATAGAAGATAACATTTTAGTTCAATCCTATCAAATTAAGATACTCCATAGACAATTTAGACACGATTATAAACATGGCGACTAAAAATACGTCAATTTACATACGTCAGGAGCGGACTAATTTGACAGGTCGAAACCCCACTAATATGGCGTGGTTTGAACGGCGTTTTTTATAGTCGTAAGCCCTAGGCCATTTGCGTCGTTATTAGATCTGTCCAGATTTTAAGACTGGACGAGACTTCTCCGCAGAAGGTGGAATGACGAGCTGTTAGGTCAAGAGGACGTAGGAATGATATAATGAAACCAGTGAATATCACGGACAGTCTAATTTATTAATTTTACGAAGATACACTCGATACATTTATCACCTCACATGTTGCAGCAGAGATGGCGCTACTAGTAATTAGATAAACCTTATTTTTATAAATCATTGTAAATAAATATATACGGACAAATCACACAGATTGAGCTAGCCCCAAAGTAAGTTCGAGACTTGTGTTATGGGATAATAACTTAACGATACTATATTTATAATACATACATATATAGATAAACATCCAAGACCCAGGCCAATCAGGAAAATATCGTTTTCCATCATGACCTGGCCGGTGATCGAACCTGGGGCCTCCACGTCGCAGGCAGGCGTGTTGACCGCAGCGCCACGGAGGACGTCAACAAATGAGATGGAGCCCCTGACGCTGTCGTAACTCGATTGATTCACTCTTCACGGTTTACATATATGTAAAGTTCAGCGCATCTCTTGCTGTCTATTTTTTTAAGAAAAGGACAAAAGATAGAAAAAAACAAAGAAAAACCGACAAAACCCCGGTCCGGGGTAAATGTGCGCACATACCACTAGTAGAACGGGAATTAAGGAATATTAAGTAATGATTGTCAAAATAAAACTCCAGCTAAGCGTAACTACTTATGTATTGACTTAATCACAAATTGAAACCTGGAAGAATAATATAACTAGCGGGTACATTATGTACGTTTATACATAATTAAAAACATAATCCTTAGATCTAATAATAGCGCATGTGATGATTTGCTCATCTAAAACGAGCAGGCGTTTAACTCGGACAAGTTGCGTGTCGCGAGTTCGATCCCTTACGGATCAAATATTTGTATGGCCGGCAATCCCGCCTGATGGTAAGCAGAGATGCAATCGTTGATGGTAAAGCACGCTAGTTTATTAACCCTATTCGCTCAAAAAAAAAACTGAGAGAATAAGAAGGGAGACGGCAGTTGAGCGAGGTGATGCAATGTTTAACCTTGCTCCATGGTTAAACCTAAAACACGACCAACGATGCTGTGCCAGAGGGACATTAATCTAGAGACCCTCCATGACCAAACTCCCGACGCAACAACATTTGGCGCATCGTATCCAGCCCACATCGCAACTCAACTGCTCAGACCCATCCTCCGTACGGCTTCACCAGACATCATGCCGGAACACGACGAATCGCTTGGCGGCAAGACTTTGTCTGGTGGGTGGTAACTTCTGCCGGCTGCCGATGTTATGGCCTGCAATATGGTATTCATTTAATGTTCTGTGTTAGTATCGTATAAAGCCATATGTTTTTTTAACGAACAAACAACTGTGCTGCCGGGAATTTGTTCCGCCACTTCTTCTTCCCAGTTAAACCACTGGGAAGTGTCGATAGGCGGGCGTTTTGGGGGACTTATGTAATATTGACGTTCAAAAAGTGCTGATTATCAGCCTAATTTGAATAAATGACTTCTGATTTTGATTTAATTTGACAATGCCGATACGGGTTTCCACTTCAGCTTCTTTGATTTGGTTCTGTAACAATCTCGCAGTGAAGAGTTGTGTCAGTGGACTGTCAACGGTGTCAATAATATTCTTGTATTAGCTGGAAGAATGGCTCACTCCAAAGTCACTTTACCTTAGTTGCCACGGTAAGTGGATAAAGATTGTGAATGGATAGATATGGATAAGATGGATTTCGTTCAATACGGTCTCCAAAGTCATCATTATCATCATCTCAGCGTATAATCCCGGTCGCAATCGCGGCTTTCGCGTTGGAGTCCGGGGTCCACTTTCCTACTAATACGCCTCCATTTCGCACGATCTCTGTGATCCCGTGTGAGATTGTTGGCACGCATGTCATCTCTTACAACGTCAAGCCAGCACTTCTTTGGTCTACCCCACTTGTTCCGGCCCGGCGGAGGCGCCATGGCAAGACATTTGTTACCCACGTAACAATACGGTCTCCAAAGTCTGTGAAGAGTAGCCAGCCTGTCGGTGTTCTACAGGATGCATTTTGGAGAGTGTGCGAGGGAATTTTATTCGTCTTAATTCCCCATCTCCGTTCCATCATCGGACGACCCGTCGTACGGCAAGTATCCCTTACGTTGTTGATATCACTACGACCCGGACGGAGCGTTTCGCCTCGTCTTTTTTACAGCGTACATCGAGGGACTGGAACAATTTTCCAGCGGCGGTGTTTACGTCTAACTGCAATTTAAGTGTCTTAAAGGCTAGAGTGAATGGGTTCTTAATAAACTAGCGCGCTTTACCATCAACGATTGCACCACTGCTTACCATCAGACAGGCCTGCGTGCAAGCACTCGTTTATAATTTAAAAAAAAATCTCTGCTGGACTGCGAGGCAGAATCCTCGATAAATTCTGTGCACTTTGATAGCAGCTAATTGCGTAAGTCACTTTAGATTTATTAGACTATTCGTTGGAATCATTTTGCTAGTCCATTGCTCCATATTATGTTCGAGAAATGACTCTCCTGTCTAGTCGGCTATGTAAACACGCAATGAATGTTGTTCAACTGTCAAAAATCAAATCAAATCATTTATTTCGGAAAATATCCATAGCTAACAACAAACGAAGCTTATAAACAAAACACAAACTTAGAAACTAACATACCTGACAAAAACAAAAACCTCACACGGCAGTAATATGTCTGCCGCAGCATTGCTGGATGTAAGGACAATCCAGTCGGTTGGCAATCATCGCGAGGACGGTGTTGTCGCTGCCCCGCACTCTGTGCACCAGAGACGCGCACCGTTTACGCATTGTGGCGTGAAAGCAGTCGGTACGAGCCTCAGCCTCAGCACCGCCCTAAACGCATTATTGAACTGGACGCGGAGGGCGCTATATGCTGCACGAGTATAATCAGCCCACATGCTGCATGTGTAGAGGGACGTACAGTAAGCTCTAAAGAGCGTTAACTTTACCTCCCTCGAACAGGGCACAAACCTACGCGTTATCATATTACCCCTAACTGACAACGCCCTCCGCTCCCGCTCAATGTCCAGATCGTCTTTCAGGTCAGCTGTAAGAATGTGACGTATTATTATTAGTGTGTGTGTATTTAACTTGCATCACCTTCTCAAGCGGTGCTTTATCTATAAATACAGGAGGCACACTCTTCAGCAAACTAGCACCAAACACCATGAATTTACTTTTTACCTGCATTATATTTCAACTTGATTGAGGCATACTCTTCACAGGTCCCTAACAGTTTCCTAAGACCGCAGACCGATGCGCTCAGCAGCACCATGTCATCAGCATAGCTCAAAAAGAAACCCATTGCTACTGAGAGTGTGTTACGTAAATACCCTACTGGTTTGTCTAGTTTGGTTGTGTATATAAGGGAAGAAAAACTATACAACATAATGGAGATGTTTCCTGGGTAAATAAAAATTGATTCTATTTAGTCCGTCATTCAGATTATAGAAAAATATTGGATACGTATATTTTGTTTTATCAAATCAATAAAATTTGACAAATATAAAAGGCATCAAAAATCAGGAGTGGTGGCTGGTGATGTCACTGCTCGCTAAAAAGTGTAGCGTGCAGTGACGACACACGAGTTTTCAACGCACTGTGTCGTCTTCATTTTTTGTTTAAATATATGAAAAAAGAAAAAATGCGTGTCTAGTATTTTTTAGAAATCGGACTGACGTACTATATTTGGTTTTTCTTTAGTCAACTACCCTATTTTGTTATAGATGGATACAACAGCCGCAGAGACATCTTCAAACGCGGATGCTGAGGAAGAGTTCACTGAAGGAGTGAGAGTTGTACTGGTAAGTTACTATCATCATCAACCTTTTTATCGTCCCACTGCTGAGCACAGGTCTCCTCTCATACAGAGAAGGATTGAGCGTAATCACCACGCTTGCCCAATGCGGGTTGGCGATTTCAGACTTATAAAGTCCAGGTTTCCTTAACATTTTTTCCTTCACCTTTAGTCATTGGTGTCCAAGATATACTTAGAAAGCACATATAACTTTAGAAAAGTTACATTGGTACTTGCCTGACCTGGAATCGAACCCGCGCACTCATACTTGAGAGGCTGGTGTTTTAACCACTAGGCCACCACTACAAGTAACTTCAACGTATGTTACTCTAAGTACCCTCAATTGTAGCCATGGAGCAAATATGGTATCTATGACACCACATGTGAATAACGCGTCATCATCATTATCATCAGCCTCTACTCGTCCACTGCTGGACATAGGCCTCCTACATGGCACGCCAACAAGCTCGATCCTGAGCACTTCTCCGCCAGCCACTACCAGACACCGTTTTGATATCGTCGCTCCATCTCGTCACAAACACATACGTTACAAAGATTTTAATTTATAAAAATGGCTACTGATTTACGTTCTGGTAATCTTTAACGATGACTGCTTCTTGTTGGTATAAGTATGGCGTGACGTAATTGTGCCCACAGACCATATCTGGACGGGGCACGTTATCTTGAGTTGGTTTGTGTGACTTTCCAGGTTCACTTGTATCATTCATTATTTTTATTTACCTACTAGCTTTCCGCCCGTAGCTTTGCCCGCGTGGAGTTCGGTTATATCGCGCTTTTTAGATTTCCCTCGGGAACAAAGGTAAAAATTCCGGGATAAAATGTTACCTATGTCCTTTCTTGGCTTACCTGGAAGGTAACGATCTCCTCAGTGACCGACAGTACGGTTTTCGGCGCAATCGGTCAACTGGGGACCTACTAGTGTATGCCACTCACTTGTAGGGCGTGGCCCTCGAGAAAAATGGGGAAGCGATTGCCGTCTCCCTTGATGTCTCGAAGGCCTTCGGCCGGGTATGGCACGCTGGCCTTTTGAGTAAGCTTCCAGCGTACGGCGTTTCCGCTGGCCTGACTGGCTGGGTTAAAGACTTCCTAACTGAACGGTCCCTCCGAGTTGTTGTCGATGGATGCTCATCGGAGCCCATGTCGACCAATGCCGGTGTTCCTCAGGGGTCTGTTCCCTCTGCAACTCTGTTCCTGCTGCATATTAACGATCTGCTGATGCCCGGTATCTATGGGTATGCGGATGACAGCACGGTTGTGGAGAGATATCTGCCAGAAGCTCGGGCTAGTAGGGAAGCAATCTGGTCCGAAAGAGAGGCTATGGTAGAGCGTACGAGTGCTGCACTACAGGCAGTCTCCGAATGGGGCAAAGCCAATCTTGTAGCATTCAATGCCGCCAAAACACAGGCGTGTCTTTTCACCGCCAAAAGGAGCCTGTTCACCTTGGCTCCTACTTTTCGGAATGTATCCTTGGAGTGCACCAACCGCCTTCAGCTTTTGGGAGTAGAGATTTCCTCGAACCTTAACTTTGGGCGGTTCATTGAGTCCAAGGCCAGGGAGGCTGCTAGAAAACTTGGCGTTATCGCAAAGGTCCGGCGGTACTTCACACCGGGGCAGCTTCTAATGTTGTACAAAGCACAGGTCCGCACGTGTGTGGAGTACTGCAGCCACATTTGGGCTGGTGCTGCGAAATGTCACCTGGATACTTTGGATTCAGTGGAGAGGCGTGCGAAGAGGCTGTTTGGCGACCCAGACTTAACTCGAAACGGTCTCCAAAGCCTGGAGCACAGGCGTAGAGTAGCCAGCCTTTCGGTCTTCTATAGGTTGCATTCTGGTGAGTGTGCAAGGGAATTGCATGATTTAATTCCCCCATCACCGTTCCACCATCGGACGACCCGTCGTACGGCGAGTTTCCACCCTTACGTTGTTGATACCACTACGACCCGGACGAAGCGTTTCGCTTCCTCTTTTATACCGCGTACATCGAGGGCCTGGAACAATTTGCGAGCGACGGTGTTTCCGTCACATTACAATTTGAGTGTCTTCAAGGCTAGAGTGAATAGGCTCTTAATAAACTAGCGCGCTTTACCATCAATGATCGCATCACTGCTTATCATCAGGCGGGATTGCGGTCAAGCGCTTGCTTATAACTTATAAAAAAAAAATATATTGTATGTGCCAAATTTCATCAAAATCGCTTGAGAGGTTTAAGCGGGAAAGCGTAACAGACAGACAGACAGAGTTACTTTCGCATTTATAATATTAGTATGGATGAAGGACTTACAGCTAGACAAATCAGTTATAAAACGGTAAGTTGGACTGACAGCCAATAACAAGTCCTCACTTAGGTCCGTATTACAGAACGTCACTCAAAACTCAACCTCTACTTAAGTCTCGTTTGATGCCATTTGATTGGTTGAAACTAGTTTTAAGTAATGTTTAAACAGAGATCAATGGTTGAGTTTCCTTCTGTAATACGGGCCTTAGACATTACAGATTATTAAAATAAAAAACATCCTTTGGACACCAGGTGAGTGGGTACACGTATAACAAAAAACTAATTTAAACCAATACCATAGAATAAAGAGGGGAAGTAGGTTATCTGCGACCCAATCCGCGATTTAATTGCCTACTGTCTTAGGGTTGACGACTGTCCGCGCTTCGTCGGTTACGGTTGTCGCCCAAACCGCTAACAAATATTTATAGACTAAGAGCTTATGTTTAAATTATTTGCTTAGTATTTAGTTTACATATACTAGTCAGTTTTTTTTTTGTAATTTTTATTTTTAGTTTTGTACACATAAAGAACCATATTTATTTTTATTTTAATTAATACAAATATAAATAATACAAACATAACATCTATTGAATCACACATTTAATACAAAATTACAAATTAGCTACAGAAAAATACCTACTTTCTTCGGTTTCGACTATTACGAAACGCGTTGTTATTAAACTTTAATGTGTAATATATCCGTATCCTTGTAAATAACTTTTAGAAATATAATTTGAAAAATATAAGTCTTTTATTTGTTCATAAATAGACATACCAACTTTGCAGTTTATGTGATCATTTTTAAAAGCTAATGTGCCGAAAAGCCGTGACGCGCGAACCTCGTTCCGTGCTAGCCGCGACTAGCGCAGTCATAGGCACTCTAATATTGTGTTTAGGTGTGCGTGCGGCGACGCATAGATACTATGGCGCACACATACAAGCCGCGCGCGGTCCGTTTGTATGAAGATAACGTACTTCCCTCTCTTTATTCTATGCCAATACACAACAGAAACTACTATTATTTTCATTGATAAAATATTAAATAGATACGATATATTCTAATAAACTGACCAAGAAAAATGTGCCGAACATGCATATTTTTATTCGGCATACATTGGTACAGTGTGAGTGAGATGGGGCGCAATCTAAAGCATAGAGAAGAAAAAGATGGCTAGTGTTTGTCGTTTGCGCTGTTAGTGTTTGTCGTTTGTTTTTACGAGTGTATCGAGAGTGACTAAAGCGAGATACAGGACTTACTTCCTTTTTTACGCCTCATTTTTAGTGCGTTAGTGACATATCTACCTTAGTTTAATATTTTATCAATGATTAATTTGCTAACACGGCAAGTTAATCACAAAGCTAATTATGTAATTGATTAAATGAAAAAGTTTCGGTTTAAGCACCTCCTAACCAAGGACACACTACTCAATAATAGATCTATATAATGCTGCTTATACATACAACTTGTTTAAATTTCTGCTTTCAGGCACTATATCAGTCAGAATTTGTTCTGACGATAATTTGTTGAGGATAATGGCATTACTAGGATACATAAGTAGGTACAATACCTTAATGATATACAGTAGTCTAAATGTTTAATGTTTACTGGAAATATAAGGCTTTTTTATTTTATTTATTTTATTAATGGCATACGCAAAGGTGGATTAAATCTTTTTGACTTCATAGGGGTATTCAAATAAAATTTGGACAATCACATTCTCTCATTTTCTCACTGTCCCTTTTTGTTTATGTCCGTCTCCTTCTTTCTTGTAAAATCAAGATTCCGTGGACATTGGCGTGGGTTATATCTTTGTATACATTAGCCGACTATTAATATTGTAACATAACTGTTTTTTGTTAAAAATAAATAAAATAAGATACTGAATCTCGCAAGCAGAGTTCGCCGCGCAACTGACATATAAAGGCCCGACCTGAATCATTGGGCGGCGGCTCAACCAGACTTAGAGACCTCATCTGAAGATCTCAAATCTGTTTCGCTGTTTCATTTCAGAGATAGTACTAGAAAACGGTGTCACAAGGGTAATATTAGCTTAACTTTTTTTTAAGTTAACCAGACAAAGTCTTGCCGCCAAGCGATTCGTCGTGTTCCGGCATGATGTCTGGTGAAGCCGTACGGAGGACGGGTCTGAGCAGTTGTGTTGCGATATGTACCGGGTACGATGTGCCTAATGTTGTTGTGTCGGGAGTTTGGTCGTGAAGGGTCTCCAGATCATCCTCTGGCGCAGCATCGTTGGTCGTGTTGTTGGGTTAAACATTGCATCACCTCGCTCAACTGCCGTCTGTCTTCCTATTCACTCAGTTTTTTTGAGTGAATAGGCTTAATAAGCTAGTGCGTTTTACCATCAACAATTGCATCACTGCTTACCATCAGGCAGGATTGCAGTCAAGCACTAGTTTATAACTAATAACAAAAAAAAAAAAGTTGGAAGCTTTAATAAATCCATACTAATATTATAAATGCGAAAGTATCTCTGTCTGTCTGTCTGTCCGGCTTTCACGCCAAATAATAACGTAATGAAATTTGGTACACAGATAGTCTAGAGCCTGAGAAAGGACATAGGCTATATAACATCCCGCTATGAACAATAGGAGCAGAGCAGTAACAAAAAATGTTGCGAAAATGGGAGCGGACGTACGTATTGCTCCCATTATTTTAACAAGCGCTTATAAACTGAAGTTAACGTGGAAGGAGTCGCGGGCAACAGCTAGTAAATAAATATATACGAACAAATCACACAGATTGAGCTAGCCCCAAACTAAGTTCGAGACTTGTGTTATGGGATACTAACTCAACGATACTATATTTATAATAGATACATATATAGATAAACATCCAAAACCCAGGCCAATCAGGAAAAGATCGTTTTCCACCATGACCTGGCCGGGGGTCGAACGCAGACCTCCACGTCGCAGGCAGACGTGTTGACCGCTGCGCCACGGATGACGACAAGAGGCAACAACTTTAAATACTTAGTCCTGACGTCTCAAGGTCAACTACAAGATGCTATTACATAAAAAAGGGGGCAAGTGCCCGCCAGACACTACACCCGTCTGGTTGGAGGGTCCTTTCTTTTATATGGAGGGTCAGTGAACTTTACACCCTGCTCCTCGTAACTGAGACTAACATAGATATGTGTATTAGTAGCACAAAATCACTTTATGTTATCCGACTACCTGCCCTCGGCAGTATTATGGCGGTGCCAACAACACGTTTTTGTCACAGGCGTATTGATAGAAGTAAGATGACACAAAAAAATAATTTTTGAAGTGAAAACTCCTTCAGCATTTTTGTTGGATGAGGGAAATGCGGAATTCAAGTGAGCGTCACCGATTCGAGACCGTGATAGCCATCATCATCAACATCTCAGTGTTAATCTCAGTCGCAGCCGCAGCTTTTTTCAGCTTTGGAGTTTGGGGTCCGCTTTACCAGTCTAACTGCTAATTTTGGTTAAACTTCCATATTTTCCGTGAAGCGACTGCCGTCTGACCTTCACAACCCGAAGGCGATTTCTAAGTATTGCAGTAAAACCAATTGTTAGACTTTTGAGGGCTCCAATAACCCGTAACGACTGCCACTAGATGTTCGTATGGCAACCGGGACCAACGGCTTAACGTGCTTTCCGAGGCAAACCACTGTGCGGGGATCGAACCCGCGCCTCCTTGTGCAAGGCCGCGTTCGCTACCGCTACGCCACGGAGGCTGTCATTATGTGAACAATGCATATGTACATGCTAAATTAAAAATTCAGTGTATGTATTATGATTATAACATGATATTCTAATTGGGGCGTTTTATTGCCTGTTGTATACTATAAAGTATAAAGCACTATCTAAATTTAATGAATATAATATGACACACAACAATGATCATGAAATGGGACAGAGTTGCTCGCTCTGCTAAGCATTGTTATTAAGCAATATGCGTAACTAGCTGTGCCCCGCGGTTTCACCTGCGTAAGCTTCTAACCGAAAGAGCTCAGTTGATATAAAATAAGCGCCTGTTAAAATAATGGGAGCAATATGTACGTCCGCGTTTGCTCCCGTTTTCTCAACATTTTTTGTTCCTGCTTTGCTCCTATAGGTCATAGCGGGATGTTTTATAGCCCATGTCCTTTCTCAGGCTCTAGACTATCTGTGTACCAAATTTCATTACAACCGGTTCAGTAGTTTTGGCGTGAAACCCGGACAGACAGACAGACAGAGATACTTTCGCATTTGTAATATTAGTATGGATTATGCTACAATTATGACATTTTAAACACTGTTTTTATTTAATCAGGTACATTCTTACATTTCCATTTTTAATGTCTGGACTTGAAAAAAGACGATGATCCCTGAGTTTGTTTCGGCTATTTCTTCTCAGAGGTAGTCAGTTAGGAAATGCCGGCTCCATCTAGTTTAAAAACATAAATAAATAAATAATAATAAATAAATATATACGGACAAATCACACAGATTGAGCTAGTCCCAAAGTAAGTTCGAGGCTTGTGTTATGGGATACTAACTCAACGATACTATATTTATAATAGATACATATATAGATAAACATCCAAGACCCAGGTCAATCAGGAAAAGATCATTTTCCATCATGACCTGTCCGGGGATCGAACCCGGGGCCTCTACGGCGCAGGCAGGCGTGTTGACCGCTGCGCCACGGAGGACGACAACGAAACATATGATGTGTAAAAGTGATCAGTGATCCTACTTGCATAATAAACTATTTCATTTCAACATGAAATAAGTCTGAGAATGTAATTACTGCATTGTTCTACATCACGACGTATAGGTATTTTATCAATACTTATCCTCTGGTCAAGGTAAAACCCAGCCCTTGAGACGCGAGCAGTTTCAACCGGCCACTATGTCAAACTTATTAAGGATTATAACAATAATCATAACCATTTCCGAATATTAATCGCACCCATATTCGTTGATTTGCGTACAAAAGAGTTTTTAAGTCAAGGTAGGAAGCTTGCTCTTAAAATGTGAAGGTGATCTGAAGGTAATGCCAATGTCGACCGGATACAAAATAAGTTTTTGGAAGTTTACGAGTATCTACTTCCTAATACACTTAACATCTTGCCGGTATCCAGCGGAGGGTTGGCAGAAGTGCACCTTTAGAACCTATGCTTACATTTCGGTGGTTGAAATGTAATGAAAAAGGGATGAACTTCTTGTCAGCATTTTTTAAGGTATTATATAGGATGAATTTTGGAAGTGTGCGGGGGAATTACTTGTGTTAATTTCCCCATCTCCGTTCCATCATCGGGACGTCCCGTCGTACGGCAAGTATCCATCCTTATGTAGTTGACACCACTGCGATCCGGAAGAAGCGTTTCGCCTCGACTTTTATAAAGGGTATATCTGACATCGACGCACAAACGAGTACCATGGATCCAGTACATGATTCTGAACCCCCCAGTAGTGGAATTTTTTGTCGGCTTTTTCATGATTTAAAAACAATAAATTTAGTTTTTTTTCACTTCAGACCATTCGCAATTGCTATACTTTTACAACCCAATAAGATTTTAAAGTCAAAATTAAATTATTCGCTAATTACATAAAAAAGCGCAATGAAAACAAAACCCGAAAAACGATCTTATCAGCCGATTTAATAGAGTTCACATCAGGGATCAACGTCATACCTACAAACTCGCACGGTGGCACGCTTGCAACGTTCAAACGCCGAGCCGACACTTTTTTTAAACACTGTGTATTCTGCAACCGTTCATTAACGACATAAATGACTATAATAATTATATTAGTGGCATGCGGTCTAGCCTTTTCGCGAAGTTTGCGTTACGATGTCAGATACACCCTGTACATTTTTTATATAATTAATAGCTGTTGACCGCGACTCCGTCAGCGTGTTGATATAAAATAAGCGCCTATTAAAATAATGGGAGCAATATGTACGTCCGCGTTTGCCCAATATTTTTTTTCGCAACATTTTTTGTTACTGCTCTGCTCCTATTGTTCATAGCGGGATGTTATATAGCCTACGTCCTTTCTCAGGCTTTAGACTATCTGTGTACCAAATTTCATTACAATCGGTTCAGTAGTTTTAGCGTGAAAGCTGGACAGACAGACAGACAGAGATACTTTCGCTTTTATAATATTAGTATGGATAAAATAGTGCTTGACCGCAATCCTGCCTGATGGTAAGCAGTGACGCAATCGTTGATGGTAAAGCGCACTAGTTTATTAAGAGCCTATTCACTCAAGCCTTGAAAAAAAAAAATATATATATATATAAAAAAAAAAGCCTTGAAGACACTCAAATTGTAGTCCGACGGAAACACCGCCGCTGGCAAATTGTTCCAGTCCCTCGATGTACGCGGTATAAAGGAGGACCTACAACTTAGTGTCTTCAAGGCTAGAATGAATAGGCTCATAATAAACCAGTGCGCGTTACCATCAACGATTGCATCACAGCTCACAGCTTACCATCAGGCGAGATTGCGGTCAAGTACTAGTTTATAATGTTTAAGAAAAAAATCAAATCAAATTATATTATTGGTAGAATGCAGGTGTACAAATTGATGTTAGTTACGTTACGCAGCACTGCGAGTTATTGCTATATGTATGAATGTAGGAACTTGAATGTTGTTTCAGTTAAATCTGCCAGAGGATGAGGGCGAAGGCCTGGGCTTCAGACTGACGAGGACACTATGGGATCCATACCCATGGGTAAGAATCTTTAATCATCGTTTTTTTTTTTGTTATTGAGTGTGACTAAGTTTTGACTATTTTGTATTAATTGAATCAGTGATTTTGAAATTTCTTTGTCTTGCCAGGGACCACCCGTTTGGTCTATTATTAATATACGGAACCTAAATGTAAATAAATAAAGAGTTATTTGATATATCTTTAAATAATTTTACGACTAACACTCGTTTATTCATTATTTTGCAAAAATCTAAAATACAGCTTACCAATTTTTACAACAGTAACTTTTAGCCATGTCTCGAATTTTTGGCAAAGGACCACTTGGAATGCCTCCAAGGACCGCGAGTGGTCCGCGGACCACCGGTTAAGAACCACTGAGTTGAATGAATTGATTTTTTTTTTCTCGTATAAATTTTATTAAAATTACTTGAGAACATTTATCAAGTAATTTTGTACGCCATCCACGGCAAAACATGTTGAACTGTATTAATATTAGGTATATCCATCTTAACATATATTATCATCATCATTAACCTTTTTATTGTCCCACTGCTCGGCACAGGTCTCCTCTCATACAGAGAAGGATTGAGCGTAATCACCACGCTTGCTCAATGCGGGTTGGCAATTTCAGACTAATATTAAGTAATTATAATTAATAATTACTAATATTAAAGTTGTATAGTAGGTCTTGCTTCAAGACGCTAATCCGTGAAACCTCTCGATGTATTTTAAAAATTATTTGTTTTTGATATCTCAATTTTTGAGTACCTTATGTTAGTTAGTTTCTCTTTACGCTAGGACTTATAGAAAAAAAGAATTATACTTTTAATATAGTTACAACGTTATTTTTTCCATATACCTATAGTTTGTTCAGAATAAACAACTGACTAAAGTCTAAAGAAGTAAGTAAAAGACTAAAGTCTTTGACCAGTGTGTGTTGCCAGTGATGACTTACGGAACTGAAACGTGGTCGCTCACAATGGGCCTCATACGAAGGCTCAGAGTCACACAAAGGGCAATGGAAAGAGCTATGCTCGGAGTTTCTCTGCGTGATCGAATCATAAATGAGGAGATTCGTAGAAGAACCAAAGTCACCGACATAGGTCTTCGAGTCCCTAACATTAAGTGGCAGTGGGCGGGGCACATTGCTCGTAGAACCGATGGCCGATGGGGCAGTAAGGTTCAGGAGTGGCGGCCACGTAACGGAAGACGGACCGATGACCTGGTGAAGGTCGCGGAAATCCGATGGATGCGGACATAACAAGACCGGTTATCGTGGAAAGCCTTGGGGGAGGCCTTTGTCTAGCGGTGGACATCTATAGGCTGAAGAAGATGAAGAATTGGAGCTATATTTTAAAAATGTTTTCTACTAAGTATTTAGAACTGAAAAGTGTGTAAAAGATAAGAAATCATTTAGTTTATAGCTGCGCCACCACCACCACCACCACCACCACTCTAACCACCACCTACCACTACTCTAATGAGTAGTGGTAAAAAATAAGTAACCCTAATAATGTGCCCTACCCACCCCGCCTACCCTAGTAATGTGTTCCTAACTTTTTAGAATTACCTAAAAAGTTAGGAACACATTGTTAAATATAGGTCCAGTTTAAGACATATACTTTTTATTAACGTTACACCACGTTGTATCGTGGCTGCATTTACAAATATTGAAACTCACACACACAAACAGCCAGACTCGGAATAACTACCTGTGGGCCATGCAAATATGTGTTCCGTGCGGGAATCGAACCCGCGACCACGCGGCGCAGCATTCCATCGCTCAGCCATCGCACCAGCCGTATAATAAAAATTTGAATTTACGAAATATGACGCTAAAATGCGACGTTGGCAATAGGATAGTTGACTAAAAAAAACTAATTAGTCCGTCAGACAGATTTCAAAAAAAAAAACTAGACACGTATTTTTCTTATTTCATATAAACAAAAAATGAAGACGTTACAGTGAGTTGAAAACTTGTGTGACGTCACTGCTTGCTACACTTTTTAGCAACCAGTGACGTCACCAGCCGCTACTCTATCTATCCAAGGGGATCTTTGATGCCCTTTATAATTGTCAATTTTTATTGATTTGATAAAACAAAATATACGTATCCAATATTTTTCTACAATCTGAATGACGGACTAAACAGAATATTTTTTTTTTTTTACCCAGGGAACATCCCTATTGTGCGAGTAAACGCTCTTAATCACGTCTAAACTGTATATGAAGGGCCGGTATTTGGATTCAGTGGAGAGGGGTGCGAAGAGGCTGAGTGATGACCCTGATCTAACTCGAGATGGTCTCCAAAGCCTAGAGCACAGGCGTAGAGTAGCCAGCCTTTCGGTGTTCTATGGGATGCATTTTGGGGAGTGTGCGAGGGAATTGCATGATTTAATTCCTCCATCTCCGTTCCACCATCGGACGACCCGTCGTACGGCTGGTTTCCACCCTTATGTTGTTAACACCACTACGATCCGGACGAAGCGTTTCGCCTCCTCCTTTATACCGCGTACATCGAGGGACTGGAACAATTTGCCAGCGGCGGTGTTTCCGTCAGACTATAATTTGAGTGTCTTCAAGGCTAGAGTGAATAGGCTCTTAATAACCTAGTGCGCTTTACCATCAACGATTGCGTCACTGCTTACCATCAGGCAGGATTGCGGTCAAGCGCTTGTTTATCCATATCCATACTAATATATAAATGCGAAAGTAACTCTGTCTGTCTGTCTGTCGGTCTGTCTGTCTGTCTGTCTGTCTGTCTGTCTGTTATGTTTTCCCGCTTAAACCACTGAACCGATTTTGATGAAATTTGGCACAGACAATCTATAGACCCTGAGAAAGAACATAGGCTACCTTTTATCCCGGAAAATTTTGATGTTCCCGAGGGAAATCTAAAAAGCGCGATATAACCGAACTTCACGCGGGCGGAAAGCTAGTAATATATAAAAAAAAAATATGAAGTGTCTTAATTTGACAGGATTATACTAATATGTTATCTTCTGTCCTTTTGTTAATCAAATGGAATGAAACAGATGTACTGAACTTAAAATTAGTTAGTGAACATGAGAATCAGCACCACTCTATAGATATTATTTATTACTAGCTTTCCGCCCGCGGCTTCGCCCGCGTGGAGTTCGGTTATATCGCGCTTTTTAGATTTCCCTCGGGAACATCAAATTTTTCCGGGATAAAAGGTAGCCTATGTCCTTTCTCGGGGTCTAAAGATTGTGTGCTTTCCGCCCGCGTCTTCGTCCGCGTGGTGTTCGGTTATATCGCGCTTTTTAGATTTCCCTCGGGAACATCAAATTTTTCCGGGATAAAAGGTAGCCTAGGTCCTTTCTCAGGGTCTAAAGATTGTGTGCTTTCCGCCCACGTCTTCGCCTACGTGGTGTTCGGTTATATCGCGCTTTTTAGATTTCCCTCGGGAATATCAAATTTTTCCGGGATAAAAGGTAGCCTATGTTTTTTCTCAGGGTCCAAAGATTGTCTGTGCCAAATTTCATCAAAATCGGTTGAGAGGTTTAAGCGGGAAAGCGTAACAGACAGACAGACAGACAGACAGACAGATAGACAGACAGACAGACAGACAGACAGACAGACAGATAGAGAGACAGACAGACAGAGTTACTTTCGCATTCATAATATTAGTATGGATTTAACTGATATTATTATCTTATTTTCTTATTTTTTGTGATAGTATAGTTCTTTGTGCACCTGTTATTTGGTTACTTTTTTAATGAGAGATAAAATGGTGTGGGTACTTTAATAATACGAATATAAAGGGTGTATCTGACATCGACGCACAAACGAGTACCATGGATCCAGTACATGATTCTGAACCCCCCAGTGGTGGAATTTTTCGTCGGGTTTTTCATGATTTAAAAAAAATTATATGAAGTTTTTTTCACTTTAGACCGTTCATAATTGCTATACTTTTATAACCCAATAAGATTTTAAAGTAAAAATTAATTAATTCGCTAATTACACAAAAAAGCGCAATGAAAACAAAACTCGAAAAACTATCTTATCAGCTGATTTGATAGAGTTCACATCAGGAATCAACGTAATATCTACAAACTCGCACGGCGGCACGCTTGCAACTTTTAACCACTGTGAATTCTGTAACCGTTCATTAACGACATAAATGACTATCATAATTTTATTAGTGGCATGCGGTGTAGCCTATCCGCGAAGTTTGCGTTACGATGTCAGATACAGCCTGTATGTTATCTCGAATGTGAGTAAGTACCTACCTATAGGTATATGAAGGGATATGGGATAAAAAAGCACCTTTTACAGGAATAAACTAATTTAATAAGGAGAATGGTTACGTCGATGTTACCGGCGCAAGCGCGGGACCGAACAATAACAATTGCGAATTACTTCTAATAGTTCTAATAGATGGCACTGCTCAGTGCTCACGCTCTTCGTTGAACAGTACCTACAAACTATTTCTGTTTTAATGGTACAAAACCAACAAAACTGTAACAACAAGTCAATTTATTTATTTACTAGCTTTCCGCCCGCGGCTTCGTCCGCGTGGAGTTCGGTTATATCGCGTTTTGTAGGTTTCCCTCGGAAACATCAAATTTTTCCGGGATAAAAGGTAGCCTATGTTCTTTCTCGGGGTCTAAAGATTGTCTGTGCCAAATTTCATCAAAATCGGTTGTGAGGTTTAAGCGGGAAAGCGTAACGGACAGACAGACAGACAGAGTTACTTTCGCATTTATAATATTAGTATGGATGTATGATTTTGGGTGTGTATCTATTTTACTTTAGATAATATTTGCGTCAACGACAGTCCCATTTGTGGTTCGGGAGAATCTGTCCATTCTTTGGTTGTCTGGAAGAGATCCCTTTAGCGATAAGGCCGCCCATTGTATGTTTTCTGTGTTGAATGTATTTTGATTGATGTATGTTTTCGGTGTACAGTAATAAATAAATAAATATTATTTTCTAGGTCCGTGAAGTCACTCTCGGCGGCAGAGCAGATGATGCTGGGTTGAAGCCAGGCGACTGCATCCTGCAGGCTGATGGGAAAGATCTGCTAGGGCTACCTGTAGGTATCCCCATACTCATCATCTCAGCGTTAATCCCAGTCGCATCCGAAGCCTTTTCAGCTTTGGAGTCTGGGGTCCACTTTACCAGTCTAATTGGTTGATTGATTTTGGCTAAACTTCGATATTTTCTGTGAAGCATTGCAGTCAGACCAATTGTTGGACTTTCGAGGGCTCCAACAACCCGTAACGACTGCCATTAAACGTTCGTATGCGACTGTATGCTTGGGGTTTCACTGCGCGATCGAATCAGGAATGAGGAGATCCGCAGAAGAACGAGAGTAACCGACATAGCCCGAAGAATTGCAATACTAAAGTGGCAGTGGGCTGGACACATTGCCCGTAGGAAAGATGCCCGATGGAGCCGACGGGTTCTCGAGTGGCGACCACGCACCGGAAGACGTAGCGTGGGTAGGCCCCCGACAAGGTGGACCGACGACCCGGTGAAGGTCGCGGGAAACCGCTGGATGCGGGAGGCGCAGGACCGGTCGTCGTGGAGAACCTTGGGGGAGGCCTATGTCCAGCAGTGGACGTCTTTCGGCTGAAATGATGATGATGATGATGGCAACCAGGACCAACGGCTTAGCGTGCTTTCCGAGGCACGACTAGACCAGTGCAAATATTCATATTCATGCATACAAATATTTGCACTGCACGCTCTCTCGGTGCTCTCCATTGTCCTTTGAGTGACCTTGAGCTATGCGCTATGCTTGGGGTTTCACTGCGTGATCAAATAAGAAATGAGGAGATCCGCAGAAGAATGAGAGTAACCGACATAGCCCGAAGAATTGCAACACTTAAGTGGCAGTGGGCCGGGCACATTGTCCGTGGGATGGGTTCTCGAGTGGTGACACGCCCCGGAAGACGCAGCCCCCGACAAGGTGTACCGACGACCTGGTGAAGGTCGCGGGAGCCCGCTGGATACTGGAGGCGCTGGATAGGTCGTCGTAGAGATCCTTGGGGGAGGCCTATGTCTTGCAGTGGACGTCTTTCGGATGAAATGATGATGATGATGGGTCTGAGCGGAGCGGAAAGGTGTTTCAGATTTTTCTGACTAAAACCCACCCGTGTTTCTTCACTTGCCTGTGCGCCAGGGCGACCCTGACCCAGGAGGCATCGACCTTCGTGGACCCCGTCACGATGTGCTGACATCTCTTTGAGGCGCGCGTAAAACACAACGCGCCGTTGTCTCGGGGCTGGTCCTTACCGGGCGGCGACGAGAGGGTCTGGATTTTACTGAACAAAGACGTGGGTAGAAGCATTGTTATTATACATTGATTTATCGCCGGCGAGCTGTCCACTGCTTACCGCCCGCAAGCTAGCGCCTACCGGTGGCCGGGAGTTCGATCTTGTCTCCCGACCAGGGCGACTCCTGTATTAACCTTGAGCCTTATTGCTTTATAGATAAAGTTGAAAACCTAATAAAGAAATCTGACAGATTTTAGTATCTTGATGTGCTGTCGTCTGTACGTATCTTATATTGTACTTCACACCAGGGCAGCTTCTAATGTTGTACAAAGCACAGGTCCGTTCGTGTGTGGAGTATTGTAGTCAAATTGGGGCTGGTGCTGCTAAGTGTCACCTGGCCACTTTGGATGCAGTGGAGAGTCGGGCGAAGAGGCTGATTGGTGACCTTGACTTAATTCGAGACGGTCTCCAAAGCCTAGAGCACAGCCGTAGAGTAGCCAGCCTTTCGGTCTTCTATAGGATCCATTTTGGGGAGTGTGCGAGGGAATTGCATGATTTAATTCCCCCATCTCCGTTTCACCATCGGACGACCAGTCGTACGGCAAGTTTCGACCCTTAAGTTGTTAACACCACTACGATCCGGACGAAGCGTTTCGCCTCCTCCTTTATACCGCGTACATCGAGGGACTGGAACAGTTTGCCAGCGGCGGTGTTTTGAGTGTCTTCAAGGCTAGAGTATAGAATTAATAAACCAGTGCGCTTTATCATCAACGACTGCGTCACTGCTTACCATCAGGCGGGATTGTGGTCAAGCGCTAGTTTATAATTTAATAATAATAATATATACTTAATAATTTATTATGTTTCAGGTTGGACAAGTAGCTGGTCTGATCAGAGGAGATGGCGCGGGCGGCGACGTCTCCTTACTTGTGTGGAACTGTGGCGTCGACCCTAAGGATGATCCCGAGGTAACATTTTTTTTAACTGCGCCCGGTTCGATCCCGTAGAAACATCAGGATAAAAAACTGGTCCTGTATGTTGGTCCTAAAGTCATAATACACAAACAGCCAGACCGTGTGGGAATCGAACAAGTGGCAGATTTTTTTTTGCAATAATTATTATGTGATTTTTTTTTTTAAATATAAATTACAAAGTAGCGCTTGACTGCAATCCCGCCTGATGGTAAGCAGTGATGCAACCGTTGATGGTAAGGCGCGCTAGTTTATTAAACCTACTCACTCAAAGGAACTGAGTAAATAGGAAGGAGGACGGCCGTTGAGCGCGGTGATGCAATGTTAAACCCAACAACACGACCAACGATGCTGCGCCAGAGGGAGATTGATCTGGAGGCCCTCCACAACCAAACTCCCGACACAACAACATTTCGCGCATCGTACCCGGCACGTACATCGCAACACAACTGCTCAGACCCGTCCTCCGTACGGCTTCACCACACACCATGCCGGAACACGACGAATCGCATGGCATGGCGGCAAGACTTTGTCTGGTGGGTGGTAACTTATGCCGGCGGTCGATGTTGTGGCCTACCACCGAGGACACTTCCACATAAATGTCCCATAAATTATCTTGTATCGAGCATATCTTGAGCAACATTACCGACGCTACTTCACCTGTATACAGTGTGTTAACTAACAGAGGGCGTTCCCGTTAACCCGAAATAGTATAGCATACATACATGCTAAAAAACATGTTTCCATTCGAAAACAAAATGTTTTAAAAAATTTTCCAATAAGAAAATATTCAATAAAAATTTTAAATTGACATGTAAAAGAAACACACTGTACACGAGAACATGAAAGACGGCAACGTCGCAATTTATTTATACATGACGACTACTATTTTGATCTAAAACAGGAGGTTTCAAATTTATTTCCAATTAGAATTTTTTTTCATTCGGATTTTTTTATGCTTATTTTTCTATGCTGATATTTTTATTTTAATCTATTAATGATATATATTAACGAGTTTAAGGGAACGCCCTCTGTTATTTAACATATTGTATACTTACTAGGTGCCGAGATCACACGGCACAAATGTTAAGCTTTCCTACTAAATATAAACTAGTATAAAAACCGCACTTTGCAGCTTTTAATATACCGTTATAAATGCAGTACTTATATTGATACTGCATTTATAAAAGAGACTAGCTTTCCGCCCGCGGCTTCGCCCGCGTGGAGTTCGGTTATATCGCGCTTTTTAGATTTCCCTCGGGAACATCAAATTTTTCCGGGATAAAAGGTAGCCTATGTTCTTTCTCAAGGTCGGGAGGTTTAAGCGGGAAAGCGTAACAGACAGACAGACAGACAGACAGACAGACAGACCGACAGACAGACAGACAGAGTTACTTTCGCATTTATAATATTAGTATGGATTACAGTTTAGATAATGTAAAATCATAAATGATATCCGAAGCTATTGACCGATATGTGTCCGGATCGGAGCCTTAACTCCGTCACTGCCTCTTGCCTGCTCATTCCGCCCTCGCTGAACCGGAGTCTCCGCGTAAGACAAGGCTGAATTGTTGTGTACCAGATACTATGGACACAGGCATCCTCTCGATGAGATGAAGTGGGCCGTAATCTACCATGCAGGCCCAGTGCGGGTTGGTAGATGTCACATGTTTTCGAAGTTTTCCCTCTAGGACATGCCGGTTTCCTCACTATGTATTCCTTCACCGTTTTGAGAGCAGTGGTGATGAAATAATTTACACAAAGTAAAACACCTGACGGGGTTCAAACCTACGACCTACAACTTTTAAGTCGGGGCCGATATCACTAGGCCACCATTGCTCTCAAAACGGTTTTTTTTTATTTTATATATTATAAACTAGCGCTTGACCGCAATCCTGCCTGATGGTAAGCAGTGACGCAATCGTTGATGGTAAAGCGCACTAGTTTATTAAGAGCTTATTCACTCTAGCCTTGAAGACACTCAAATTGTAGTCCGACGGAAACACCGCCGCTGGCAAATTGTTCCAGTCCCTCGATGTACGCGGTATAAAGGAGGAGGCGAAACGCGTCGTCCGGATCGTAGTGGTGTTAACAACGTAAGGGTGGAAACCTGCCGTACGACGGGTCGTCCGATGGTGGAACGGAGATGGGGGAATTAAGTCATGCAATTCCCTCGCACACTCTCCAAAATGCATTCTATAGAATACCGAAAGGCTGGCTACTCTACGCCTGTGCTCTAGGCGTTGGAGACGAACTCGAGTTAGATCAGGATCACCAATCAGCCTCTTTGCACGTCTTTCCACTGAATCCAAAGTGGCCAGGTGACACTTAGCAGCACCAGCCCAAATGTGGCTGCAGTACTCCACACACGAACGGACCTTGCTTTGTATAACATTAGAAGCTGCCCAGGTGTGAAGTACTGCCGGACCTTTGCAATAACGCCAAGTTTCCTGGCAGCCACCTTGGCCTTGGACTCAATGAACCGCCCAAAGTTAAGGTTCGAGGAAATCTCAACTCCCAAAAGCTGAAGGCGGTCGGTACACTCCAAGGACACATTTCGAAAAGTAGGAGCCAAGGTGAACGGGCTCCTTTTGGCGGTGAAAAGACACGCCTGTGTTTTGGCGGCATTGAATGCTACAAGATCGCACGCGATTTCTTGGCAATAACACCGTACATTTAGTCCGTGTAGACTGCGTGGTTTATTTCAAAGTTAGTCAAGGTCAAAGTTCATACATGGTCTGCGAGAATTCCATTTCGTGGCACCTGCATGCAGGCATGGGCGTACCCAAGCGGGGCCTGGGTACGCCCATACCCAGATACCCTTAGTTAAAGACCTTTTCTCAAAATATTCTGCCCACGATTGAATAGGCTATAAGTTTACTGAGGTTACAAAGTATTAATGTCGTGTCCATAATGTAAGAAGTATTGCGTTGATGTTATTTTTCTCTTCAATTCTCAGTTACTTTGGAGCTGCGGTGGCGGCGTCCGCGGCGAGAAGTCACGTCGAGCACTCGCCGGAGTAGTGAGAGCACTCGCTTGCTCCGTGTGCGCCTCCACCGCCACAAAACCGTTGACCTGCGCCCGATCACATGTCTACTGTGAACGTACGTATCATTCATCATCATCATCCCAGCGTTAATCCCAGTCGATGTACGCGGTATAAAAGACGAGCCGAAATGCTTCGTCCGGAGCGTAGTGGTGTCAACAACGTAAGGGTGGATAGTCGCCGTATGACGGGTCCTCCGATGAACTTAAATAATTTAGGTCACCATAATCTGCCCGTGGGTGTCGTAAGAGGCAAAGGCGAGGTAAGGGGACTGTCACCAGGGAAGCGGGCAGCAGCGCTTCTCGCGTGGAATATCAAATTACTTCGATCCCCAACCCACCTACCAAGCGAGGGGATATTGGCGCTCCCAAATGCAATGAAAGCTTTGGGGGAGGCCTTTGTCTAGCAGTGGACCTCTATAGGCTTAACAACAAGAAGAATGTCATATGTGCAGCGATAGAAATACTTAGAAATGTATTTTCCTGTTCACAGCATGTTGGACGCGGTTGGAACGCTGTGCCTTATGCAGAGAAGCCTTGCCTTCGAAAAACTCACCTTACGCCAGAAACCTGGTCGCGGAGCAGGTAACCAGCAGCTGTTGTGCCGATTGGCCTGGTTCTGTTCTGTCTCCTGCTTGTTATGGAGGGAAGTGGAAAAAATATGTTTTTTCTTACTCCTCCGCTATTCTTTTCTGATTAATTTCGTTGCGGGACCCAAGACAGTTGAATCGTTTCTCCGGGACTCGTCGAGCTTCATTGCACGGCGGTTTTTCTGGCGGTCTCCACTGTTGATTTTAGCGTTCAGGAGTTGCAGTGGGTTGAATAATGTGTGGCGGGTTTTGTCCCATAAAAAAAAACCAGCAGCTGTAGAGATTCATAATAATTCTTTTTCCCATACCCAATTTATGAGTAATCGGTGCTATAAATAAGTCTTTTTCTTTTATACTTCTCTATTTCCCGCCATCTCGACGCCACTCGTGCGAGTAAACTCTACCTCGGTGGAATGCGACCCCTCTCCCGCTTCCCCGCGCGGAGCCCCGCATTCGCCGTAAGCGCTGAGTAGCGATAGCATCTTTGTTACAATTGTCTAAATACAGTTTAAATCGCCTGTTGTTATTACTGTTTCTGTGGAGTTTTTGCTTAGTTAAGTTCTTTTTTTTTATTAAGTTTTTTACATTTTCGACCCGTTAGTGAAGCCTGTTGGTTGCACCAATGTTATATTTCAGTCTATATGTATCAATTTAATTGCAAAACGTCATCAGTAAAATGACCTACAATAATGACGCTTTATCATCAAAACGACCTTTTATTAACATAAAAAAAATGTTTTTTATCGTCCCACTGCTGAGCACAGGTCTCCTCTCATACAGAAAAAGATTGAGCGTAATCACCACGCTTGCTCAATGCGGGTTGGCGATTTCAGACTTAAAGTCCAGATTTCCTCAAGATGATTTCTTCACCTTGTAATAATCAGTCATTGGTGTCCAAGATATACTTAGAAAGTACATCCATAATACTTAGAAAAGTTACATTGGTATTTGCCTGGAATCGAACCCGCACACTCATACATGAGTTCTACATTATTTTTATAGATTGTGTATTTTATTGCTGTTATGTAATAATTACAGGTTTTCGAAGCAATAGCAACAGAATACGAGCTGAAAACCCCCAAAGTGAAGCGTCCAACGCAAAGCTCATCAGCATACACCTCTCCGAACCGCTCCCGTACCTCGTCACCTTCACCGAACCGCAGAGGACAGTACCAACACTCAATGATGAATAAATACAAGAAAACCGTACATTTCAGCGAAAAATTCCGCCATACATATGCCTCGGATCCAAATATACATAGGTCTCTGAACACAACAGAATTAAGAGCGAGCGTCACGGCAAATTCTACTAATTTGGTAGAAAATCCCCATACTAGCAACTCCAGTGATGGCGGGAATGTTATCTGTCAATGTCAAAGTGATGTAAGCGTGCCGAAGATTAACGTGGAGAGTGTGGACGAAGGGAACAAATGTGGGGGGAGTGATTGTTCCAGTAGTTGCCAAAATTTGAGCTTGCCTCATAAGTTGGTCGCGCGATTGAGGCAAGCCTGCTCGCTTGCCGACTTGAATAATGCCATTGGACAATGCCCACTGTCGAGGTCACTGAACAGCTTAGGTGATCAATGGTAAGTTAAGGAAATGGTTATTAACTTTTACATATTAGGACACTGAAGTGAAAAAAATCGAAGAAATATATTTTTTATTTAAATCAGAGAAAACTCATAAAGAAGGTCCTTCGTGATTTTTATATGAATTTTAAAAAGTGAATACCGTCTTGTCTTTATGTTGCTACAGATTCTGTTAGAACAACTTCCATAAAGTTTTCATAAAAGTTGTGCCTGTTTGCCTTAACACTTTTTTTCTCTTAATGTGAATCATTTTGTAGCATATTGCTAATCCAATACTATGCTAATCAAACGACACAGTTGGCGCAGTGGTTGAGGGATCATCTGCTGCGCTGCGTGTCGCGGGTTCGATTTCCGCACTGAACAAATACTTATATAGCCTACTATAGGTAGTTGTTCCAGGTTTGGGTGGATGTATGTTTGTAAACACACCCAAGAGAAATTCCAAGTAGGGGGAAGTTTTTTTTTTTGGTGTTCTCTTTACATTCGAAAAATGTAGATATCTGCTCAACAACGTGAATAACGCAGTGAATGTTATTGAACTGTCAAAATGAAACCCATTACTATTGATAGTGTTACGTAATGAGAATGACGTTGCTGGACTTTGTATCCCTTTTTTTATTTCAGCAAAAACTGTCATCATTCATCTTTGGACAATTTGAAAAATCATTGCAGTTCTATTTGTGGTATGTATAAAAAAAAAAAAATTATTACTCTTATGACTCAGTTGTCGCATGTGTTTTATGATTCAGTCGTGGCATCGTTGCGCGTTGGTCGTGTTGTTGGGTTTAACATCGCATCACCTCGCACAACTGCCGTCTTCCTTCCTATTCGCTCAGGTTTTTTGAGAGAATAAACTAGCACATTGTAGCTGTATCTACTACCGCCACATCATACGAATTCTACATCTCGCAAGCAGAGTTTACCGTGCAACTAGCATTCATACAACTTTCCAAAATCAATCGTTGGGCAAGTGCCCGCCGGACACAACAGCTGTCTGTTCGGAGGATCCTCCTTTTTCTATGGAGGTTGAACTTAACTCCTTATTTCTCATGCCTCTAAGTAAGGAGGTTCCCTAATCCTTCATGATCATCATCATCATCATCAGCCTCTACTCGTCCACTGCTGGACATAGGCCTCTCCTATGGCACACCAACAAGCTCGATGCTGAGTAGCCATCTTTTTGATGTCGTCGCTCCATCTCGCCCAAGGGCGTCCTACACTATGTTTGCCGAGACGCGGTCTCCACTCGAGGACTCGTTTACCCCAACGGTTGTCGGCCCTGCGGCATGTGTGACCAGTCCATTGCCACTTCAGCTTGCTAATCCCCTCAGCTATGTCGGTGACTTTGGCCATCTGTCGGATCACCTCATTTCTGATGCGGTCCTTCAGAGAGACGCCCAACATAGCCCGCTCCATAGCTCGCTGAGCGGCTTTAAACTTATGGACTAGTCTGACCGTTAGTGTCCACGTCTCGGCTCCGTAAGTCATGACGGGTAGGGCGCACTGGTTGAGGATTTTAGTCTTCAAACATCCCTAATCCTTACTTTTTTTTTTTACATATTATAAACCAGCGCTTGACCGCAATCCTGCCTGATGGTAAGCAGTGACGCAATCGTTGATGGTAAAGCGCACTAGTTTATTAAGAGCCTATTCAGTTTAGCCTTGAAGACACTCAAATTGTAGTCCGACGGAAACACCGCCGCTAGCAAATTGTTCCAAACGCTTCGTCCGGATCGTAGTGGTGTTAACAACGTAAGGGTGGAAACCAGCCGTACGAGGGGTCATCCGATGGTGGAACGGAGATGGGGGAATTAAATCATGCAATTCCCTCGCACATTCCCCGAAATGCATCCTATAGAACACCGAAAGGCTGGCTACTCTACGCCTGTGCTCTAGGCTTTGGAGACCAACTCGAGTTAGATCAGGGTCACTAATCAGCCTCTTTGCACGTCTCTCTACTGAATCCAAAGTGGCCAGGTGACACTTGGCAGCACCAGCCCAAATGTGGCTGCAGTACTCCACACACGAACGGACCTGTGCTTTGTATAACATTAGAAGCTGCCCAGGTGTGAAGTACTGCCGGACCTTTGTGATAACGCCAAGTTTCCTGGCAGCCACCTTGGCCTTGGACTCAATGAACCGCCCAAAGTTAAGGTTCGAGGAAATCTCAACTCCGAAAAGCTGAAGGCGGTCGGAACACTCCAAGGACACATTTCGAAAAGTAGGAGCCAAGGTGAACGGGCTCCTTTTGGCGGTGAAAAGACACGCCAAACACTTCCGCAAAGTAGTGTTTAGCAGTTGTTTAATTAAAGGGCTGCCTTTTGAAACTGTCATTATTACCCATATGGACTTTAACGTAACACTGAAACTAATTAGACACATGTTGAATGAGTGTTATTTTTGTGGCAACACTAACCTATTGTATTGTTATATTCACACTATATACATACACACACTCGCACACGTCAAAAGACACACATCAGTTAAACTGGTCAAGTAAGAAATAGATTTTAGATTAATAAAAATTCCTACTACAGCGACACACTAAAACAATTTTTTCGTATTTTATGATGTGATATTTCATGCGTCTAAACTCTTTTACCCAAAATACAAGCTTTAGCTTAGTTTGGGTATCAGTAGGTCGTGGTGGCCTAGTGGTTAAAACACCAGCCTCTCAAGTACGAGTGTGCGGGTTCGATTCCAGGTCAGGCAAGTACCAATGTAACTTTTCTAAAGTTATATGTACTTTCTAAGTATATCTTGGACACCAATGACTGAAGGTGAAGGAAAACATCTTGAGGAAACCTGGACTTTATAAGTCTGAAATCGCAAACCCGCATTGAGCAAGCGTGGTGATTACGCTCAATCCTTCTCTGTATGAGAGGCGACCTGTGCCCAGCAGTGGGATGATAAAAGGTTGATGATGATGATGGGTATCAGTAGCAATACCTATTGTGCAATTCATTAATACGATGCATATACTACATTATTTTTTATTTATGCCAAACTCGAAACACGTGTCCAGTATTTTTTAAGTAAAGAATATATTATGTACAAAATTTCAATAAAATACAGGTTGTATCTGACATCGTAACGCAAACTTCGCGACAAGGCTAGACCGCATGCCACTAATAAAATTTTGATAGTCATTTATGTCGTTAGTGAACGGTTACAGAATTCACAGTGTTTAAAAAAACAGTGTCGGCTCGGCCTTTGAACGTTGCAAGCGTGCCGCCGTGCGGGTTTGTAGGTATGCCGTTGAACCCTGATGTGAACTCTATTAAATCAGCTGATAAGATAGTTTTTCGAGTTTCGTTTTTATTGAGCTTTTTTGTGCAATTAGCGAAGCAGTTAATTTTTACTTTAAAATTTTATTAGGCTATAAAAGTATAGCAATTATGAACGGTCTAAAGTGAAAAAAACTACATATATTTTTTTTTTCATCATGAAAAAGCCGACGAAAAATTCCACCACTGGGGGGTTCAGAATTATGTACTGAATCCATGGTACTCGTTTGTGCGTCGATGTCAGAGAGACCCTTTATAATGAAAGACCACAAAGTTATGAGCTTGCTATTCTACTTGGTTGTCCCAACGAAAATATGGTAAAAGCTCCGCACGGGCGGGCCAGCGCGGTGCATTGACCTCTGGCGTCAGCTGCGTGCACGCGCTCGGTATCCACACTGCAACAATTTCTAAATGTATTTGGGAAAAATAAAACATGGTGTAAAAATGATTGGAATCGATTCAGTTGTTTATTCTGAATAAACTCTAATCAGGTTTCGGTTAAACAAAAGATTTATTTTTTTACACTTTGGGTAAGATCTTTGAGATTTTTCTGAGCGATTGTGTTGCGATGTGTGCCGGGTACGATGCACCAAATGTTACTGTGTCGGGAGTTTGGTCGTGGAGGGTCTCCAGATCAGTCTCCCTCTGGCGCAGCATCGTTGGTCGTGCTGTTGGATTTAACATTGCATCACCTCGCTCAACTGCCGTCTTCCTTCCTATTCACTAAGCTTTTTTAAGCCAATAGGCTTAATTAACTAGCGCGCTTTACCATCAACGATTGCATTATTGCTTACCATCAGGCGGGATTGTAGTCAAGCACTAGTTTATAATGATTAATGAAAACCCTTGCATTTGTCCACAGACACGCCCGTGTTCCTGCTGCCAGCGCCACCTGTGTACGTGCTGGCATGCGACCACACCAAGAAGGAATAAGAATTGTTTTTATTTTTATATTGTTTTTGTCAATAAATTATATCTCTAGAAAGTTTTAAGTATTTTGTATCATTTCTTGGCTTGGACAACAAATTTATGTACAACTAGCTTTCCGCCCGCGTAAATTTCGGTTATATCGTGCTTTTTAGATTTCCCTCGGGAACATCAAATTTTTCCGGGATAAAAGGTAGCCTATGTCCTTTCTCAGGGTCTAAAGATTGTGTGCTTTCCGCCCGCGTGGAGTTCGGTTATATCGCGCTTTTTAGATTTCCCTCGGGAATATCAAATTTTTCCGGGATAAAAGGTAGTCTATGTTTTTTCTCAGGGTCCAAAGATTGTCTGTGCCAAATTTCATCAAAATCGGTTGAGAGGTTTAGGCGGGAAAGCGTAACAGACAGACAGACTGACAGACAGACAGACAGAGTTACTTTCGCATTTATAATGTTAGTATGGACTAGCTGTGCCCCGCGGTTTCACCCGCGTAAGCTTCGAGCCGAAAGAGCACAGTTGATATTAAAATAAGCGCCTATTAAAATAATGGGAGCAATATGTACTTCCGTGTTTGCTCCCGTTTTCGCAACATTTTTTGTTACTGCTCTGCTCCTATTGTTCATAGCGGGATGTTATATAGCATATGTCCTTTCTCAGGCTTTAGATTATCTGTATACCAAATTTCATTACAATCGGTTCAGTAGTTTTGGCGTGAAAGCCGGATAGACAGACAGAGATACTTTAGCATTAATAATATTAGTATGGATTTTGTAAAGGAATATAGCTGGCCTTAATTCTATATAACCGCTTGACGATTCCTTACTTCAAACCACATCAATTCAATTGAATTTTGGAGAGTATGCGCGAGAATTACATGACATAATTCTGCCTTCACCGATCCATCATCGGACGACCCATCGTACGGCGAGTTTCCACCCTTACGTTATTGACACCACTAATAAGTTGAAGTTTTTTTTTTTTTTTTTGTTATGGCATCTCGTAGTTGACCATGAGACAGCGTGACTACTCAACCGGACTATCCTGTGGATGCCTTAAATACATTAAAGGCTCCAGCAAGTTACTTCGTTGAAGCGCTTTGCCTCCCTCGTTTATACCACCTACATCGAGGGACTGAAAACAATTTGCTTGTGGCGGTCTTCCCGTCTGACTATAGTAACTTCAAGTCTAGAGTGAATAGGCTCTTAATAAACTAGCGCGCTTTACCGTCAACGATTTCATCACTGCTTACCATCAGTCAGGATAGCGCTCAAGCAGTAATTTTTTATAACAAATATAAACTAGTGCTTGACAGCAACACGCCTGATGCAGTCGTTGATGGTAAAATGCGCTAGTTAATTAAGAGTCTATTAACTGAAAAAACTGAGTGAATGGGAAACAAGACGTTAGTACAACACGACCAACGGTGCGCCAGAGGGAGATTATACAATATGTAAAGAAAACCCTGTCCGATCCGTGAAGGTATTGTTAGGTATCGATAACTGATTCTACTAATGCCCACAAAGACAGGCTAAACTTAAAAAAAATCCCCCTTAAAAATAAATATTATTTCGAAAAGAAAAAAAAGAGGTAAAAAAAAGAGGTAACTTAATACATGTGCGGTAAGCAACCCCGTTCCGCGGGTGGCGGGGGGCAGGGCACGCGGCACCTGTGACGTGGTCGCGTCGCTATTTCCTTATAATAATACTGGTGTTGTCACTTTTTTTAAAAATTACCAAATTTCCGGGAAATTGGAATGAATTCCCGGGAAAAATGGATTATTTCAAAATTCATTAGTATTGTTACTATGATGATTATGTAAAATTTTATATCATATTTTGTCAAGTGTTTACCTAACCTTTATTAACCTTATGGGTCGGACAGGGTTTTCTTTACATATTGTATATATATATAGAGAGATATAATAAGATTTAAGTATAAGTAGGTAGGTACTTATATTTCTGGTTCAGTAGGAATTATGAAGAATGACAAGTCCGAGTTTGCGAAATCGTTGAGGCACCCGAAAACACTACAATATTTTTTCCCCCTTTTTGTAGTCATGATATTGGCTTCGATTAACAATAAAAACAATAAACAAAATAGATAAAAAACGGCTGAGCAACTCCAGAGCTCAATTTACGAAATTCTAATTTAATTTTTAGGATTGGCGTTTATCGAAAAAATGAGTTAGTGCACTTTTAATAAAAACGTAATGAGTTCAAATTATTGGCATCATGTCAACGCATAGGTAGAGTCGCCGCACATAAAACTACTACAATCTGTCAGATTTCTTTATTATGTTACTAATGTGACTAATTATTATTGTGTTTTGACTTCTGTTTTTGTATTTAATAATATTGTATGCCTCAACGGCGGAACATAGATGAACTTATTTAATTATTTAAGATCTGACGTATACCTATAGTTCACAATAAAGATGATTTGATTTGAACTTTATCGCTAAACAATTATGGTACAAGTTTGATTGGGAAAGTTTGACAGTTTCGGGTAGGTTGACCGAATCAACTACTTATGTACTACAACAATGTTTGGTACCACTCTGTATAAGCTAGCAGCTACCTTTATGCGCAATTTTAAATCAATTTTAGACCGAGAGGACGAATTAAAAATTTTGGTAAGTCTGCCTTTTATAATGCCATGTTTCCGTAGTAATTCTCGGAGCAAATTGTGGTCTTCACCTAGATTAGGAGGCCTATAGCGAGATTTAGAATTAGCACTTTCGACATCTAACTTGAGGGGAGATTTGTCGCGGGATTTTGCACTTTCGGTAGGCATTTTGGTGGTCGGTGAAAACAGGAGTACTCACGTTTAGAATGTCTGATGACCTCAGTACTGCTATCTACGTCTACCAGTCTCGCGAAGTGAACTTATTCAACACACCGTAACAAGCACTGAAATCAGTTAAGGCACTGGTACTTACCACAAAGAGAACAAGGAGGTGATGGAGGAAAGAAAGGATGGTTGGTCTCACCAGCTTGCGTATGATGTCTCGTACTAACAAAGGCGGCTACACCCGTAGGATGCTGATTCTTGTATTTGGTTTCGAAGGACCACATGTACCGGATTGATGCGCCGGTACTTGATTAGGATGCGAATTGTGTGGGCTGGTTGTTAGTGTTTGAAGAATTTACTTGGGTAAGTGGTGAAATAAAAAATGATGCGATTATGATGAAGCCAGTTCGGCGTGTGTATTCGAAGTAAAGTTACATTAGTCGAAGAGAAAGGGGTTGGGGAACAATATTATGACCAATAGCGGCGTTGCAGATTAATGTGGAGTGCGCTGATTGGAGCATCCAAAAAGGTGATGGCTGCCCAAGCACTGTTAAAGTTTCCCTTACCTTATAGTTACCCTTCTCTAATGACCGTTTATTAAAATATTCTTTCCAATAACCCTAGCATATATCTTTAAATTTTGGTAAAAATTCTTCAATTTAGATTTTATATTTTTTTCTTGTCCATTTCTAGCCGCTAATTTTATTTATTTTATTTTAATAAGTACAGTGACAGATTACAGACTAAGGTCCGTATTCCAGAAGGAAAGTCAAGCATTGATCTCCGTTTAAGCATTACTTAAAACTAGTTTCAACCAATCAAAAGGCTTCAAACGAAACTTAAGTAGAGCTTGAGTTCTGAGTGACATTCTGTAATACCAACCTAAGACACTACAACATACAGTACATTCAATGATTAATACTATGCTTCGTTAGAGAGGGATTAATATGGGCAAGTTGCTAAATGACATTATACAAACAATTACAATTTACACAAACAATTTCTAAATTCGTTAAAACTGTTCAGGAACAAGTCTACCTTAGGGCATTATATTGACTGTATATTCTGGATAACGGGTTATTCTTAGAAAAATTATTGTTACTAGCGGGAATACTAAATAATTGTGTAATTTCGCCAATGTGTCAGCCTCTTCATTGCCTCGCAACCCAATATGCGATGGAACCCACTGCAATCTCAGTTTTGATGCCTTTTAAAGTAATCTCATCAATTTTAGATAAAATAACATAAGATATCGATGCACCTCTGTATGCACTATGGTTGGAATTGTTAAGTACGTATGGGAGATGTTTAACAATTTGAGATCGCTGCTTATACTCTACTACAGCTATTAAACTAAAGATTTAATATAACACGTATATATCACGCCTCTAAGGGTTCTCACCAGCGTGTGTACGCATATGTCTTGTTAAATGAACCTTTTCAGTAAAATTGCGTTGACACACTCCACATTTATATGGTTTTTCACCAGTGTGTAAACGCATATGTACTTTTAAATTACTCTTCTGGCTAAAATTACCTTGACATATATCACATTTATAAGGTTTTTCACCAGTGTGTGTACTCAAATGCATTGTTAAAGTAATCTTCTGTCTAAAATTACGTTGACATATATTACACTCATAGGGTTTATCACCAACGTGTGTACGCATATGTCTTGTTAAATGAACCTTTTCAGTAAAATTGCGTTGACACACTCCACATATATATGGTTTTTCACCAGTGTGTAAACGCATATGTACTTTTAAATTACTCTTCTGGCTAAAATTACTTTGACATATATCACATTTATAAGGTTTTTCACCAGTGTGTGTACGCAAATGCATTGTTAAAGTAATCTTCTATCTAAAATTACGTTGACATATATTACACTCATAGGGTTTATCACCAGTGTGTGTACGCATATGTATTGTTAGATTACTTTTCTTCCTAAAATTACGTTGACATACATCACACTTATAAGGTTTTTCACCAGTGTGTGTACGGAAATGCTGTATTAAAGTACTCTCCCGGCTAAAATTACGTTGACATACATTACACTCATAAGGTTTATCACCAGTGTGTGTACGCATATGGTCTGTTAAATGACTCTTTAGACCAAAATTTCGTTGACATACATCACACCTGTAAGGTTTTTCACCAGTGTGTGTACGCATATGCGCTTTTAAATAACTCTTTCGACCAAAATTTCGTTGACATACATCACACCTGTAAGGTTTTTCACCAGTTTGTGTACACCTATGCATTGTTAAATAACTGCTTCCACTAAAATTACGTCGAGATATATAATACTCATAAGGTTTATCACCAGTGTGTACGAATGTCAAATTTTAATTTAGCCTTTTCCATAAAACTCCGCTGACAAACACCACACTTGTACACTTTTTTTACTTAATGTACTAACTAAAAAAAATATTAGCTTATCTTATTGTAACTACGCAGATGACAAGTAAAAAGTGTCTTTGAAATATGTGCTAAGCTTAATTAAACATAATTTTTTGAGTTTTCCGGATAACACTCGAGACTGACATGTCTTTGGTCATTTGCTCGGCGGTAATTGCATCTCTATCTTTGTTCTTCGAGTATTCTGGTTTGGTTTTCTCACAATGGTCGCCTCTGTGGTAGTAAATATAATAAGTAAATGTGGAAAGAATATTGACGTACACATGAATCAAAATAATGAATTCAAGCGCTTTGTACATTTTACACTTGGATCGAAAATCGGAAATTACTGCTGATATTGAATAAGTTGGATAGCGACTGGCGTGGATTCTCCTCCAGAGGGCTAAGTGTTATAGTTGCCAAGCGTAAGTTTTAAGGTAGTAAGATATTTTTGCAAATTATGAACTTGACTATATAAATGTAATAGATCAATGGTTTTATTGAATACTAGCTTTCCGCCCACGGCTTCGCCCGCGTGGAGTTCGGTTATATCGCGCTTTTTAGGTTTCCCTCGGGAACATCAAAGTTTCCGGGATAAAAGGTAGCCTATTTTCTTTCTCGGGGTCTAAAGATTGTCTGTGCCAAATTTCATCAAAATCGGTTGAGAGGTTTAAGCGGGAAATCGTAACAGACAGACAGACAGAGTTATTTTCGCATTTATAGGTAATACTAGCTTTCCGCCCGCGGCTTCGCCCGCGTGGAGTTCGGTTATATCGCGCTTTTTAGATTTCCCTCGGGAACATCCAATTTTTTCGGGATAAAAGGTAGCCTATGTTCTTTCTCAGGGTCTAAAGATTGTCTGTGCCAAATTTCATCAAAATCGGTTGAGAGGTTTAAGCGGGAAAGCGTAACAGACAGACAGACAGACAGACAGACAGACAGACCGACAGACAGACATACAGACAGACAGAGTTACTTTCGCATTTATAATATTAGTATGGATTAGTATGGATTGTACTAAAGGAGATGTTTCATTTTGGGCCACCAAAATGAACTGGAGAGCCCGTCATGCTACTAATTTAACTGACCACTGCGCAAGCTATTTTGGCCTAGAATAACGTGTTAAAATACTAAGCAGTCACATTTGATATAAGCTTACAATACATATTACAATGCAACTCTTAATGGTAAATTTGGCTTAAAATCCAGAAACAAAAGGTATCACTTCCACATTAAACTTAAAATAGAAATTTAAGAATAAACAGCTGTTAAATAATATCTGACCTTATATTTTTCATTCATCTGAGCTAAAAACTCCTTGGAATTCAGAAATTGTTGCAGTAATTGGTAGATTTTTTTTAAATATTTTACAGCACAGCACACAAGCAAGAGTTGGTCTTCTGTCTTCGGGTATAAACTGGAACAATATTCCTCTTGTACTTACTATTTTTTTTTTATTATTATTTACACTAAAGAATACAGTATTATTCATAATAAATAGCAACTAAACACCATTAAGGTATAAACATATATCAGGAGTTATCTCAATATCAAACTATACAGTGAAGCATTTTATGAGTATGCATTATCAATGATACTTCTTCTTCTTCTTCTTCTTCAGCCTATAGATGTCCACTGCTGGACAAAGGCCTCCCCCAAGGCTTTCCACGCTGACCGGTCTTGTGCTGCCCGCATCCATCGGCTTCCTGCGACCTTCACCAGGTCATCGGTCCACCTTGTTGGGGGCCTCCCTACGCTGCGTCTTCCAGTACGTGGTCGCCACTCCAGAACCTTACTGCCCCATCGGTCATCGGTTCTACGAGCAATGTGCCCTTGATAAATTTTTTAAATACATTACAATCACAACTACATGATATTAAAGTAATATTGTGTGAGTTTATATTAAATTACTACTAATTATTTTTTATGAGAGACCTGTGCCCAGCAGTGGGACGATTAAAAGGTTGATGATGATGATGATTTTTAAGAGCAAAACATTTTTTTTTAATTCTGAGGGTAGACTTATAATAAGTCTCGGTATAACAAAACCTTTAGTTTGCTCACCATGTGTATTGTTGGCACACTGTGTAGGAAGCCTATTCTTAGGAGCCAGTAGTTTCTAAATAAAATACAAACTGTAACAAAATATAGTTTACTAAATGTGACTAAATGACCAGTCTTCTCACATATAATTTGTTAATAATGTTGCATAATTAAAGAGTACAACAGTACAACTTAGTCTGACAAGTGAATAGAGCTGGTATTATGTTTATTTATTTGTATATACTTTATTGTACAGCAAAAATAAACATTATAAAATTCAAAACATTCAACACTACAAAATATACCATGGTCATTTAGTCCAGTAACTAAGTCATGTGGTTTTGCTTACTTTTAGTTTATTGCCTAAACAAATGTTATATAGGTAGGTAGAGAGTCAATAGGTACACTATTCAAGAAAAATACTGTGCTAAAGGCCGTTTTTTAAGTTGATAAACTGATGCAAAAGACATCAACATTACAATCCCTAACTAAATTAACTCTAAAATAACAACTTACTGGAATATCAGTCAGCTTCTCCTAATTATAGTTTGTGAAAATTCCTGTTGGTATTCTTCAAATTGGTAGTCTTTCCATTTTTTACCTCAAAACGTATCGGATACGATTATTTTTCTTCTCTTCTTTGGCAACTTAGGCGATGTCGACTATTCTGCCAGCGTCATATGGTGGTTATCTAGGTAGGTACTCAAAATTTCAATTATGACATCCTCAATTATTACACTATCGTTTTGAAAGAAAGGAGACGTTGCACACAAATAAAGCCGGGCTTGTTTTATTCACTTTCGGAACATAGCAGATGATGTCGAGAGTAGTATCTGTCGTCAATTTATGAGTATTTTTTTAATTTATTAACTAACGTACTTCACAAAAAGCAAAAATTAATAATTATACGATTACTATAGAGTTATATTCGGTTTCGACAGTTATTAGTTTTATTAGAAAACGTAGTGATTACTTGCTGATTGCTCTGTGTTTCTGTTTAGTCGTTTGAATTTGACATTCACAGAGCAAGTAATCACTACCAGTGTGACCATCTCAGAAATAGCGAATCTGCCATGAAATGGGCGAAATTCTGCCAAATTCTGCCACACGTGGCCCCAAAAAATGCCAAAAAAAGCCACCATGAAAACGAAAAAAAAAAAGAAATTTGTTTATCTAAAATAAATAAATAAAAAAAAATTCTTCCACGTAACAGTCAAACACCTATTACCCTTTATGGCGCAAGGTATTTTTTTTTTATTAATTGTATTATTTTTTATATATTATTTTTTATTAATTGACGAGAGAATATCTGCTCGAGATTGTATAACAACAATGTGCTTCTCTAAAGGATAACATTGTTTTTTTTTTATTTTACAATGCAATCATATGATGGATCACGTGATGCCCAACTTTCATGGTCCACTTCGTAGTTTGTTTGTAAGAGTGGGTTGTTGATTTAGAATCAATAAAATACGCTAATGTTTCGTCACTACTTAGCGGTCTATCAGTTTGCATAGCACTTAGTTGTTGGAGGTATGAACTTGCAGAAGATGGATTTTCGCCAATGTCCTTTATTACTCTGGCAGCTTTATTCCTTTTTTAGGTCTTCCGGGTCGACAACAATCAGCGGATGAAGTAGAAGGTTGTGGTTGAGTCGATCTTAAGCAAAATTCTATCTTTTCGCCTTCCAGCCACAACTTATTCTTACTCAGGAAACGCTTCTTTGATTTTGCTGAAGACACCCACTTAGTTGCAATTTTCGAAGAAATGCTGGCTATTTTCATCTTAATTTCCTTTTGACATTCTTCAGTGATATCAGAGAAATCACACTTAAACAAAATAAATTGAAATAGACGATCATTTCTTTCATCTTCGAAAACACTATTTTGCCAATAGAGTAAGTCATTTGTACAAAAAAAAAAGAAAAGAAAATGTTGTACTCAAGTGTGCTACATAAAATATGTCACATAATAGTCTATAGCCATGTAGTTAAAACATATCAAAAATTCAGAGTGGATACAAGAGGATACATGGCTTTTCTAAGCCTGTTAAGTTCAAAAACAAAGAAAAAGATTGCAATTTTTTGAGTACTCAGAGATAGGCTACTTTATGAATGTTTATAACACATTAAAAGATTCTAATTAGAAAATAATATTGAACATACCTTCAGAAGTAAAATAAATCACTAAAACTTTGCAAAAAATTAAAACTACCATCATGAAATGTTAGTGTAAGTGTCGCTGAAATGCAACTGATTTATTTATTTAACTGCACTTACCTAATTACCTTACTTTGATATACGATGACTCACCCGTAGGAAATGTTAGACGTAAACAATTATTGGAATCAGAGGTTTAGGGGGGTTGTTTACAGGTAGATAGTACAAATTTCTGGAAATTCAATAATGACTTTTGTCCACCTGGCTTGTTCTACGCCGGACACTGTGAGACTGCCTGTCACGTGGTGTCTCTCCTGCTAAATTGTTAAACCACCCTCTGTGGTCTCAGGGCCCCCCCTGGCTAACTTTACATTCGTCACAGTGGCCTACCACTGAATGTACGGAGACGCTCCCGCTGGACGAAGTACCTGAGCAAAGAAAGCTCATTCACGCTGCTTTAATTCCCGCGGACACCTCCTGCGTTCATTATACTCTTTGTCGCCTTTCGTCATGGAGTAAAATACCTACTCCGTACGACTGTTTGCATTTATATATTCATTAAATTGTTATCACGTCGCGATTTCGTACATATAATCGCAGCTGATGTGAGTTTTGCAGAACACAAACTGCTGAAACTCATCCAGCATAAATACTAAAAAAAAAAAAACCGCCATATTTTAAGCGCATTTAAACGATTTTTGTTCCGCAGTGGCCCTGTCCAAGTAATGCACTCGGACAGAGGCAACAATTTTGTAGTCGCTAATTCTTAATTATATAACGACTTAATTAGAGTTGGTGGACGACTCACCTATTCTGATCTAAGTTATTCACAGCGGCATTCTTACAAAGAGCTAGTTACAGTACTCACTCAGAGCGAGTATTTGTTAAATTCTAGGCCTCTCATAGTTCTGAGTGCCGATTCCGCAGAGCTTACCGCATTGACTCCGAGCCATTTTTTGCATACCGCACCTCTGCTTTCATTACCCGCACCTGAAGTAGAATCAGATAACCTCAATCTGCTTCAGAGACATTCTCTACTTGATAAGTTAGTTCAGTCCTTTTGGAGAAGATGGAGAATGGAGTATTTACACGGTTTGCAAACTCGAGAGAAATGGAATACTCCGACTGTGCCAATCAAGGCTGGCATGGTTGTAATCATCATAACTGATAAGGCACCCCCTTTATCGTGGCCGTTAGCGATTGTGGAAAGGGCGCTTTCTTCCGACGATGGGGTAACGCGTGTAGCTTCTGTAAGAACCGCTAAAGGTATATACGTACGTCCGGTCGCGCGTTTGTGCCCACAACCTACCCAGTAGGATTGTTAATTTTGATAAACACAAGTAGTTTAGTATTATCGCAGTTATTTATATAAAAATCGCAGTTATTTCTTTTATAAGTCGCAGTTTCAATATTATATTTTCGCAGTTCTCGCTGTATTTCATGATTGGGTTTTTGAAGGTGACCCTTCAAAAGGGGGGAGGATGTTGGCGCCATCTATTGGCGTTTATAAATGGAACTGTCACGCAGAATCTCTTAGCTAATCCTTGTACCCGTAACCTACATCACGTCATGCACCCGCTGCCCGTGAGATGGCGCTGTTTCGTTATTGATCGAAAAGCGCCTAGATCATACGAGAAAAAGACAGATTAGTATCCTTTGGAGCTCGAGCGGGAGCGCTATATCCTATCCGCTCCCGCTGTCACCGAAATTAGTATCCAGTTGGAACTCAATCGCTAACCACGTTTCGCATTGCTTTGCGATGTGATCCTATCCGCTATCCGCTGTCGCCGCAGTGGTGGTACCACTCCCGTTGTACCACCGTAATAGTATCGCCTCCGCTCCCGCGAGTCGCATGGCTTTGCTGTGTGAATCCTTTTCGCTAAATGATATAATCAAGCGATTATAAGTTATATCCAACCGCTCAATTGGAGACGTGTCTTTGTGGCTTCAAGAAAAGAAACCGAAGCTGTTAGCGGGAACTTGATAACCACGTGTGTTTTGTTGAGCTTGTGCCGAACTGCGAGGGTGAAGAACCGTCGAAGACAAAGTGGACTGATCGAACTCCTACGAGACGACGGAACAGCCCGTGAAGAGAGGTAAGGTGCATGATATTCCATAACCCATTCCTAGGTTAAGAGTTTACAGCGCGACAGAGACGCCATTTTTCTTTTCAACTATTTTACAAATTACAGTCCAGATCGAAGGAAGGTATATTAAATCTCGCGAAGCCACTTGGCCCCTCCACACGTCTTCATTAACAATGCTGTATGTTTTCCGGAGGCACATCAATATAACGGTTTTACATAAAAATAAAACCGACATTATGTTCCGAGAGGGAAAACATACAGCAATTGGAAGGAGCCCTTCCTGGTGAAGACTATGAACTTCAAAGTGACAAACCGTTACCACTTCCTAGCTGGCAGCGCTGCTAGCGCCATCTTGAGTTTATTTTCAGTACCTTATCTATGGTATAGACCACGCATAGACCGCAAAGCTCACACTGCTTCTTCCTTAACAATGCTGTATGTTTTCTCTCTCGGCACATAATATCCGTTTTATTTTTATGTAAAACCGTTAAATTTGTAAAAAAAATCCGCCTAAAATATTGCAAGATACCGTTCACTATAATATAGAAGGGAAATTCGACCCAGAGGAACAAAGCTCAACTCAACGGACAAAAACAACCAGCAACACATCAAAATAACTACACAAACGCGAACGATTCAAAAGCGACGATAGTACGTTTCATCAAATAGTTCCTTTGCCGCCATGTTGTTTGCATGTCTTATTGTCTTTCAATAACGTAAACAAGGTAGACACCAAAGAATTTTAAATATATAGAATGATTACGAGTAATAACAATATCTAAACAACAACATTCAAAAATAAATCTAAAGCCTACTCCATAAAGCTTATATTGCCACAAAGCTTACGCATAAATACCTAAAGTTCCGCATGAGAGGCATCGAAAGACCCCTGTGTCCCTTTCCCGCAGACTGCCAGTGTGAAATGAAACTACTATTTGGTAACTTTGATACATAAACTTCATCCACTCGTTTTGTTATTTACGCTGATAAGCAATATTATATCAGTGACTCGTGATTGTTTAGGCATTAAAATAACTAACTGCTTAGCTCAACATTTAATCAATGCATTTATTGTGATCAATAAATAAAAATAAAACAATATTAGCAGATAGTATGAACTATTAAATGGCAACACCGATGACATATTGGGTTAAATAATCAATATGGTCGATGCTATTTTTTTTTTTGTGTAGGATGAGTATAATGTTCTGTAAAAAAGACAAGACAGCTGAACAAAGAACATCTTCCTTTTTTAAGTTTGTTAAAAAAGTGAAAAGACTTACTAGAAACAAATTGTATATTTTCTTGAAAATTTTTATACCTAATATGTCCTAAAGAAAATGTAAAAAAAAGCGTATCAGTGTAGAATATAATAGAATAGAATAGTTCTTTATTTGCATAGTAAGTAGGTACAAAATACAGATATTAAGTTTTCGAAAGGTCCTACTACTCTATACTGACTACCTTATCTAAGGCATGCAAACAAAATCTAAAATTAATAAATTTCCGATAATATTCTCATTCAACACATATTATAAATATACATTGTCAAATCAAATAAATAGAAATTAAATAAATATAAATTAACCATGTCAAACGAAATTAAAACAATACAATTCATTAAGTCAAGTCAAAAAAATTAAATAAAATAAAAACAATAAAAAAAATGTCCGGTTTATGGTCAATAGGTATAGCACAGATCTACAAGTCAGTAATACAGGGATGTCACATTATCAATTTAACTTCTCATCTGATAAAAATTCGCTAACTGAGTAATAACATTTCTCTATCAGTAAAATTGTCAATTTCCTTTTGAATAATGAAAATGTCTCTGTTTTTATTGCCTCGGGTAGTTTGTTAAAGATAATCGGGCCCATACACATTACACTTTTCTTTAATAGGGCGGTATCAGAGCTACCAACAATGAGCAGATTTCTATACTGACTTCTGATTGGCCGGTTCCTATTTTCGGAGACTTTATTAAAAAGATGCATATTAGACTTTACAAAAACAGACAGTTCGAAAATATAAAGTGATGGAAATGTTAATATGTTTAGGGACCTAAATACAGTTACGCAGCTATTTGTTACTAATAGATTGCACATTGCCCTTATGCAGCGTTTTTGAGCCTTGAACACCTGTTCCTTCAGACTACAATTTCCCCAGAATATTATGCCAAATCTCAAGACCGACGCGACCAAACCGTGGTATGCTATTAACCTAAAACAAACCTATTAACCTATTAAACAAAAATTGCTATTAACCTATTAAACAAAAATTTAAAGTGTCCTTCTCTATTCAGACTCACAAATTGTTTTAGCCTGGCTTAAAACTGCTGTAACTAAATTAAAAGCGTATGTGGCTAATCGTGTGAAGGCTATCCAGCTACTTACAAAAATGCATACCTGGTTTTAAGTTAGCTCGCAAGAGAATCCAGCTGATTGTTTTAGCAGAGGAGTGGCTCCTCACGAGCTGATTGATCACCCCCTATGGTGGAGTGGACCAGAGTTTATTCATTCAAGTGAGTACAAACCCAATTTAAATTTTAACATGTCAGAGGAGTTACCTGAGGTAAAGGACCCTTCCTCATGCTTGAGTGCTATGGCTTGCACTTCAGTTGTTTCAAAAATAGTATGTCTTGATTTTCTAGACAAATTTTCAGATATAAACAAAATGCAAAGAGTATTAGCTTATGTATTGTGATTTTGTCAAAATGCAGGGTCAAAAGATGTTAAAAATAAATATAATTATGTAACCAGTCAGGAACTTGATAATTCTTTATCTATGATTGTAACATATGAGCAACAGAAGTTTCTGAGTGATGAGATTCATGCATTAAGATGTGGTAAGGCAATTGTCAAAGGAAATCTAAAAGCTCTTTGTCCTTTTATTGATGACCAAGGTTTGCTTCGTGTTGGAGGCCGGTTGCATAATGCTGATATATCATATGCCCAAAGGCATCCCATTATTTTGCCACGGGATTCACGCGTCACTAACTTGATAATTCAAAGTGAACACTTGAGAAACTTTAATGCAGGCCCCAAGCTGACTCTGTCATCACTAAGGCAAAGATTTTGGATAATACATGGTCTCAGAGAAGTTAAAAAAGTTTTGTATAAGTGTATAATTTGTTTTAAATTAAAAGCTGAAGCCTCTTAACAACTAATGGGCTCATTGCCACCTGATAGGGTGAAAGAAAAGGTTGGTTTAGATTATAGTGGAGCAATACCATTGAAAATTGCCCGAATTAGAAAGCCAGTAATTACTAAAGGTTATGTTTGCCTGTTTGTATGCTTCGTAACAAAGGCTCTTCATTTAGAGCTTGCATCCGACTTAACCACCGAAAGTTTTATTGCATGTCTTAATAGGTTTATTGCCAGAAGAGGAATGCCTACTGACATTTACAGCGACAATGCTTCAAACTTCAAGTGTGCAAAGAAGCAGTTAGATGAAATGTACAATTTGCATAATTCACCAATACATCAAAAATTAGTTTCCCAATTTGCAGCTCAAAAGAGAATTAATTTTCATTTCTTACCATGCTACTCACCTGTATTTGCTGGATTGGCGGAGAGTGGTATAAAAAATTGTAAGAATTTGTTAAAAAGAGAGTTACAAAAAGCAATTTTAACTTATGAGGAATTGTCATTGATATAATATTAAACTAAGGTAGATATGTCACTAACGCACTAAAAATGAAGCGTACAAAAGGAAGTAACTCCTGTATCTCGCTTTAGTCACTCTCGATACATTCCTAAAAACAAACGACAAACACTAACGGCGCAAACGACAAACACTAGCCATCTTTTTCTTCTCTATGCTTTAGATTGCGCCCCATCTCACTCACACTGTACCAATGTATGCCGAATAAAAATATGCATGTGTGCTGCTGCTGTGTTCGGCACATTTTTTTTGGTCAGTTTGTTAGAATATATCGTATCTGTTTAATATTTTATCAATGGGAATTGTATACAGTTTTATGTCAAATCGAGGCCATATTAAACAGTAGACCACTAATGCCGCTAACTAATGATGTTAATGATTTTTTAACACCCTTGCTCGTAAAGCTGATGTAATCCCACCGGTTTTAAATATGTAAAGCGGGCCATAACAAACACGTGTGTTATCAAAGCAAATAGTTAAGTTATAGTCCATACAAATTCCATAACAGCATTATTTGTCATTTCAAATAAATATGGAACTGATCGCCGCCGCGTGGCTCTAGCCAGTGAGCAGCGCGCTGTTCCATATTTGAAATGGCAAATAATAATACTAATGGCGGGAAAGCAACAGTGTGCATTCGCAGATTGAGTTTATTTAAAATAACTGATGTCCTATTTGAAATAAACAAATTTGTATTTGTTTGTATGTAAATGAGTAAGTATTTGTAAAAAAAAAAACAGTTTATTCGGTAATTTAAAAACTTGACTGCATGCTCTAGCATCTTTGCCAACATTTTCACGCAGCTACGGCAGAAAATAAACCTCGCGCCATTTTTCTCAAATTTTCTTTTCTTTGTACTTGTATTCTGAATATCTTTTTTTCTGTTTCCTCGCAAGTGTGTTAAAAAATGTCGTACGATATACGTGCGTATTGATTATAACATGCTCGGCTCAATTACACCCTCGCCTTCGGCTCGGGCTGAAATTCCGCCTCGCATGTTATAACCATCATTACGCACTAATATCGTAATGTACTAATACATGCATTACTCCAGGCCACTTTCTGATTGGTTCTGCTTTAAATACATACCCTGATGCAAATGTTACTATGATAACTACATCTCAATTTTGGAAAACCTGTAACGATATAAAATTGTCCTTCTGGAAAAGCTGGAGTAAGCATTATTTGAATTTATTACAAGGTCGACCTAAGTGGTTAACTTCCCAACCAAATGTAAAAGTGGGCTCACTTGTAATACTTAAAGACGACAACTTGTCGCCAATGTACTGGCCTTTAGCTAGAGTTATAAATACCTTTCCAGGGGATGATGGAAAGGTTCGTGTAGTTGAAGTTAAGACTTCAAACGGCCACGCACATAGAAGGGCTGTAATGAAAATATGTGTCTTACCGTTAGATTGTCCAGAAGACAAATAGCTGTGTCCTAGTAGTTTTTATACTGATCCCAAGATATATATTGTCGTAGGGCTAGGCATAGCACATGCCTTTGTTATTTTAAGTATTTATAGTTAAGTACTCTATCCATAAGGTAACTTAAGAAATCATTAGAGTTTTCATAAAACACGAAAATGTTAACATGTTAAGCGTGTCTATATACCATGCAAATGTAATTTTGAAAAACATTTAATGTGTATGATGTTTTTCTCATTGTTTTTCATCACAATGTCTATGCACGTAAGTAATAGTTGCCTACTGTAATTATAATGTAAGTAGATGTTTGTATTGCTGGTCATTCTTGAATTTTGTTTCCCCGGCTATATGTTGGGAAACCAACATTAACCTTTTAATTTTCTGTTGTGTTTATGTATGGCAACATTTAATGTATATTCATGTATGGCAGAATGGTGTTTTGTCTGTCATATCTCTCTTGTGTCAAGTTCTGAATAAACCGCACGTCTTGTATCGTAGCTCGTGGTTTTTATTAATTTATCAGTGCAACTACAGTCCATTAAACTATACAAGCATCTGGTTTTCCTTCAATATACTTATTGGGGATCCCCGACAAAGGACTATACTATAAAAATTTACAATAATAGAAAAGGTATTTTACTTGTGCGTCTTTAATTACAATAATAGTAGGAAAAATCCATTGTGAATGATGAATACAAATAATAACATTAAAAAGTAAAAACAAAATTAACATATACAAGATTGAGCATTCATATTACAAATGGAATAGGAATAAAATTAAAAATTGGGTAAAAAGAACATTGAATATATTTGAGATAAATAATAAATTACCTGGTCAAGAATGAGCATCTATAAAAACACCAAATTACACTTTTATTGGCGTTCTTAAGTACGTAGAGTAGATGTTTAACAGTTAGAGATCGCTGCGTATGCGACTACTCAAGGTAGCTACGCTAGAGCTATTATACTAAAGATTTCATATATCACGTTTATCAGGCCTCCAAGGTTTCTCAGCAGTGTGTGTGCGAATACGTCTTGTTAAACAACTCTTCTAGTTAAAATAACGTTAACATACATCACGCCTATCAAGGTGAGATAAATAATAAATTACCTGGTCAAGAATGAGCATCTATAAAAACACCAAATTACACTTTTATTGGCGTTCTTAAGTACGTAGAGTAGATGTTTAACAGTTAAAGATCGCCGCGTATGCGACTACTCAAGGTAGCTACGCTAGAGCTATTATACTAAAGATTTCATATATCACGTTTATCAGGCCTCCAAGGTTTCTCAGCAGTGTGTGTGCGAATACGTCTTGTTAAACAACTCTTCTAGTTAAAATAACGTTAACATACATCACGCCTATCAAGGTGTTTCACCAGTGTGTGTACGGAAATGTTTTATTAGATTACTCTTATTACTAAAATTACGTTGACATACATCACACTTCTAAGATTTCTCACGGGTGCGTTTACGAATGTGTCTTGTTAAATCAATTTTCTGGCTAAAATTACGTTGACATATATCACACTTGTAAGGTTTTTCACCAGTGTGTGTATGAATGTCTTGTAAAATTACTCTTATTACTAAAATTACGTTGACATACTCCACATTTATATGGTATTTCACTAGTGTGTTTACGGATGTGTTTGTTAAATAAATTTTATGGCTAAAATTACGTTGGCATACATCACACTTGTAAGGTTTCTCACCGGTGTGTTTACGAATGTGTCTTGTTAAATCAATTTTCTGGCAAAAATTACGTAGACATATATCACATTTATAAGGTTTTTCACCAGTGTGTGTACGAATATGTCTTGTAAAATTACTCCTTTCAGTAAAATTACGTTGACATACTCCACGTTTATACGGGTTTTTCATCAGTGTGTGTACGCAAATGATTTATTATATAACTCTTCTTACTAAAATTACGTTGACATATATCACACGTGTAAGTTTTTCCACAAGTGTGTGTATGTCTTGTAAAATTACTCTTTTTAGTAAAATTACGTTGACATACTCCACATTTATATGGTATTTCACTAGTGTGTGTACGCAAATGATATGTTAAATGACTATTCTGGCTAAAATTACGTTGACATATATCACACTTATAAGGTTTCTCACCGGTGTGTTTACGAATATGTATTATTAAATGACTCTTCTGCCTAAAATTACGTTGACATACATCACACGTGTAAGGTTTCTCACCGGTGTGTACACGAATATGTCTTGTTAAATTAATCTTCTTGCTAAAATTACATTGACACACATCACACTTATAAGGTTTTTCACCAGTGGTGTGTTCACGAATATGTGCTGTATAATTACTCTTTTTAGTAAAATTACGTTGACATACTCCACATTTATATGGTATTTCACTAGTGTGTGTACGCAAATGATATGTTAAATGACTATTCTGGCTAAAATTACGTTGACATACATCACACTTATAAGGTTTCTCACCGGTGTGTTTACGAATATGTATTTTTAAATTACTCTTCGTCCTAAAATTACGTTGACATACATCACACTTGTAAGGTTTCTCACCGGTGTGTATACGAATATGTTTTGCTAAATTAGTCTCCTGGCTAAAATTACGTTGACACACATCACACTTATAAGGTTTCTCACCAGTGTGTGTACGAATATGTACTTTTACATCACTCTTGCTCCTAAAACTACGCTTGCAAATATGACACTTAAAAGGCTTCTCATCTGTGGGTATATGCATATACATTGTTAAATGACTCTTTAGACTAAACCTATGTTAATATATATCACACTTATAAGGTTTTTCACCGCTGTGTATACGAATATGTCTTAATAAACAACTTTTGCTACCAAATACATCACACTCATAAGGCTTACGCATAGTACGAATATCAATTTTAATTTACCCTTTTCCATAAAACTGCGCTGACGAACACCACACTTGTATTCTTTTTATTTTATGAGAACTACGCACACGTATAAGTCTCTTTCAAATATGTGCCAGGCTTCGACGTCTATTTCTGAGTTTTCCGGATAACGCTCGAAAATGACGTCTTTTGTCATTTGCTCGGATATTACTGCATCTTTTTCTTTTGTTCTTCATGTGTTCTATTTTGATTTCCTTCCTCACAACGGTGCCCTCTGTAATAGTTAATCTAATAAGTACATGTGGAAATAACATTGACATAGACACGAATCAAAATTATGTATGCCAGCGCTTCGTACATCTTACACTAGGATTGAAAATCGGAAATTACTGCTGATATTAATGATCTGAATGTAAGAGCGCAATAAGTTGAACAGCGACTGGTGTGGAATCGCACCCAGGGCGCCAAGTCTCTAGTTATAAGGTACGAACACATTATATGAATCAACCGCGATAAAGTACTTTTGTAAGATTCACCCAAAGAGCACTTGTCATCCTTTAAGAACCGTTACAAAGTATACACACGTTTTTGTTTGCTCGTCACAGTTTAATCTAAATATCTGGTTAAAAGTGCGAGAACAGTTACTATATTGGATACATGACATCATAGCGAGTGATATACCGTGACATATAAAAATCTGTGATATAAACAGTGAATATTGAGTTATTTAATAAACTATAACAACACATTTTTAAAACCTACCCACAAACTTTTTGCGGAGTGTTAAACAAGAACACGTAAGCGTTTGCATGTGGATTCAACTACAAAACCCAGTCAGTTCAGGACTTTTTGGCAAGTTAAATTTACTATTATGGATTTATTTGAAAACATAACGTTTCGATTGAAACATCGCACTCAATTAATGTCCGATGTCTCCAAAACAGTAGACAAAGTAGACTTAAGTATTTTTAGATTATATTTTTTCAGATTCCCATAGTAGTATTCAGGCCCTTAAACAAAATCAATTTCATAGTAAAATTAATAGTAAAATCATTATGGATATAAAGAACTTGTTATTTGAATGCTACCAAAACGGCTCAGTTGCCAAAAAGGAAAGAAAAAAAAAAAATAGTTATTTGCTGTATGGGAGATTTAGAAAGCCCCCTGAATGTTATAAAACTGCTTTCATTTATTACAGAATTTTCCTGTAAAAAAATTATTATATAATTATAAAAATATGCTGGCGATCGCAATCCCACACGCACATAATTCATGTTTTTAAAATCACTTAAAAAGCCCCAAGTGAGGGTACTTAGGTAATCCCGATGAATCCTGGAGAGCCCGTCATGCTACTAATCTAACTGACCATTGCGCAAGCTATTTTGGCATACAATAACGTGTTATAATACTAAGCAGTCACGTTTGGTTTAAGCTTACAATACATATTACAAAGCAACTCTTAATGGTTAGTTTGGCTTAAAATCCAGAAGCAAAAGGTATGACCTTAAGAGGTATCACTTCCAAATTAAAATAAAAATTATAAGAATAAACACTTGTTAAATAATATCTTACCTTATATTTCTCATTCATCTGAGCTAAAAACTCCTTGGAATTCAGAAATTGTTGCAGGTAATTGGTAGATTTTTTTTAAATTTTTTACAGGAGAACACACAAGCAAGAGTTGGTCTTCTGTCTTCGGGTATAAACTGGAACAATATTCCTTTTGTACTTACTATTTTTTTATTATTATTTACACTAAAGAATACAGTATTATTCCTAATAAATAGCAACGACACACTGTTAAGGTATAAACATAAATATCATGAGTCATCTCAATATCCATACTAATATTATAAATGCGAAAGTAACTCTGTCTGTTTGTCTGTTACGCTTTCCCGCTTAAACCTTTCAACTGATTTTGATGAAATTTGGCACAGACAATCTTTAGACCCTGAGAAAGAACATAGGCTACCTTTTATCCTGGAAAAATTTGATGTTCCTGAGGGAAATCTAAAAAGCGCGATATAACCGAACTCCACGCGGGCGAAGCCGCTGGCAGAAAGCTAGTCAAACTATACAGTGAAGCATTTTATGAGTATGCATTATCAATGACACAATTGATAACATTTTTAAATACATTACAATCACAACTACATGATATTAAAGTAATATTGCTTGAGTTCATCTTAAATATTTTAAGAGAAAAATATTTCTTTTAATTCTGAGGGTAGACTACATAAGTCTCGGTATAACAAAACCTTTACTTTGCTCCCCATGTGCATTGTTGGCACACTGTGTAGGAAGCCTATTCTTAGAAGCTGGCAGCTTCTAAAAAACATACAAACTGTAACAAAATATAGTTTAAAAAGAAACCATGTGTGTTAATAATTAAAAGACTAAATGATCAGTCTTCTCACATATAATTTGTTAATAATGTTGCATAATTAAAGAGTACAACTTAGTACAACAACTGAATAGAGCTGGTATTATGTTTCTCTATTTCATCATCATCATCATCAACCTTTTTATCGTCCCACTGCTGGGCACAGGTCTCCACTCATACAGAGAACGATGGAGCGTAATCACCACACTTACTCAATGCGGGTTGGCGATTTCAGACCCAAAGTCCAAGTTTCCTCAAGATGTTTTCTTTCACCTTGAGTCATTGGTGTCCAAGATATACTTAGAAAGTACATATTATAAAAGTTACATTGGTTTATCTATGTAAATGTACTTTATTTTACAGCAAAAATATACATTAGTTAACAAATATATTCAACACTACAAAATTTACATGGGCACTACATCAGATCACTACTTCTTCCCGGCAACCTTAGAATGGACAGAGTTTAAGATTTAGTCCAGTAAGTAAATTATATGGTTGTTTTTGCTTTCCTTTACTTCATTGCCTAATCAAATGTTGTATAGAGTAATTACGTGAACTATTCAAGAAAAATACTGTGCTAAAGGCTGTTTTAAAATTGATACACTGGTGCAAAAGACGTCAACGTTGTAGTCACTCCAAAAATATCAACTTACTGGAAGATCAGTCAGCTTCTCTCCTAGTTATTGCGAATTCCTGTTGGTCACTATACACATGCGGATATTCTCCGCTGAACATTTTCTTCGAATTGGTAGTCTTTCCGTCTTTTAGCTAAAAACGTATCGGATACGATTATTAATCTTCTCTTCTTTGGCAACTCAGGCGATGTCGAATATTCCGCCAGCGTCATATAATATGGACTATGGTGGTTATCTAGGTACCTACTCAAAATTTCAATTACGAGAAATACACTATCGTTTTGAAAGAAAGAAAAACGTTGCACACAAACAAATCCCGGCATTCACGTTCGGAACACAGCAGGTGATGTCGGGGTGTATCTGTCTATGACCGTGAACAAAGACCGAAGTCGTCAATTTGTGAGTATTTTATAATATATTAATTACCGTACTTCACAAAAAGCAAAAATTCGTAAATAAAATTACAAAGTTGCATTCAGTTTTGACCTTTTGACAGCTTCACTTTTTTGAAATTGACATTGACTGAATATGATGTTGTTGTTTGTTCAATTTGCCTACTGCATAACACTGAGCAGGCAAAGGTATCTCAGACCACGATAGCCTCGTCTTGGATTATATTAGATATTGTCTTCTTTTGTAACTTATCCTAAACTTATATAACCTAACTAATCTAACTCCTTTCGTTTCCCGCGTGTGACCGATTAGGAGGGGTTTAGCGTAAAGACATCATGTGGCCAATATGCTACAATATTTTACTGTTCTTTATGAACTATTCACTGAATGCACTTTTACTACATGAATCAGGCGTTTTTATTTAGTAAACGACACTATAAATAATTTAAAAGTCCAATGAAAAATGAGCGTGGCACTTATCTACGCTTTCCCGCCTAAACTCTTGATTGATTGAATGTGAGCAACGAGTAGGTATAACAGTTTTTTTTATTAGTTTAAGAAAATTGTTTTTTTTTTAATCTTTAGTTTAGTTTCAACTTTATGCAGAATTAACATTTTTAGTTCGAGTGTTTTCTCTATACTGGTTTAAGTAAGTGTCAAGTTTGGGTAACTGTTTGCCATTGCGATAAGAAACATAATTACCAAAAAAAAAGGAGGTACTTGTTATCTGTCAAATTGAATTACTGTAAAGCGGAAATTTTCGTATAGCATATAAATAACCAGAAAGTATAGTATATTAGTATAATCCGCGCAGGTAAAGAAAAGATCTGTAAATGGCGTCCGCTCGCATGCGTTCTCACTCACTCTCTATCGCTGTCTATACTCACACAGTGAAGTAAGCGCTGCAAAAAAAATCATCGATCAGGAATTCAGGATTCGCTTTCCAAGCTACTTTGATGCACTCATTGCACTCCGAGTTATCGTTAATTTCGTTCCGTTAAAGTCTCTGTTATTTTGTTGTTTTTGTTGATATTATTGTTTTTGTTGAGTTTGAACAATCAAACTCAAGAAAAACAACAATAAAAACAAACATAACAACAAACAAGTAAAATGTCAAATTTACGTTGTAAATAACAATATTTACAACGTAAATTTGACATTTTACTATCTTAGCATTTGGTTTGTGATTAAACAATGGCATGTTTTGTCAACCGTACCATAAGTATCCGCCGCCATTTTCAGATCTTTTCTTTATCTGCGCGAGTTATACCTTTTCAATTCTTCCTATTTGGAACCATAAAACAGTTCCCCTATTGATAGATAGGTATAGAGACCATAAACGACTCTCCGAGCCTATCTGCCAATACCCATCTCTTCCGGTCTTTTCCGCTGCATACGAGTCGATTTATTGTGAAACCAAAAGTCGTTTTGGGTTTAGGTATATCAAGGAATTCTCAAAACGCTAGAGAGGACTTCGTGTCAGCTGTCAATAGAGATGGGCGGGTGGGTAAAAAATGGATAGGTAAAAATTGGTAGGAAAGGGTAAAAGTTGTTATTTAATTGGCTTCGTTATCAATACTACGATCAGGTACTGGAGTGCTTTGGAGTCCTACCACCATCTTTAGGACCCAAGTCAACCCCACCTGCCTGACAGTGCTCCCGCTGACTTACCGATGGGGTGCTGACGCCAGCTTTCCCTTCGGAGCTGAGTGGTCTGACGGCAGTCGCACTCGTAAAAGCAAAACAAGCCAAACTATTATGAATAGGAAAGGAAGAAATGCACGTGACACAGGGCGCCACCGCAAAACGGCGCGCAGGAGCTGCGCCTGAATCCTGTGACCTGTGGGCTAGGTCTACCGTGTCAGAGGCGGATACGGCTAAAGAAGCGAGCCCAAACCAGGAAAATCCGTTGCGCTTTTCCTGGTATGGTGACGCCGTAAGTATGTTGTTCTGGAGCCAGCTCAAAGGACTGTTTCACGGGATCCCGTTATCCCAGCGAGTGGTTCTGGGTGGTGATTTGAACGGTCATGTGGGTGAGAAGAGTGACGGGCTTAGCGTGTTCACGGCGGCTTTGGGTACGGCGGCCGCACCGCAGAAGGAAACAACATTCTCCAAACGTGTGCGGTCGCTGACCTTGCAATTGTGAACACCTACTTCATAAAGAAGCAGGACACCTTGTCACCCATCGCAGCGGCCGAAGCGCTACCCGGACAGACTTTCTACTGACTAGGAGACACCACATCGGTAAAGCAGCCAACTGCAAAGTCATAGCCGGTGAGAGTCTCACTGGACAATACCGCCTCTTTGTCGTCCTCCGTGGCGCAGCGGTCAACACGCCTGCCTACGACGTGGAGGCCCCGGGTTCGATCCCCGGCCAGGTCATGATGGAAAACGATCTTTTCCTGATTGGCCTGGGTCTTGGATGTTTATCTATTATAAAATATAGTATCGTTGAGTTAGTATCCCATAGCACAAGTCTCGAACTTACTTTGGGGCTAGCTCAATCTGTGTGATTTGTCCGTATATATTTATATCTCTGCGTAAAGGCCCAACGTAGACGTGTAGAGCACTCCCGGCACCAGATTTGGTGGTGGCTGCTTGATGAAATAAGCCCTAGGAGTTCGCATCGGTTATTAGCGATGGACCAATGGAGAATATAGCCTATAGGAGAGTCTTTCTAGAACCCTTACACTCTATAAATCCCATCAAATAGAAAGCTCAGTAATTTTTTCAGATTCCCGTAGTAGTATTCAGGCCCATAAACAAAATCAATTTCACAGTACAATTCATTAATAGTAAAATCATTATGGATCTATAGAACTTGTTATTTGAATGTTACCAAAACGCTTGGACGTTGAGATAACCTGGATCCCCGGTCACTCAGGTATTGCTGGCAATGAGTGCGCTGATTCGTTAGCAAAGTATGCCACATCGAATCCGGTTAATCAAAAGCACTACGTAGCGCATAACTACGATTTGCGGAATGGTGCCAGACCTAAGTTATTTAACTCGTGGACTGAAACATGGAAGACGTCTTCTAAAACCAAGGGCATCTACTACGCTGCCATACAGCCTGAGGTACAGCGTAGGCCTTGGTTTTCTAAATGTCCTAAATTGTCGAAGAGAACTGTTTCCTCACTGTGTAGACTTAGACTCGGACATTGTTGTAGCCCAGTGTTCCTGAAAAAGGTCCACGTCCGGGATTATTCCCGGTGCGATTGCGGTCTTGAGGATGGAACTTTAGACCATATTTTCTTTTCTTGCTCCCGAGTCCCGTAATAATAAATCTTTTGACCTCTATTTAAAAAATCCCAAAGTCAACATCCCTCTCCCAACTAATTTTCATCCCTACTTTCCCACTTCTCCCCCTAAATTAATAAATCTTTTGGCCAAATTCCTAAATGAGAATGAGTCAATATTTTAATTGGTGCGTAGTTTGTGTAAATAGTCTGTATCTATCTATACTAATATATAAAGCTGAAGAGTTTGTTTGTTTGTGCGTGCTAATCTCAGGAACTACTGGTCCGATTTGAAAAATTCTTTTTGCGTTGGATAGCCTATTAATCCAGGAAGGCTTTAGGCTATATAACATCCCGCTATGACCAATAGGAGCAGATCAGTAACAAAAAATGTTGCGAAAACGGGAGCTAACGCAGCCGTACATATTGCCAATAGGAGCTGAGCATGACTAATTCCACGCGAACGAAGTCGCTGGCAGCCGCTATATAATATAAACTAGTTTAATTGTTGTCTCATGTCAAATTAGATTTTTTGTCTTACTAACGCAGTGTTTGTCCATGCTGCTACACTAACACCTTTTTTTTTTTTTTTTTTTTTGACGCTGTGGTAATGCATTTACGCACCATACCCCGAAGGGCGTGTGTGGGACTCACCCAGCCGAAGCCGGGAATACCCACTAAACCCACAGCGGCACAACGACATCGCCTGAGTGGCGGGGTCATGGGAAAATGGCACAGCCTAACTACCAATCCCCCGCCGGCGATTCCCGCCTAGGGCGGGCCCACAGTGGTCCTTCCACTCCACAGGGAGGGGCCGGGCTGGATACGTCTTTTTGTGCGAGAAGACGCAGCAGCCAAGGGTTTTTTAGCGAGGTGTCCTTCCTCTTAGCCCCACTCGTTTGCCCGGAGGCAAACGGGGCCCCCAGCTCCTCTCAATGAGGAGACCGGGTTGCCCGACGGTGACCCGGAGTTCGGGTCACGTCAGCCACCTCGAGTGGTGGCCGACCCGCCGCACGTGTGACCGCCGAAGCGGTCCCCGCATCTGGTTTTGGTCCGCGCCGGTGAACCGGTAACCCCCATATCTGGGGGCCGTTCCCCTATCCGCCACCTGGGGACGCGTCCGATGGCAGGCCAGAAACTGCGCACGGATGCTACACTAACACCTACCACGGAGGGAAAAGTTCGACGGCCTGCCTTTCTAACACCTACCACGGAGGGAAAAGTTCGACGGCCTGCCTTTATTTGCTACTGTCAAGGAATTTCTATCTAAACTGGAATGTGAACTATCGATCAAAACGCGGTCCGAGCGAGATAGCTTCACAGTAGCCCTCTGTCCTTGTTGTGTAGGGTGACTATTATAATGGAATAAAAAATATTTTACGTACATTCCTTTATGGAATGTAATGTAATTTGAAGCCGACGGCTTCATCGTTGCCTCGGGAAAGAGGAGGATGAAGAAATCCTCCTCAAATCCGGCCCTTAAACTGGCGGCCGCTACCTCCACCAGCGGCTCACCCACCCCCGCCCCTGCCCCCTCAATCGCTGCCACCGCCCCGCGTGCCGCGACACCCAACCCCGCCCGCTCAGCCCCCCGAGTTGCCGCCAAGATCCCTCCTTCCCCGCCTGTTTTCATACAGGATAAGGGGAAATGGACCAATGTGTCCGGCTGGTGTTCCGACCAGAAGATCAGCTTCACCAAGGCCCAGTCTACACAGACTGGCATCAAGGTGACCTTCCCGTCCTCTAAGGACTACCGGGAGCTGACCAAGCTCCTTCGACATAAAGGTGTGGCCTTCCACACGTACTCCCTCCCGGAGGACCGCCTCACCCGAGTAGTCATCCGCCGCGTGCCAAAGGAGTTATCCTCCGAAGGAGGTCTACCGTATGCACAAGGCACGCGGTAAGGTACCCTACGACATGGTCCTTGTAATCTGCCACCCAGCAGAAGGATCCGCCCACCACCCTATCTTCCTAGTGAAGAGTATCTGCTCTCTCACAGGGATTTCCATTGAAAAGCCCCATAAGAGCGGCACTGTTGGGGAATGCCACAGGTGCCAACTCTATGGGCACTCCCAGGCATACTGCCACGCCAAACCCAGGTGCGTTAAGTGCCTGGGCGATCATGGCACCTCAGATTGCCCCCGCCCCAAGGACCGTGCGCTCTGCAAAGAGCCACCTAGTTCCGTCCTCTGCGGCGCGACCGGCCACACGGTCAACTATCGTGGGTGCCCCAAGGCCCCCAAATCCTCCTCCTCCAAGCTAGCCAACCGGGCTAACGCACGCCAAAAGCGTGAATCCCCAGGGAGTCAAATCCCAGAGCGACTGAGCCCTCAAAGGCCCAGTCCCTGGAATCAACTAAACCACCAAAGGGCCTTCCCGGCCCTCGTGGCGTCCGCTCCCCAGACCCCCCAACCACCCCCGCCTGGCAGGACAAGGATCTTCGTATCCGTCCTACCACGGCCCAAAAGGCGGCCCCGTCCCCTCCTGCCCCTGCACCTATGGCTGCAGTAACAACCCCCTCACCCCCTCCCTCGACCCCAATGTCAGGAAACGGTCCCACAGATGCTTTTAATATAATCTCGGGGACCTTCCTTATTTTTATGTCGCCTCGCGCCAGACAAATGGCAAACGACTTAAAAGTCGCTATGGCAGCTGGCAATCTGCAAGCCATTATTAACATTTACAATGCGTACCCAGAAATTATGCACGCCCTCTCCTCCCTTGCATCCAATAAGTAATTTATGGATAATACGGCCAAACAGAGAACCAAGCCCCGATCCCTCAAGCTGGCTCACTTCAATGCCGACGGCATTAGAGATCAGAAGTTCGAGATCTCAACCTTCCTTCGAGAGCACCAGATAGACTTCTTTCTCGCTCAAGAGACCTTTCTCAAGCCTAGTCACCGCACACCCCTAATTGCTAACTACCGTGTAGTTCGCAGCGACAGGCTGCGGTGCCACAAAGGCGGTACCCTTATTTACTTCAAAAGGGCTCTTCGTTGCATCCCAATGGACCCCCCACCCCTCTCACGACTCGAAGTTTCAATATGCCGTCTCGGCATGACAGGCCACCGACCTATTACTATAGTGTCGGCCTATCTCCCACCCATCTCCGCTGCAGAGAATCATCGACGTAGCGCTCCTAAAGATCGTCAACCTACGGTTAGACTCTATAGAAGCGCTATCAGAGCTATCGTCTGACCATCGCACAGTCATCATTCGACTGGTTCCCCTCACTGGCCTCTCTGACCCAGGTCAAGCTCCCCAGACGAAAGTGGTAACGGACTGGAGTAAAGTAAGCAATCGGCTGAAATCCACCACATCCCCCCACTTGGACTCCATACCTGCACGCCTCGACTCTATCGCTGACACGACAGCCGCGATCGACTCGTTCACGGATCACGTACAGTCAGTCCTGAACGAATGTTCAAGGGAGGTTACAGTGACAGAAGACTGTCGCTAGCCCTGCTGACTTGCGTGAACTGTTGACCGAGAAGAACGCGGCGGTCCGTGCCTACAGCAACTTCCCCTGCGCGGCTAACAAAACCCATATGCGCTATTTACAGAGAACTGTAAAAAGACGCATATCGGAGTGGCGTGAGGCTGGCTGGGATAAGATGCTGGATGAGTTAGAGCCCACCCATCAAGCCTTCTGGAACCTTCAGAGGAAACTAAAATCCAATGAAGTTGTGACCATGCCTTCCCTAGTTCGTCCTGACAATTCCATCGCCTTCGATGACGATGACAAGGCTGAATGCCTCGCCCCCTGCCTGGAAGCCCAGTGCTCCCCCAGCCTCCTACCAGTAGACCAAGCTCATCTCCTTGAGGTTGACGCTGAAGTCGAACATAGAACCTCCCTCCCACCCGTTGACGACCCTGAGGATCCCCTGCCTCCCATCACCCCTGATGAAGTGCAGGACATCGTCAAAGGTCTTCAACCCAGGAAAGCGCTCGGCTCCGACGGCATCACCAACGGAGTGATCCGCCTCTTCCCTGCCCACCTAATCATCCTCTTGACCACCACCCTCAATGGTGCACTGGGGAATAACATTTTCCCACAAACGTGGAAAGAAGCCACAGTCATAGGCATTCCCAAGCCCGGTAAGCCTAAAGCCGAACCGTCCAGTTACCGTCCCATCAGCTTACTCAAAGTTCTCGGTAAGATTTATGAGAGGCTTATACATAAGCGTCTCAGAGCCTACGCCGAGAACAAGGGCCTTATCCCATTAGAACAAGTCGGGTTCCGTACCCAACACTCCTGTCCGCAACAGATCCTACGCATCACTGAACATATTCACGCAGGGTTCCTGCGTGGTATGTAGACAGGCGTAGTTTACTTCGATATAGCGAAGGCGTTTGACAAAGTCGGGCACAACGGCTTAACCTATAAGCTGTACCAACTCGGTGTGCCTGATCGTCTCGTCCTCATCTTACGGGACTTTCTGTCAAACCGCACCTTTCGCTATAAAATCGAAGGAGCGCTCTCCTCCCCCCGCCCCATCCGTGCAGGTGTTCCCCAGGGCTCTGTACTAGCCACACTCATTTTTACGCTCTTTACTAGCGATATCCCGAAAAGCAGTAAGGCTCAACTCGTTCTATTCGCAGACGACACAGCCATCTACTGCTCGGGACGCAGTCCAGACTGGATTCGCCTCCATCTTCAATCCGCGGTCAACAAGCTCGCTGACTGGTTTATGAAATGGAGGATTGAAGTCAACCCCCTAAAAAGCCAAGCGGTACTGTACAGGAAACCACGGGTCAGTGACACCCTACCACGACCCATCACCTTGGACGGCAAGCCGATCCCTTGGGAGAAGCAAGCCAAGTACCTAGGTGTGATTCTCGATCGAAACCTCAACTTCTCAGAGCACATTGAGACGGTCCGCGCTCGCGCCGCCGTCGCTCTAGGTCGACTCCACCCCGTCCTCAACCCGCGTAGCAAGCTATCGCTCAGGTGCAAAATGCGCTTGTACAAAGCTTGCATATGCCCGATTATGACCTACGCTTGTTCAGTTTTCGCACATGCCAAGCCACGTCATATCCATAGGATGCAAGTAGTCCAAAACCGATTCCTCCGTACAGCCACAAACGCCCCTTGGTTCGTTCGAAATTAGATCCTCCATCTTGATCTCAAAATCCCCACCATCCAGCAGTTCATGAAACGCCTTTCCAAGCGTTTCTTTGACACTGCTGCCTGTACCCCACAGGGGGTGCCCTCAGGCGCGTGCGCTCCATAGAGGCAGATAAGCACTGCATACCCTAATAATTTAAAAAATATATATATATAATAATTTATAATATAGTACAATAAAATAATTTATATACTACAAACTTAAAGACTTCTTTAATCAGTTATTGATAACACTGCCATCTATTGGGGCTAGTGCAAACTACTAACACGACGCGACGACCGCGCCACATTCGCGTGGCGGCGTAAGCAGTCATGAAATATGCCTCCTAAATTCGCATGTGTGAATAAAATTTGATTGTGTGTGTAAACTTTTCGTGTGTTGTCTTGCAATTTCATTCGGTTTATAAGCCCAGATAAGCAGTGCCTACATTTTACGCGGCCGAATCAAGAAGTTGACAAAACTAGCACAATTATTGTTTGTGTAAATACCTTTTTATTTTATCAGCTTATGTTGTTTGGTTATTGGTGTATTTGGTAACATAAATATATTGATTGTTTTAAGAAAGATCTGTACTTTTACAAATTAGCGAAATTTAATAGTTATGATTCCAATGAGTAGCGCATCACGTATATTTATGAAATACATAGGGTTAAAGTAGACTCCCAGATTTGTCTATATTTCTATTGAAAAAGAACTTTTAGCGATTTTAAAATGATCTTATACATATTTAATTTTTATAGAGTTATTTAAAAAAGATAGGCGCGTTGATGTAATTTATAGATAGTAAAATATTTTTTTCAGTTTTTTGAGAAATAAATTATTACTTATTTACAGTTGCGTTAATAATAACATTTCATTGTATTTTGACAGCCTCCATGGCGTAGCGGTAGCGAACGCGGCCGCTGCGCAAGGAGGCGCGGGTTCGATCCTCGCGCAGTGCAAATATTTGTATGCATGAATATGAATATTTGCACTGGTCTGGTCGTGCCTCGGAAAGCACGTTAAGCCGTTGGTCGCGGTCGCCATACGAACATCTAGTGGCACTTGTATAAGCACAGATATTTGGGTAGTGCATACCCTCCACAAAATCTCTGTGCACGCCCCTGGGTGCCCTTAGTGCGTAGTCGCCTTATTTTAATTTAGTTTTAAGTGCCCCTGGCTGGATTTTAATTAAGGCATCCACAGGAAAGTCCGGTTAAGTAGTTACCGCCTCTAATGGCCACCTACGAGATGCAATATCAAAAAAAAAAAAGCCACAATAAATTTAAAAAATATATTAAAATTATTAGATTTATTAAAAACCGACCAAGTGCGTGTCAGACTCACGTACAAAGGGTTCCGTACCATTGATTTATGAAATTAAAGGATTTAAGTTATTTGTATGAAAGATTACGCGGTAATAAGCGGTTTACGATTTACGAGGTGTTAAAAAAAACTACGTACTAGATCTCGTTCAAAACAATTTTCGTTGGCAGTTTTTATAGTATTATACATCAGTTAGAGTCGGGGCGGCAACTTTTTTCCTTTATGGAAGCGTCTGTCACGCAAACTATTCAGTTTAGAAAAAAAATATTTTAGTAACCTCGATATCATTTTTAAAGACCTATCCATAGATAGTTGATGAAAAAAAATTGAGTTTCAGTTCTAAGTATGGGGAGCCCCCAATATTTATTATTAATTTTTTTATTTTTGCAATCTTAATGCGGTTCACCGAATACATCTACCTACCAAGTTTGAACAGTATAGCTCTTAAAGTTTCGGAAAAAAAATGGCTGTGTCATACGGACGGACAGACGGACAGACAGACATGACGAATCTATAAGGGTTCCGTTTATTGCCATTTGGCTATGGAACCCTAAAAATCTCAAATATCCATGAAGCGCCAAAAAGTTAAGTATAGCCTATAGTTCGAATAAAAATAAGTTACCGACAAAGAATTCGCCGACATTGTAAGTAAACCATTGTTTCGTAGAAAGGAATTTAAGAGTATGCAATGAATAGAATTACCACGAATTAATGACTTACGTTAACACGTGTTTCCTTGCTTGGAGTCAGGTGTTTCATTTTATTACAATGAATAGAATGACCACGAATTTATTACTTACGTTAACACGTGTTTACTTGCTTGGTGTCAGGTGTTTAATTTTAATAGGTTTTATTTCATTTGAATTTCAACCTCTTTATGTCGAATAAAATCCGTCTAAGTTGAAATTGTCTGTCAAAAACTCTATAACTCGAATGTTTTGGCGTCTCCCTTGATATTGCAATTATTGCAGACCTAGTCAGGTACAATGCGGAGAGGCGTGAGTCTCTGACAAATACCAGCTTTAGTTGTACCTGCTTTCAGCCACCCCAGCCTCAACTTACTACACCTACTCCCTTAACAGTTCAGCCAGTGCCAGGTGCTTGTACTAATCATGATAATAATAGTACAAAAAAATTGATTAGCACTACTTACGTTTTCTCTGACAAATTTGGTCAAGGTTTTGGTAGTGTATTAAAGTCAGTGTTCTCAACAGTGTGTAATTAATAAGTTGTAATAAAAGCAGTTTGCTTTTTTGTAATAAAAGAAAACTGGCTTCCAGTGTCTAATAACGCACGTGCAAATTGAGTACTATTGTTGTGTGTACTAAATATTTCAACTTGTGCAGTGCATATACATGGCCTGATGATTGGGCTGATAAACTAACAGGAACAGTTGATGATGGAGTATCTTTTGTAACCACATTAGTAATTGTACTGTTATTATTGTTACGGGCTAGGGGTACTAAAACGCCGGTTAAGGGTAGCGAAGTTTATTGGCAACGAAGGTACAGTCGATTGTAGGCAATGACAAGTAAAACATAGCTGATGTCGCAGCGAAGTCTTCCCTTGCGTCCACGAAGTGCGTGCCGTAAACACACAATAACGCTACAGATGATACTTCACGTAGTACTCGAAGTTCTCGTTACAGTTGTCGCAGTAGGTATTCTCAATTATCGCTTCTTATCTGTCGCTTGTTGTCGTATCGTTAGTCGAATGTACTCTCTCTGCGCCGGCGTCACGGCGCTATATATAGACCAGCTGATCGAACATTCCAGATTCGTCTAGACGTAATAATAATACCGCATAACTTCGAAGACACCGACCGAGTAAGTACCTACGGTAATTCCCGGAAACGGGTTTCTGGAAATTTCGATGTCGACACTTTGTTGACAAAACTGTTGAGACCTGTACCATTCGATAGGCCATCCTAAGTCTAGCAATGCGTTTTTATATTTTACCAAGAAAATGTCTAGATCTGGGGATATAGGGCTTAAAAGTGACACACTGCATGTCACGCGATATTGAACCTTATGCCATCGACATAAGGTCCATTCGTAACATTATGCAACATTGAATTATGCTTTTCCTTACAGGATTGGCAAGAAATATTCAAAGGACATTCTGAATTATTGTGGCCACTACACAGGCAGTTTCGGCACAACTTATGCTTTTCTACTTCTGATAGTTTATCCTTTAAACTTTAAACTTGTTACACTGGTGTATGTAATGCGACCTGTTGCAAATAAGACGTCTTTTTTTGAGAATGAGAACTATCCCATGTAGTTGATATTTGATAGTGACTTGACAGATTTAGTTTCTTTATTATCTATACTAATATATAAAGCTGAGGAGTTTGTTTGTTTGTTTGTGTGAACACGCTAATCTCGGGAACTACTGGTCCGATTAGAAAAAATCTTTTTGCGTTGGATAGCCATTAATCCAGGAAGGCTTTAGGCTTTTTACCATCACGCTGCGACCAATAGGGCGGAGCATAACTAACTCCACGTGAACGAAGTAACTGGAGGCCGCTAGTGAATTATATTTTTATTAACATAATACCTCCTGCCATTTGCAGTCTCCAAGACATTAGCTTGAGTCTCTACAAATGTGTAAAAGTGTGTTAAATAAATAAAAACATAAATGACTAAAGAACTAAAGGATCCCAACCAGCTGTGGGAATATCCAACATATTCAAAGCACGTACATATTTTGAATTTGATCCATCAAGTATCTCAGAACATTGAATGATTCCTTTTGGATTTGATGAATATTAGGTAACTAATGCCTGCAAGTGATTATTTATAAGGATATTTTTATTATTAAATCTGTCGCATAACAATGTACATGCTATCTGATAGTATGGTGCAGTAAAATCTATAGACCTCACTATATTACCAGTGCTACCTACCAAGAAGTTTCTCAAATAATGAAACTTATTTATTAATGGTACGTTCTCATTGTTATTAATCAAATGTGGGTAAATTTATGGTTGGTAATTTAACGGAATTGATCATTTTGATACAGCCAGAATGTACCGACTCACAATCTTCTTTCTTATTATAAGTCATCATCATCATCTCAGCGTTAATCCCAGTCGCATCCGTAGCTTTTCAGCTTTTGAAGTCTGGGGTCCGCTTTACAGTCTAACTGTTGATTTTGGCTAAACTTCGATATTTTCCGTGAAGCGACTGCCGTCTGACCTCCACAACCCGAAGGCGATATCTAAGCATTGCAGGTAAACCAATTGTTAAACTTTTGAGGGCTCCAACAACCCGTAACGACTACCACTAGATATTACGATAGACGTTAAGCCGTTGGTCCCGGTTGCCATACGAACTATGGCAACCGGGACCAACGGCTTAACGTACTTTCCGAGGCACGACGAGACCAGTGCAAATATTCATATTCATGCATACAAATATTTGCACTGCGCAGGGATCGAAACCGCGCCTCTTTGCGCAGAGACCGCGTTTGCTACCGCTATGCCACGGAGGCTGTTCTTATTAGTATGGATTTAAACTTAAAAATTCTTGTGTAAAAGAAATTAGGCTGTTCCCTTTCTGTGTGATCTCACTCTGCTATTTCTTAATCTACATTATAAGAAGTCATTGTAAGAAGTCTATATCAGATTGAACACCATCAAATTTTGACATTAACTCTAGCAGCTGAGCAAGTCGCCAAGACAATTCCCTCCCTCTTCTACATTACTAAGATTAGATGCCTTCGAATCAATTTGGTATTTACTGATGAACTATTTAAATATGGTTAGCCTACTCCGTATGCCACTTCGTCTACGAATTAGTAGTTTAAGATTCTCATTACCCTCCACATTGGGAGAGGTACCCGTATCATCCGTCATATTGTGTGAAATAGTAGTAACACGACAGTGAATAAAACAATACGAGCTAAACAATGAGTTGGGCAACTTTACGGATAGTAGCTACTTAAATGAAATGTGCACTCCAGCAGACGAAATAGCTCAAACCATACAGCTGCCGCGAACCTGCCACCCTCTGCCGCCGAGCTCGGAAACACAGCACGCGGCAGCAAACAGCAGCGCGCGACCCGATGGTCGCTGCGAGGCACGAAGGACTGTGAATGCGTGGGCCGTACTCGCGGACCCGGAACGCTGGAATGTTCGGCAAATGTTTTGAATTACAATGCAACAGGAGATATATTAATCGTAAGAATTATATTAGTGCAAAGGAGATTTAGTTCCAAAGAACAATGGAATCACATGCCACGAGCACTTCGTTCTTTTTTTTTTTCTTTTGAGCAATTAAGCAAGCAGCAGCCCCGTTTCATACCTAATATTGGCCTTTCAAGCAGAAATTATGACCCTACTGTAGGTACTAGAGTAGCTGCGGGTTGCGACAAGATAGACGCCAATGCCAATGCACTTGCTCACCAACAAAAAAATACAGCGATTAAGCTAAGCGTTCCGTAGGTATGTACTGCATAGTACGACCTATATTTGAGCCAAATTCGATAAAGAATAGAGGTAAATAAACGGTTGCTAGGCAACGAGTAGTTTACGCCTAAAAGACAGATGTTAACAACCTTTTCTACATAGATGATTTTCATAAAAGTAATAATCCTACTTCCTACTAATCTAAACAGTTTATTTATGTTTAGATATTTATGATTTGCATAGAACGGTTAATCGATTTGAATGAAATATGACACATATAATTTTAGCTAATTTCCTAATAGGTTAAATTTTTTGATACATGTATATATATTATAACTAGCGGCCGCCAGCGACTTCGTTCGCGTGGAATTAGTCATGCTCAGCTCCTATTGGCAATATGTACGGCTGCGTTAGCTCCCGTTTTCGCAACATTTTTTGTTACTGCTCTCCTCCTATTGGTCATAGCGGGATGTTATATAGCCTAAAGCCTTCCTGGATTAATAGGCTATCCAACGCAAAAAGAATTTTTCAAATCGGACCAGTAGTTCCTGAGATTAGCGCGCACAAACAAACTCTTCAGCTTTATATGTTAGTAAAGAAGTATAGATTAGTCCATACTTGAAAGTATTACAATGCATGTGTTATGTACTTAGTTGATTTGAAAGTAATTAAAATACGCAAAATGTATTGAAAAATGCCTCAATTTTATTCATTGGTTGAATTCCACATCATCATCATCATCTCCGCGTTAATCCCAATCGCATCCGAAGCTTTTTCAGCTTTAGAGTCTGCGGTCCGCTTTACCAGTCTAATTGCTGATTTTGGCTAAACTTCGATATTTTCAGAAATCAATAAAAACTGTTTTATACACAAACAAATGAGTTTTAAAGGATTTTTTTACGATTTGTTTAGTACTAGCTTTCCGCCCGCGGCTTCGCCTGCGTGGAGTTCGGTTATATCGCGCTTTTTAGATTTCCCTCGGGAATACCAAGTTTTTTCGGGATAAAAGGTAGCCTATGTCCTTTCTCAGGGTCGAAAGATTGTCTGTGCCAAATTTCATCAAAATCGGTTGAGAGGTTTAAGCGGGAAAGCGTAACAGACAGACAGACAGAGTTACTTTCGCATTTATAATATTAGTATGGATTTGAGTGGTAAAAAATTAAAAAAGCGTCTTTACAGTTTATTAACAGAAATAATGAAAAAAAAAACCTGAAAAACAGTCCTTGACTTATGTCGTTTTAGCGAGAAATAATAGGTTTAGTGGTATATAATATAACCAAAACATTCGTAGTAATCATAATATATTTTTTATTGCTTATAATTAAGAATTGCACATAAAAATGATCTTATTAACATTTCACATGTAATAATTTGTCATGTTTTAATATATTTATGGTACATAGTCATATTCTCCATCATTCTCATTTGGATTATCTTCAACATTTGCAGTTGGCCAGCTAAAAATGTTGTTATAAAATGGCATATGCTCTTCCAGAATGCTATCTTGAACTTGTTTTGAATCGTCATTTTTTTTTTATTGATTCATTCAAGATGACATTCAAATCATAGGCTTTGGTTGATGGAAGTAAAACAGAATTTGTTATTTTCTTTAATAATGAGAATGAATGTTTAATCAAGCTATCAATATATTCCTCGGATATGATAGTTCCTTTTCGATTTGAATCATACTGAAAACTCATGTACATATGTAGAAGGTGCAAATGACTTTTTCTGGTGCTTTGAGATTTTTTTTTCCATATGATTACTGAATCATGTTCGATTGCTCAATCAGTTGACAAACAAGCTTTTTTTTTGTACAATTTGGCCACCATTTCTTAAAATCATTCATCTCATCAATCATCATCACTAATGTCATTTAAAACTCAGTCATAAACTACTCCTGCCATCTAGTGGTGCATGCAAAAACCTCTTAAGTTACTGACTAATGTTGTTTATGCAATACACTTTTTTCACGCAGCATTGTTAAAAGAGGAAGGAATGTATTGACTTAAGTTGTTTTCACCAGAATACGCATCTACCTCCATTTTCAACAAAAAAAAAGCATGTAGGAAAAAAGTTTGACTTAAGTGGTTCTTGAAATGACCGATTCAAATCCTGTAGGCAGAATAAAAATAAAAAGAACATTGAATCAATTTGAGAAAAACAATTAATATTACAAATTAACGGGCATGAATGGGCATTTATAAGAACAACAAAAGTGCACTATGGTTGGAATTCTGAATTACGTAAGGTAGATGTTAAACAAATAGAGGTCGCTGCTTATGCGACTACTCTTGATATGCACGCTAGAGTTATTAAATTAAAGATTGATTGTTCCACCTATATCACGCCTCTACGGCTTGTCACCAGTGTGAGTACGCTTATGTCGCATAAATTACTCTTCATCATCATCATCTCAGCGTTTATCCCGGTTGCATCCGCGGCTTTCGTGTTGGAGCCCGGGGTCCGCTTTCCTGCACATTCTCCTCCATTTCGCACGATCTTTAGCGTCCTGTGGTAAGAGCTTGTTGGCATGCATGTCATCTCTTACAACGTCAAGCCAGCACTTCTTTGGTCTACCCCGCTTGTTCCGGCCCGGCGGAGGCGCCATGGCAAGACATTTGTTACCCACGTAACATGCCGGTTTCCGTAAGACGTGGCCGACCCTCCTGCAGTTTGTCTGCAATGTCACGGACACGAAGGCTGCCCCGGATGCGGGAGTTCCTGATGCGGTCTTTCCGCGTAACTCCACACATCCACCGCAGCATATTCATCTCCGTGACACGCAGCTCCTGCTTGTGTCGCTCAAGCACAGGCCACGCCTCACTGCCATACAGGAGAACAGGTCTAATGATGGTTGTATAGACCTGTCCCTTAAGCTTAACCGGCATTTTGGGGTCACAAGTGACACCTGTCACCTCACGCCATTTCGCCCAAGCTGCGGAAATACGTGCCTTGACGTCGCAATCAATGTCGCCGGACGCGTGAAGCACAGACCCCAAGTATTTAAACTGGTCCGTGCGCTCGACCATGTCTCCGCCTATGCGCACAGACATGGGGTCTGTCGTGTTGCTGGCCAAGTATACGGTCTTCGACACGTTGAGTTTCAGACCTCCGTTCTCAAGCGAGTCCTTCCACACATTCACACGCCGCACCAACCGTTCCCTGTCCGCGTCCGCCAGCGCGATATCGTCAGCATACATGAGTAGCCAGGGAGGCTGCTCATGTGAGTCCTTGATGCTGTCCGACAAAACGTCTAATATCACGCTGAACAGAAACGGACTAAGGACGGATCCCTGGTGGACTCCGACGGTGATGGGGAAGGGTTTAGTGTCGCCAACAGCGGTCCTGACAACGGAATCGGAATTGAGGTACATGTCTCGAATTATGTCGACATAGGTTTCAGGTACCCCTTTGGACCTCAGTGCCCACCAGATCACCCCGCGAGGGACACAGTCGAAGGCCTTCTGCATATCTAGAAAGAGCATATGCAGAGGCGTGTTCTTCGATCTGTATCTCTCCATGGCGATCCTTAGTGCGAAGATAGGGTCCATGGTTCCGTACCCTGGCCGAAACCCATATTGACACTCCGAGACAGCACACTCCTGCCGGATTCGGGAGTCTACGATCCTCTCAAAGATTTTCATGGTGTGGGACATGACCTTGATGCCGCGATAGTTGCCACACTCCTGAACCGAGCCCTTGCCTTTAAAGACTGGAGTAATTATACTCAGCCTCCATTGGCTCGGGATTTTGCCGGTCAGGAGCACGCGATTGAAAAAGTTAGTTAGCATGCCCACACCTCGAGAACCCATCGCCTTCCAGGCCTCAACGGGGACTCCGTCAGCTCCGACAGCTTTCCGATTCCCCATACGACGAAGAGCCGTTTGGACTTCCTCAGGCGTTATCAGAGGCACTAGTCCATGGTTCGGAGGGAGTTCCGGTGTCTGCACCTCTTGGTGCTGCTTGTTCAGCAGCTCGTGAAAGTACGAGCGCCATCTCTCCTTCACCGCGAGGTCCTCGCATAGCAGGTTGCCATTTGGGTCTTTTACACAACGGCACTTGGATATATCCTGTGCCGCTTTGACCCTGGAACGTGCCAACTTGTAAATGAGCTTTTGCCCCTCAGACGATTCCAACTTCTCGTAGAGAGGTTGCAAGTGGTCTCGTCTGGCTCTGGCTACAGCTCTTTTGGTGGCACGTTTGGCAACCTTGTATGCGTCGCGATCTTCAGGAGATCCGGTCGCTTGCCACGTTTTGAAGAGGGCTTTCTTCACCTTAGTCTCCCTCTGGACTGTGTCGTCCCACCACCAGGTTTCCTTGTCACGTTTGCGGCCGCCCTTAGAGACGCCGAGTAAATTACTCTTATTAATACAATTACGTTGACATACATCATATTTATAAGGTTTCTCACCAGTGTGTGTACGCATATGTTTTGTTAATAGACTCTTTTCAGTAAAATTGCGTTGATATACTCCACACTTAAATGGTTTTACACCAGTGTATGTACGCAAGTGTACTGTTAAAATACTCTTATTATTAAAATTACGTGATATATCACACTTTTAAGGTTTTTCACCAGTGTGTATAACCTTAGTCTCCCTCTGGACTGTGTCGTCCCACCACCAGGTTTCCTTGTCACGTTTGCGGCCGCCCTTAGAGACGCCGAGTAAATTACTCTTATTAATACAATTACGTTGACATACATCATATTTATAAGGTTTCTCACCAGTGTGTGTACGCATATGTTTTGTTAATAGACTCTTTTCAGTAAAATTGCGTTGATATACTCCACACTTAAATGGTTTTACACCAGTGTGTGTACGCAAGTGTACTGTTAAAATACTCTTATTATTAAAATTACGTGATATATCACACTTTTAAGGTTTTTCACCAGTGTGTATACGCAAATGCTTTGTTAAAATAATCTTATTACTAAAATAACGTTAACATACATCACATTTATAACGTTTCTCACCAATGTGTGCCGCATATATTCTGATAATACTCTTTTCAGAAAAATTGCGTTGCCAAACTCCACATTTATATGGTTTTTCAGCAGTGTGTGTATGCATATGTATTGCGCGCTTACTGCAAAAATGATCCAACTCACAAACTCGACATTTTGTGACATATGGACTATATTATATAAGCTATATTTTGACATATCAAAGACACTGCCTTTGATATGTCAAAATACGTCACAAAATATCGAAAATGTCGAGTTTGTGGGATGGATCATTTTCGCCGAAAGCAGTCCAATATCGCTTCTGGCTTAAATAACTTTGACATGCATCACACTTATAAGGTTTTCAATAGTGTGTGTATGCAAATGCCTTTTTAAAATACTGTTCTGGTTAAAATTACGTTGACATACATTACACTCCTTAGGTTTATCACCAGTGTGTGTACGCACATGTATTGTTAAATTACTCTTCCGTCGAAAATTATGTTGACATACATCACACTAAGATTTTATACCATTGTGTGTACACATATGTCTTATTAAATTACACTTATTACTAAAATCGCGTTGACACACATCACATTTATAAGGTTTCTCACAAGTTTAGAATACGCATATGTCGTATTAAATTACTGTTATTAATAAAATTACGTTGATATAAATCACATTTATAAGGTTTCTCACCAGTGTGTGTACGCCTATGTTTTGTTAATAGCCTCTTTTCAGTAAAATTGCGTTGACATACTCCACACTTTTAAGGTTTTTCACCAGTGTATGTACGCAAGTGTACTGTTAAAATACTCTTATTAATAAAATTACGTGATATATCACACTTTTAAGGTTTTTCACCAGTGTGTATACGCAAATGCTTTGTTAAAATACTCTTATTACTAAAATAACGTTGACATACATCACATTTATAACGTTTCTCACCAGTGTGTGTACGCATATATTCTGAAAATAGGCTCTTTTCAGAAAAATTGCGTTGCCAAACTCCACACTTATATGATTTTTCAGCAGTGTGTGTATGCATATGTATTGAACCGCTTTCTGCAAAAATGACTACATTATATAAGGTATATTTTGACATATCAAAGACACTGTCTTTGATATGTCAAAATGATACGTCACGAAATATCGAAAATGTCGAGTTTGTGGGATGGATCATTTTCGCAGAAAGCGGTCCAATTACTCTTCTGGCTTAAATAACTTTGACATGCATCACACTTATAAGGTTTTTCAATAGTGTGTGTATGCAAATGCCTTTTTAAAATACCGTTCAGGCTAAAATTACGTTGGCATACATTACACTCCTAAGGTTTATCACCAGTGTGTGTACGCACATGTATTGTTAAATTACTCTTCTGTCCAAAATTATGTTGACATACATCACACTAAGATTTTATACCATTGTGTGTACACATATGTCTTATTAAATTACACTTATTACTAAAATCACGTTGACACATATCACATTTATAAGGGTTCTCACAAGTGTAGAATACGCAAATGTCGTATTAAATGACTCTTATTAATAAAATTACGTTGACATAAATCACATTTATAAGGTTTCTCACCAGTGTGTGTACGCATATATTCTGAAAATAGGCTCTTTTCACAAAAATTGCGTTGCCAAACTCCACACTTATATGATTTTTCAGCAGTGTGTGTATGCATATGTATTGAACCGCTTTCTGCAAAAATGACTACATTATATAAGGTATATTTTGACATATCAAAGACACTGTCTTTGACATGTTAAAATGATACGTCACGAAATATCGAAAATGTCGAGTTTGTGGGATGGATCATTTTCGCAGAAAGCGGTCCAATTACTCTTCTGGCTTAAATAACTTTGACATGCATCACACTTATAAGGTTTTTCAAGTGTGTGTATGCAAATGCCTTTTTAAAATACCGTTCAGGCTAAAATTACGTTGGCATACATTACACTCCTAAGGTTTATCACCAGTGTGTGTACGCACATGTATTGTTAAATTACTCTTCTGTCCAAAATTATGTTGACATACATCACACTAAGATTTTATACCATTGTGTGTACACATATGTCTTATTAAATTACACTTATTACTAAAATCACGTTGACACATATCACATTTATAAGGGTTCTCACAAGTGTAGAATACGCAAATGTCGTATTAAATGACTCTTATTAATAAAATTACGTTGACATAAATCACATTTATAAGGTTTCTCACCAGTGTGTGTACGCATATGTTTTGTTAAACTACTCTTACTATTAAAATTACGTGAACATATATCACACTTGTAAGGTTTTTCACCAGTGTGTGTACGCAAATGGTTTGCTAAAATACTCCTCTGGCTAAATTTACGTTGACATACATTACAATCAAAAGGTTTCTCACCAGTGTGTATACGCATATGCTGTGTTAATATAGCCTTTTCAGCAAAATTGCGTTGGCAAACTTCACACTTATATGGTTTTTCACCAGTATGTGTACGCATATGTACTGCTAAATTACTCTTCTGGCTAAAATTACGTTGACATACATCACACTTATAAGGTTTTTCACCGGTGTGTATACGCAAATGCCTTGTTAAAAAACTCTTCTGCCTAAAATTTTGTTTACATACATCACACTTATAAGGGTTTTCACCAGTTTGTGTACACATATGCATTGTTAAAAGACTGCTTTGACTAAAATTTCTTTGACATACATAATATTCATAAGGTTTATCACTAGTGTGTACGAATCTCAAATTTACCCTTGTCCACAAAACTACGCTGACAAACACTTTACTCTTTTTTTTACCTATTGAGAACTACGCAGATTATATGTAAAAGTATCTTCGAAATATGTTGCTAGGCTTAGACATCCATTTCTGAGTTTTCCGGATAACACTCGAGACTGATATATCTTTTGTCATATGCTCAGCTGTTATTGCATCTCTTTCTTTTGTTCTTCGTGTGTTGCTTTGGTTTCCTCACAACGGACGCATCTGTGGTAGGAAATATAGTAGTTACGCATGGAAAGAACATTGCACTACACACGACTGAAAATTATGTATTCAAATCCTTTGTGCATTTTCACTGGGATCGAAAATCGGAAATTACTGCTGATATGTAAGAGAGCAACAAGTTGGATAGCGACTGACGTGGATTCTCACCCAGAGTGCAAAGTCTCTACTTATAGGGTACTAAGATATATTTGTAAATTGTGAACTAAATAAAATGTAATCGTTCAATGGTTTTATTGAATATTTTACTAAAGATGTTTCATTTTGGGGCACCACTATGTACACTATATAACGTGGCACTGCAATGGCGAAAATAACTTTGTAACATTTAGGCTTCATGGAGAGATTTTATTTTCATGAAATGTTAACGAAGTTACTTAATTTTTTGGAAACTACCATTTCAGAGCTACCTGTATTTGGAGTACTGTCGCGCAGCAGTCATTCGCCGGGATCTGGATTATAACATCTAATCAGTGAAATTAAAACGAAAACGCAGTCTCCAGATCAATCTCCCTCTGGCCCAGCATCGTTGGTCGTATTGTTAGGTTTATCATTGCATCACCTCACTCAACTGCCGTCTTCCTTCCTATTCACTCAATTTTATTTTTACAATGAAAAGTCTTAAAAAGAAAAGTAGATGTGTACAGCGGGCGCACGTCCTCTCATTCCAAGTTCACCTCTCAAATATTCGAGGTCTGCACTCCAATCTCATAGCAGTACACCACCACCTGTAGACTGAGAAAGCCCCATCTACTTTTCTTGACGGAGACCCAGATCAGATGTCCGACTGATGCGGCATACCTCGGCTACCCGGGATACTCTTTGGAGCATCATTTCCTGCAGCGTGCCGGGGTCTGTGTGTATGTCCGCAATGACATCTGTTGCCGGCGCCTCCGTCACCTCGAAGACCCTCACTTCTCGTCCCTATGGCTGTTGGTTGACACTGGTGTGGACAAAATTGTTTACACCTGTATCTACCGATCGCACAGCGGTGATCAGGAGACAACTCGATTATTTGACCACCTCAGTGAGGCTGCTGACAATGCGCTGCATCGGCACCCTGGCGCTCAGTTCGTCGCTCTGGGGGACTTCAACGCCTGCCACCAGGGCTAGCTCTTCCCATGCCAGAGGACCGACCACGCTGGGAGAGAGGCGCGCAACTTCGCGCTTTCAATGGGCCTTTCCCAGCTGGTGGAGCAAGCGACTAGGGTGCCTGATGTAGTTGGTCATACTGCCAACTGTTTGGACCTTCTGCTGACCACTGATCCGGACAGATGTGTTGTAACAGTTTCCTCACCGTTGGGAACTTCAGACCACTGTCTGGTGAAGTCTGTATCGTCCTTCTCCCCACCAGATCACGACTCTCGTTGTGAACGGCGAATGTGGCGATACAGGTCAGGGGATTGGGATGAGATGCGCCACTTCTTTGCGGCTTATCCTTGGCAGCAGGTCTGCTTCTCTTCTGACAATCCGTCGAGCTGTGCGGACGCTATAACCGATGTGGTGGGTCAAGCTATGGAGTATTTAATCCCATTCAATGACGTACCCGTCGGTGGCTCGGCTTGCCCATGGTTCAATGCCGATTGTGTCCAAGCTGAACAGCGTAAGCACACGGCATTTCTCGCCTGGGTTGACGCTCGTGACCGCGGAGCTCCGGATCTAAGCTCAAAGAAGAGAGCCTTTAACCGTGCTGCCAAGTCCTACAAAAAGGCACTCAAGAAGGCTCGCTTCGACCGCATTACTACATATTGGCAACAAGTTATCTGCGCAGCCATCCGGTAGCAGATCTTTTTGGTCCCTTGCCAAATCGGTTGAGGCGAACTTCTGTCGGCCCTCACTGCCTCCGTTGGTTAGGCCTGATGGAACACTGGCTCATACGGCGAGAGAGAAAGCAGGTCTCTTTGCATCTCTCTTTGCCCATAATTCGCGTCTTGATACTGGCAGTGCTACTCCACCTAATTTACCTCATTGCGGAGCTTCAATGCCTGAGGTTCGCATTAGGAACAAGGAGGTTCTGAGAGTACTGTGTCGACTGGACGTGAATAAGGCTAGTGGTCCGGATGGTATACCAGCGATTGTTCTTAAAGCATGTGCACCCGAGTTGTCTCCTGTATTGACGCGCTTGTATTGACGCGCTTGTATCGCCTCTCATTTAGAACTGGTATAGTGCCCAAGTCCTGGAAGCTTGCTAACGTGCAGCCCGTGCCCAAAAAAGGTAGTCGTGCCGATCCTGTCAACTATCGGCCGATTTCGATCACCTCCATACTTTGTAAAATTATGGACCTACTAGTGTATGCCACTCACATGTGGGGCGAGGCCCTCGAGAAGAATGGGGAAGCGATTGCTGTCTCCCTTGATGTCTCGAAGGCCTTCGACCGAGTATGGCACGCTGGCCTTTTGAGTAAGCTTCCAGCGTTCGGTATTTCCCCTAAGCTGACTGGCTGGGTAAAAGACTTCCTGACTGAACGGCCCCTTCGAGTTGTTGTCGGCGGATGCTCTTCTGAGCCCATGTCAACTAATGCCGGTGTTCCTCAGGGGTCTGTTCTCTCTGCAACTCTGTTCCTGCTGCATATTAACGATCTGCTGATACCCGGTATCTATGGGTATGCAGATGACAGCACAGTTGTAGAGAGATACCTGCCGGATGCTCGGGCTAGTAGGGAATCAATCCGGTCCGAAAGAGAGGCCATGGTTGAGCGAACGAGTGTTACCCCATCTCCGTTCCACCATCGGACGACCCGTCGTACGGCTGGTTTCCACCCTTACGTTGTTAACACCACTACGATCCGGACGAAGCGTTTCGCCTCCTCCTTTATACCGCGTACATCGAGGGACTGGAACAATTTGCCAGCGGCGGTGTTTCCGTCGGACTACAATTTGAGTGTCTTCAAGGCTAGAGTGAATAGGCTCTTAATAAACTAGTGCGCTTTACCATCAACGATTGCATCACTGCTTACCATCAGGCAGGATTGCGGTCAAGCGCTAGTTTATAATTTATATAAAAAAAAAGAATAAGCAATATTGTTGAAGAAAAGAGATACATCACTTTGTCGGCGATCGGGAGGAAGGCCGCGCACCGCGCCTATACGCAAATTACTAAAAAAAATCTATTTTTAAGCTACTGCTAGCCGAACCCGTGTCCTTGACATACTTCTGCTTCTTCTTCTTCTCATAATTCCGTCGAATACCATTTTTGTGAATGTTTTTGTGGTAAAGACATCATCGTCCTATTGTTTTATTAATTATTTTTTGTGTAATTATGATAGTAACTAGATTGTGGTTCCGCGAAAGATAAATAAATAAATATATACGGACAAATCACACAGATTGAGCTGGCCCCAAAGTAAGTTGGAAACTTGTGTTATGGGATACTTTTTTTTTTTTTTTTTCGGGGTGGAAATCCTCATAGGATGTCCGCCGCCCTAGGGTGGGCGACGGGGTCTGTCAGACTTTTACTGACTAAAACCACCCCGGTGTCTCTTCTGTCACGAGCGCGCGTAGGGCCGCGGGAGTCTAAATTCTTCCGCAGCCCCACACTCTCGTGCTGGCCCGGTCTGCCCGGGCCTCGTCTCCGGCACGGGGTAGTGGGGTGTTAAGCTACCCCGTGCATCGCCTCAGAGGCGCGCGCTGACACTCATGCGCGCCTCCGCCTCGGGGTCCATCGAATAGGGGGCGGGGACTTCCCCATGTCCCTCGCCCCTGGACCCATTCATGGGGGGCGGAAGAGGGCGTTATCCGCCCTTCTTCGGCGCCCGGTGCGTCTTCTGCGGCCCGGGAAGGGAGTTGAGATCTCCCTCTCCCGTTCCGCAGCTTCCTTCTGCGACATCACGTCCTCGCAGAAGGACACCACCGCGTCCCACGACTCTGCGCTGCCGGCCATCCTCCGCACTACTGCCGGCAGCGTCAGGTCGCCTCCTACTTCATTTGTGAGGACACGGCGCTGCTCCTCCCAAGCTACACACTCGGAGAGCGTGTGCTGCGCCGTGTCCTCCCCGCATTGGACGCAGTGGTGGCACCGAGCGTCCGGCTCCCTGCCTAGGCGACACAGGTACTTGCCGAAGCAGCCGTGCCCCGACAGCACCTGAGTCACCCTGAACGACAGGGAGCCGTGGCTTCTCCCGAGCCAGTCGTCGAGTACTGGCCGGATCGCCTCGACGGTAGCGAGGCCGGCGGTAGGGCGCATAAGCCTCTGCCGCCAGTCCGCCACCAGGACCTGACGGAGCTCCCCTCGGCGCAGCTCGATCTGCCGCTGCGCCGGACTGGAGCCCCGTGTCCGCTCTTCCTCGCGCCATCGGTACAATGACGCGAGTACTTTCGCCTCTAGGTCCCAGGGCGGGGATCCGGCCAGAACGCAAGCCGCCTCGTAGGAAATCGTGCGATACCCGCGGACGACCCTGACGGCCATCGCCCTCTGCGGCTTGCGCAGAATGGCGAGTGTTCCGGCCGTCAGGTCCATCGCCCACACAGGGGCCCCATACAGGGCCATGGACCGCACGATTCCCACGTATAACCGCCTACAGGCGGCGCTCGGGCCCCCCATGTTGGGAAGCAACGTTGACAGCGCGCCTGCTGCACCCATCAGCTTGGGCGCCAGCCGCCGGAAGTGGGGTCCGAATTCCCATCGGCTGTCGAGCACCAATCCCAGATACTTCATGGTGGACTCGACAGCTATCCGGGCACCACTTACCACGATATGTGATCCCGGCGCCGGCGCACGCCGGGGGCCATGGAATACCATGGCCTCCGACTTGTCAAGGGCCACCTCCAGGCCCAGGCGCCGGATGCGGGTCACCACCTGTGACACCGCAGCCGTGGCTATCAACGTCGCTTCCCTGTGCGAGCTCCCTCGGGCAGTGACAAGCGTGTCGTCCGCATAACACGTCAAGTCGGCGCCCGACGGAAGCTCGCCTCTCAGCACCCAGTCGTAGCCGATGTTCCACAGGAGCGGTCCCAAGACCGATCCCTGTGGAACACCGCACGACATTTGGTGCCGACTGGCACCGTCACGTCCCCGATAGATGACGCATCTATCCTCAAGATAAGCCCCTACTATGCGGCGGAGGTAGGGAGGCACCCGATGGTATTTCAGGGCCTCCCTAATACAGCTCCAGGGTAGGGTGTTGAAGGCGTTGGAAATGTCTAAAGACACCGCCAACACCACCCCACCCCGGGATACCGTATCCTCCGCCAGGGCTCTCACGCGCATGATTGCGTCTATGGTGGAGCGCCCCCGACGAAAACCGAACTGGTTGTCGTCCAGGTTCGGCCCGTCTCCGCACAAGTGGCCGACGAGGCGATCCGCGATTATACGCTCAAAAAGTTTGCCCGCCTCGTCGAGCAGCACTATGGGCCGATACGCGGACGGCGAGTCCGCGAGGCGCCCCTCCTTCCTGAGCAGGACCAGCTTCCCCTCCTTCCACACACTGGGAAACTGACCCTGGCCGAAGCATGCCGTGAAGAGCCCCCTCAGCTGGGGCTCTAGCTCCTTCAGAGCCAGGACGAGAGCTCGGCCAGGAACTCCGTCGGGTCCGGGCGCTTTATTCTTGGCCCGGAGCCGCGACACGGCCGCTCCCATCTCTGCTTGCGTCACCTCGGGGACATCGGTGCCCTCCTCTTCTGGAGAGTCTGTGGCTGAGGGTGAGACCATCGCCGGGGGAACATGTCCCGCCCGCTCAGGGAAGAGGGTGGATACCACCGCCTCTAGCAGCTGGGGTTGCATACTTTGCACCAGTGGGGGCGCCCAGGGACGCAACTTGCCCCGTACCCAACGGTAGGGGCGCCCCCACGGGTCCCGATCTAGGGACCCCAGCAGCTCTTCCCTGGCCCGCGACTTAGAGTCGCCGATGGCCAGCCACAGAGTCTCCTGGGCCGCGCGGTACACCCCATACCGCGCGGCTTCCTCGACGGGATCCCGTCGACGTCGTCGCCGGTAGCGCGTGTACTGGCGGCGAGCCGCGACGCACTCGACGCGCAACCGCGCAAGGTGGTCGCTCCACCAGTACACGTTGCGCCTTGCGGACTGTTGGCGGACGCGGGGCATGGACGCGTCGCAGATCTGCGTCATCGCCCCGCGAAACCGCAGCGCCTCCGCTTCGACGTCGACGGGGCCGTCCGTCGCCGACTCCCAAATCCAGGACTGGACTATGGCAGCTTCCTCGAGGAGCTCCCTGTCGATGCGCTTAAGCGCCCAGCGCGGGCCGTCGTTAATCGGGGCTCTTGGATGGCGGCCGCTCGCGGTCTGGGCGGAGACGTCGAACCGGATATACCGGTGGTCCGACAGCGTCTCCACCTCCACGGCGACACGCCAATCATGGACACGGCTGGCGACAGAGGGGCTAGCGAAAGTAACGTCCACTATCGACCCACCCCTCTGCCGCACGCACGTGTATACAGAGCCCCGATTCAGGACGACCAGACCGGTCGTCACCACCCACTCCGCCAGCACCTCGCCCCGAGGGTCCGTGACCGGAGATCCCCACGCCGATGACTTGGCGTTGAGATCCCCGAGCACTAGAACGGGACGAGGGTGATAGCGGCCTACGACGGCGCCCAACTCGACAAGGAACCCCTCGAAGTCGGCGAGACCCTTGTTGGGGGAGAAATACGCCCCCACAATGACGATGCCGCCCGAGACCGCAGCAACCCAGCCGCGGCCCCGGGACGGGTCGATCAGAGTCCCGCCAATAATGGCTACCGAGCCGTCAATGCATCCGAGCCAGTCGCCACGGGCGGGGATGAAATACGGCTCGGCGACCACAGCCACTTGGATCGACCACTGCGCCATGCTCTGGAATAAAAGATCCTGAGCTCTGGCGCAGTGATTGATGTTGCCCTGGAGGAAACGGAGTTGTGCCATTATTGACACTCCATTCCCTCGGAAACGGTCCTGGGCCGGGAGTCGGCCGCGGAGCTGTTAGCCTGCGGGGGAGGCGAGATTTCCCCGGCAGGCTTAGAGCTCCTCTTCTTCTTTTTGGTGGCCTTCTTGCTGGCAGGCGTGCCACAGGCCCCTCCACCCACTCTGTGTCCCGCTGGCTTCCCTGCAGCCGAACATAAGCTGCAGTTGAGCGCCGCGGAACACTGGGCCGCCTTGTGGCCGGGCTGACCGCAGCGATAGCAAAGATCGCTACGGTCCACCTCAGCGGTGCATTTGGCCCGGACGTGCCCCTTCTCCAGGCACCGGAAGCACCGCAAAGCCCGGGGCTGCAGGAGTTTAACCCTCGCTGCAACCCAGCCTACCAGCAGTATGCCACTTGCGGCGATTTTATTCGCCGACGCCACAGGGCACCGAACCCAGACCGCACCGAGTCCGGTGGCGTCGGTGCGAATATCGCCGGCCCGCACCTTCCCCGGCGGACACTCTCCGCTTCGAGCAACGGCCGCCACCACCTCCTCAGGAGTCACGGACTCGTCCAGACCGGCAATCCGCACCTCTGCGGTTTTTTCCGGCCTGGAGATCGTGTTATGGGATACTAACTCAACGACACTATATTTATAACCAGCTTTCCGCCCGCGGCTTCGCCCGCGTAGAGTTCGGTCATATCGCGCTTTTTAGATTTCCCTCGGGAACATCAAATTTTTCCGGGATAAAAGTTAGCCTATGTTCTTTCTCGGGGTCTAAAGATTGTCTGTGCCAAATTTCATCAAAATCGGTTGACAGGTTTAAGCGGGAAAGCGTAACAAACAGACAGACAGACAGACAGACAGACAGACAGACAGACAGACAGACAGACAGACAGACCGACAGACAGACAGAGTAACTTCCGCATTTATAATATTAGAATGGATTGGCTTGTCGCAGTTTTTCTGTAGATGAGTGACCATCTATAGATAACGGGGCCCCTCCGTGCCACAGTTTAGTCGTTGGTCCCGGCTTTCATTCGTAGATCTTTCAAAGTCGTTACGGGTCGAAGTCTCCCCATGGGTCCTAACACGGGGTATCGTATTACACAGTAACTGGGTTGTGGAGGTCAGACAGGCAGTCAAGAAATTGAAAATTTGTCTTAAAATCAAGAAAAAAAAGATTTCCTTAAGAGATATATCACTTCCTCATTAAAATGAAAACAGAAATTATAAGAATAAACAGCAGTTAAATAATATCTGACCTTATATTTCTCATTTATCCTCTCAGCTTAAGACTCCTCGGAATCCAGAAATTGTTGCAGTAATTGGTAGCATTTCTTTTTTACAGCAGAACACAAAGCAGTCTTCTGTCTTCTGTTAGAAACTGCAACAATATTTCACTTGTACTATTTTTTTATTACTAAACAAAAAAAAAGAAAACAAAATAAAAAAAATGAGAAAGAATTATTAAGATTATTCATATTAACTAACAATCAAACACCATTAAGGTGTAAATTTGTGCTATCATGAGTCTTATCACAATATCAAACTATACAGTGAAGCACAGCACCAAGGGCCCAACATGTACATACAGCTGTTTAACTCAATTGGGTCAAATTACTGTCTACTAAGATACAAGTATTTGCCTAGTTTAGGAGGCAGGATTGGATCTCGTCGTCCAAGATACCACAGTGTCTCAAGACTAAAATCTTTGACCAGTGTGTGTTGCCAGTGATGACTTACGGAACTGAAATGTGGTCGCTCACAATGGGCCCGATACGGAGGCTAAGTCACACAAAGGGCAATGGAAAGAGCTCTGCTCGGAGTTTCTCTGCGTGATCGAATCAGAAATGAGGAGATCCGCAGAAGAACCGAAGTCACCGACATTGCTCTGCGAGTTGCTAAACTTAAGTGGCAGTGGGCAGGGCACATTGCTCGTAGAACCGATGGCCGATGGGGCAGTAAGGTTCCGGAGTGGCGGCCACGTACTGGAAGACGCAGAGTAGGGAGACCCTAACAAGGTGGACCAATGACCCGGTGAAGCTGATGGATGGGGGCAGCATAAGACCGGTCGGCGTGGAAAGCCTTGGGGGAGGCCTTTGTCCAGCAGTGGACATCTATATGCTGAAGAAGAAGAAGGAGGCAGGATTTATTGTTTAGTAACATAGACAATTACTTTTATTCTTTTCTCTCTTCTTGTGTCTATTTTTAGTATCACCGCGCTCAACTGCCGTCTTCCTTCCTATTTACTCAGTTCTTTTGAGTGAGTAGGCTTAATAAACTGGCGCGCTTTACCATCAACGATTGCATCACTGCTTACCATCAGGCGGGATTGCAGTCAAGCGCTAGTTTGTAATTTATATATATATATATAATAAAACAGTTTTTTAGGCATGTACCAGCAAACTTTGTCTATCATGTATGTTTTTGTTCAATAAAGTTATTATTATTATAGTTGTATGCATTATTCTCTATTCAATTAATAACATCTTTAGGTATTTTAATACATTACATTACAATCAGTACTACTTACATAATACTGAAGTAATATTGCTTGAGTTTATATTTGATATTGGTATTTATAAAACATTTTTTTTTTACTTCTGAGGGTAGACTTAAGTCTCGGTATAACATAACTTCTAGTTTGCTTACCATATGCATTGTTGGCACGCTGTGTTTGAAGCCTATTATTAGAAACTGGTAGTATCTAAATAATATACAAACAATTAACAAAATAACTTAATTAACAGTCTTAATATAATACCAGTCACCTCATAAACAATTTGTTAAAGTTGTTGCCTAATTGAAGAGTACAACTGTATAACTATAGCATTAATATTGAATAGAGCTGGTATTATATTTATTTATTTATATAAACACTAACTTTCCACCCGCGTGGAGTTTGATTATATCACACTTTTTAGATTTCCCTCGGGAATATCAAATTTATCCGCGATAAAAGGTACCCAGTGTTCTTTCTCAGGGTCTAAAGATTGTCTGTGCCAAATTTCATCAAAATCGGTTGAGAGGTTTAGGCGAGAAAGCATAACAGACAGACAGACAGAGTTACTTTCGCATTTATAATATTGAGTACTAGCTTTCCGCATAACATATTGTAAAGTAAAAATATACATTACTTAAAAAATACATTCAACACTAAAAAAATACTACCATAACTAAATTAACTCTAAAAATATCGACTTACTGGAATATCAGTCAGCTTCTTATATAGTTTGTGCAAGTTTCTGTTGGTCACTATAAATACATGCGGACATTCTCTGGTAAACAAATCCTTCAAATTGGTAGTTATTCCATCTTTAAATCAAAAAGTAGGCACCGGATTAATTTTTTCTCTTCTTTGGCAACTAAGGCGATGTCGACTATTCTGCCAGCGTCATATGGTGATTATCAACTAAATATTTAAATTATATGAAATACAATATTATTTTGAACGGAAGAAAAGCGTTGGGTACAAAATTTAAAGCCCGGCTTGTTTTAATCACACGTCTGGAACGTAGCAGATGGTGTCGAGTAGTTTCTGTCTCTGACCGTGGACAAAGAAGTCAATTTATGAGTATGTATGTTTTAATTAATTAATTACCGTCCTTCACGAAAAGCAACAAATTATAGTTAAACGATTAGCTGTTAACACAAAGTTATGACAGCTTGATTGTCATTGTCAGAGCGACAGAGCGTCAAGTCAACCAGCCAAAGAGGTTATAGAGATGGGCATAAAATATCGATATATCCAAATATCGATATTTTTTCAGAAAAATATCCATATTTATCGGGGATTTTTTCCCCCCCGCGATATATCGATTTTCGATATTTATTTTCGGATATCAAAACCGATATATTTTCAAAGCTCTGCTGTATGCTCATGCGTCACATCATGTATTTGACCAATCCGATTTCTTAAATTTAGAAAAAGAATAGGTATGCAGTAGGCTGTATGGGTTTAGTTTCTTTGCTTCAAACACAAACAAAAATTAAAGTCTATGACGATACGGGATTTTAGTGCCTTTCCAAAGAAGCAACTGAGGACATAAGTGGTGCGAATTATGTAAGGTAAGCTTAGCCATTCCTCTTACAAATTTAGTAACCCAAGTTACAGATCAAGGAACTCCATCTACTTCTTTAGGGTTGATAGAAAAAAAAATCTTTACTCAAAAAAGTTGAAGACAAACTGGCTTCTTTAGAAAGACACGTTAGAACCGTGGGTTCAAAATAGTAATTTTGATCCCTTCGTTCTAGCGTATCCACTTTACCACGCCAATTGTCGTGTCAAATCCTAAGTATGTCCAAATTAGTGCTGAGATTCATTCAGAACATCGGCGTAGAGGACAGCGTTCTCCGGATAAAAATATATATAGCTAGCGGCCGCCAGCGACTTCGTTCGCATGTTTTAGTTTTGCTCCACTACTGTTGATTGCAGCGTAATGTTATATAGCTTAAAGCCTTCCTGGATTAATGGGCTATCCAACGCAAAAAGAATTTTTCAAATCGGACCAGTAGTTACCGAGATTAGCGCGAACAAACAAACAAACTCTTCAGCTTTATATATTAGAATAGACTAGCGGCTTAAAAAAGCTTTAAAAGAACTCGTAGAGTCAAAAAAATGGATACCAAACATGAGAAATAAAACTGGAAAGCAGGAGACAAAAAGAAGAAATATAATCCAAATAGCAACTGATTTCTACAGGACACTCTATGCAGCAGAACCGAACACCAAGAAAGTAGCTATAAACCTTGAAGACAATGAGATAGAAGATATACCAGATTTTCTGCAAGCAGAAATAGAAAAAGCAATACAGACTCAAAAAACCGATAAAGCACCAGGGCCGGATCAGATAACAAACGAGATGTTAAAAATTGCTATAACAATACCTGAAAATCTAAAGAAACTTACAGACATGTATAACACCATCCTAAGGACAGAGTTAATACCATCGTAATGGACCAAGAGTACAATCATACTATTACACAAGAAAGGAGATAGGGACAACATTGAAAACTATAGACCCATAAGCTTGTTGTCAAACATATACAAAGTATTTTCTAAACTGATCTTAAACAGACTTACAGGGCTATTCGACCAGCAGCAACCAATTGAACAAGCAGGATTTAGAGCAGGGTTTTCTACGGTTGATCACATGCATGTCTTAAAACAATTAATAGAAAAATGTGAAGAGTACGGTAAAGCGTTATATATAGCATTCGTAGATTATAGCAAAGCATTTGACTCAATATATCACGACTCGCTTTGGAAGGTCTTAGTCGAGCAAGGAATTCCTAAAAAATACGCACGTATTTTGAAAAACATATACCAGAAAAGCTCTGCACAAATAAAATTAGAAACAACTGGGGAAGAATTTAAAATAGCTAAAGGTGTAAGGCAAGGAGACCCGCTATCTCCAAAACTATTCTCTGCAATCTTGGAAAGTGTATTCAGAGGCCTGGAGTGGGAAAAAGCTGGCATAAACATAGACGGCAAAAAACTCAACCACTTAAGATTCGCAGACGACCTAGTCCTGACTACTGACAATGCTACTACGCTCCAACATATGCTGCAACAGGTGGCAGAGGCAAGCAGAATAGTAGGTCTTACTATGAACGGATCTAAAACAAAAGTAATGACCAATAGGGAAGAAACAGCTATAAAAGTGGATGATTTAGATATCGAATATGTGAGAACCTATACATACCCAGGACAACTAATCGCATTCAGAGACCAAACAAATATAGAAATCGAAAGAAGAGTAGCTAACGCATGGAACAGATATTCGTTACTTAAGGAGATATTCAAAAGCGATCACTTTACCATGGCAGCGAAGAAAAAAGTATTCAACTCGTGTGTCTTGCCATGTCTGACATACGGATGCCAAACCTGGGCACTGAGCCAAAAACATCTTCTAAGACTGAGAACATGTCAGATGGGTATGGAAAGAAGCATGATAGGCGTAACAAAAAGAGATCGCCTCAGATCGGAAGATATACGATCCATAACCAAGGTGGAAGACATAGTAAAGAAAGTAAGACTGTTGAAATGGAGATGGGCAGGACATATGACAAGAGATAGCAGAATAAAGTGGACCAAAATAATAACGGAGTGGCAACCACGTGATGGTAAAAGAAAAAGAGGCAGACAGGCAAAAAGATGGATGGACGATATAAAAAAAATCGGAGAAGCTATCTGGTCAAGAAAAGCCAAAGACAGAGACGAGTGGAGGCCTATGTGTCACAGGACACGCTGGTCACTGAACAGAATTATCGAAGTGTTAGTTTGTAAATTAGGTTAAGTAATTAATGTTAGTTCAGCAATAAAGGCTTATATATAGACTAGCGGCCGCCAGCAACTTCGTTCGCGTGGTTTAGTTATGCTCCGTTCCTATTGGTCGCTGCGTGATGTTATATATCCTAAAGCCTTCCCGGATTAATGGGCTATCCACCCCAAAAAGAATTTTTCAAATCGGACCAGTAGTTCCCGAGATTAGCGCGAACAAACAAACAAACAAACATACAAACAAACAAACAAACATACAAACAAACTCTTCAGCTTTATATATTAGTATCGATATAAGATAATATGCTGGATATGCTTGAAATCGGTGCCAACTTGCCAAGCCAAATACATAATTATGTTGGCCCCCCCAACACCCTGCGCATCTAACATATTGGCACCAACTTCAAGCACATCTATTATTGCGTGCGTTTTGAAGGCTGATTTATTTTTATTTAAAATATTTTATTTCTTAATTTTAAGAGAAATAGTTAAAATTCCCTATCTCAAAAACTACTGAATCGATTTTGATAAAACTTGCAAATTTCTAATATAAAAAAAAAGAATACCGAAATTGGACTTATAGTTCCAGAGATATGCGAACACAAACATAAAAACATACATACATATTTACATACTACACTTATAAAATTTGGCACATTTGTTCAAATGCTGATATAGACTAACATATCCGAACACAAGGCATTTTTTGGAAAAAAATACATACTTAACAGTAGAGTTGTTCAAAACGGCTATAAAAAAATAGCACGCTATAGACTATAAACTATTAATTTATAGCGCGCTATTAAATGCGCTATGTTATAGCGCGCTATAAATAAGAAAGCACGTGGACGTCCAGCAGGCGCGATAATTCTTGCAACACGCTACATTTCATAGCGTGTTACTTTACATAGCGTTCTTCGATACATAGACCGCATGCTATAACGGAACGCTAAAAAAAGCAATATAGAAAGATATCAATGAACTCTCTTTCATACTTTTCAGGCTTAGGACTGTCTATAATTGGTAAAGGTTATTCTAACATTAATTTTAATAAATCGTAAATCAAATATAGGCGTATTTAAAAGTTCATTGATTGTATATATACAAAAAAACAACTATTTACATTATGCACAGATATATACAGTAGTTCTTCTTTAATTTATATTTTATTTACATTTAAAAACATTAGTTGAACTACTTTTGTAGTAGACAACCGTGTTCCTCGATTACTGATAATATATCCTGATTTCGAAAAAATAAATTTAAAGGACAACTGTCAGTGACAATAATTACAAATAGCAGTCTTGCTGCCGTCTGCAGATTTTTCAAAAAAGTTCCAGATTGGCAAACCACCACCTTTGCGATTAGACATTTTTACATAGAGTACACACTAAATAATATCCACTAGTTCGTTTTGCAACAGAATTATATATTAATATTTACACACACTAATAATACCTTTGCAGCCACTAAATAATCGTCACTAGTTCGTTTTTCAACAGAACTTTATACTAATATTTACACTAACAATTAAGATCGCGCGCGATGAAAAGCGTGCTCCGACAACAAACATACATTTATAGTCCACAGCGCTCACGCGATTACTGACTGCCCGTATAGCGCATAGCGCCATTCTATAGCACGCTATATTTCATAGCGCATAGCGCAGATAGCGGCCAGCGCCCGCGGAGAGCAAGCGCGCGCTGTGCGAGTCGTTAGATCAATTTCATTCATAGCGTAAATAGCGTTATAGCGTCATAGCGTCTTAACGTCCACCTACATAGCGTGCGCTATGCGCTATGAAAAAATAGCGTGCTATAGAATGGCGCTATGCGCTATATTAACCACCTCTACTTAACAGGTCGAATTGAAAACGTTTTAACCAACTTCATAAATGAAGTTGGTTAAAAAAATTTTTGCACAACCCTAACATACGTATGCAAATTATGTAAACATTTAAACATTTACAATAAAGAGAAACGTGCTTATATAGTGTAAATATGTCTGTAAGTATATTAGTAATTTAATGACTGATAAGTAGGTAATCAGAATTCATTTTAGTTTGAAAATCAGAATGATAAATGGTGATTTAGCTAGAAAAGAAGTAACTAACCTATGAAGCGTCAATTGAGCTTAATTTCTGTTCTTTCTGGCATCACACATAACAATACAGCACGCAGGCATATTAAGTACTAGTTTTGTCACGTACACAACAAATCTTATTTACAGAATGTCTTGTATATATTATCAAAAAACTTAATTGTTGTTAGGTTACGTATCCCGTTGACAGCACAACTACCACGAAACTTGGCAGCTTTGGCACTTAAGATTTCAGCGTTGGCACGGGGCCTGCAACTGTTAGGTCCGTATTACAGAACGTCACTCAAACTCAAGCACTACTTAAGTCTCGTTTCAAGCCTTTTGATTGGTTGAAACTAGTCTTAAGTAATGCTTAAGCAGAGATCAATGCTTGAGTAACATTCTGTAATACGGACCTTAGTTCATTTTAATAGTGTTACCACAATTCTGCAGTAATAAAAATATATTTGTCTCTTTTGCCAAACGCAAATGTACTGTTGAAAAAAAGAGATAAAATAATGTATTACGGTTTTGTACCCTAAATTACATATATATGTTTAATGAAAAATTGTGTATATATCTTGACAACAGCATCTCCATGTAATATAGCTCAATAGGGTAAACAGACTATTCAGATCTAAAATGTAAACATAGGAGACAAGAAATTAAGGATCATGAAAGATTGTGACATATCAATAACATAGTAGTACGTAGTATTCTGTAATCTGTGGTAATAGATATACTTACTTATATTCAGTATATCTTCTTCCTACACTCTGTAGGTTTAACCTACAGAGTGTAGGAAGTGCTTTGTCTTTCAGGTTACCTCCAGACGCCTGAACTTTTGGATACTTCTCCAGCAGTGGACTCAGTTCTTCCAACTTTGTGCTTACTTCCATCGGGGGTCTTAACAACAATCACGCCATCCTGAGTCCAACACGACCGCATCGAAAAGTGGAGCCGCGCCTTCCCAAATACAGATTGACGAGTCTTTGTCAAGAATTCCTTGATAGATATGGAAGAACGCTTGAGTCCAGTCTTCGCTCTCCAAACTGCAGCCTTGTCATCATAGCTGGAGAACTTAACGAGGATGGGTCCGTGGTAATCTTTATTGACTACACCTAGTACAGCCACAGGACACCACACACCACAGGCCACAGGGCAGATCTTGATGGAACATCTTCCATCAAGGTCTGCCCTGTGGCCTGTGGCCTGAATATGGTATCATCCAGAATGACGGCACTGCTAACCTCCCCATCAACCTCGGCAATTCCCTGGAAAATCAGAGCTTTTCTACGTTGCCTGGACTCCAAACTGTTGACTTGCCGAGCACACTCGCTGATCTGCCTTCTAAGAAGGCTTAACATGTTGAAGATCAGTTCCATAAATGTGCGAAACTCTTCAGCGACCCTAGCTACATGTATTACAGAACCTTACTCAAGATTTAAATATTATTTAAAACTAGTTTCAACCAATCAAATAGCTTCATATGGGATTTAAGTACCTAAAGCTTGAGTTTTGATTGAGATTCTGAAATACCACAGATTACGTAATACGGACCTAAGATTGTCATTTTGTTGGGTTGCTCATTTCTTTTTGATTACCTATATTAACACGTTTATTGATACTGAAAATTTATTTTTTAGTTTTGAATTGGATATTATATCTAGTAGTGATATTATATCTAGTGTCTATTGGATATTATAGGATAGTTTTGAATTTTTTTTTCCTTTTTTTTTATTTGATTTTAAGATAATGAATTGTTAAGAGGAATATCTTAGGTTTAGTAATAGAATATGAAAAGCATACAGGATTTTAAATCATAGAAAAAATCCATGATTGGCAAAAATCGATTATTTATTTTTATTAAAATCGATTATAACAAATCGATTAATATTGAATAAAGACAATGATATATTATAATATTAATAGATATGATATGTTCTAAAAAACTAACCAAAATGAATGTGCCGTTTGGAGCAGCAGCACACACATGCAAATTTTGTATTGTGCGTAAATTTCACACGTTGATAGAGTGTGAGTGAGATGGGGCGCAATCTAAAGCATAGAGAAGAAAAATATGGCTAGTGTGTGTCGTTTGCGCTTAAATGGAAACAGCAACAAGGTGGCCAAAGAATAACAAAAAGAAACAGATAGGAAATATAACAGAATTAACGGTAACTGGTAATTTCGTAGGTGGTAGTGTAGTAGGTGCTCAATAGGTGCATATATTTTTTTTATGAAAAGTTTTACACTTCAATTAAGTATTATAAAACTTTAATGCTTGTCATTGAAGTTTTGTAATATTTGATTAAAATGTATTTAATATTTTGAGACTTTGATCAAAGGAAACCTAATGCAATAAAATAAACAATTATAAACCATTGTAATTAGTGAAATTAATTCGGTTTAATCTGTACTTACTATATTTCAAATAATATTTTAATTTTAATTTTTCAAATGTAAATCATTATGCAAACATTGTGTATATATTTGTAAATGCTAGGCTAATTGGAGTGAGCGTAGGAAATATTTATTTATATTATTATATACTTGGGAGTGGGCGAGGAAATTGCATGATTTAATTCCCCCATCTCCGTTCCACCATCGGACGACCCGTCGTACGGCAAGCTTCCACCCTTATGTTATTAACATAAGTTCATCTTTTACCGTTTCTTGGCATCCGTGCGTCACTAACGGGATTCAGCAGAATACCAGCGTCAGGTATCCTACCTGGCACATGCTGAGCTGGACTCCTATTTGGTGCAACCGTGAGACATACGCCGCAACGTTTTGTGTGCGAAACCGTTTCAAATGTCTGTGTTGTCTATAATGGGTGAATTTGTTTTTATTTTTTCTTTAATTATTTTTTTTTTTGTACTATTTGTTTATCACCCTTCTTGATGTATTTTTTTCCTGTATTACCTGTATTGTGTCTTTTGTTGTTGCATCAAATAAATGTGTTATCTATCTATCTATCTATCTAACACCACTACGAAGCTATCCGGACGAAGCGTTTCGCCTCCTCCTTTATACCGCGTACATCGAGGGACTGCAACAGTTTACCAGCGGCGGTGTTGCCGTCGGACTACAATTTGAGTGTCTTCAAGGCTAGAGTGAATAGGCTCTTAATAAACTAGTGCGCTTTACCATCATGGACTGCGTCACTGCTTACCATCAGGCAGGATTGCGGTCAATCGCTTGTTTATAATGTATATAAAAAAAAAAAACTTCATGTTCATTTTATATCGACTCACACTTTCCCATTTTATAATTTCATGTCATTTGACTCTATTACTTAGCAACGCAAAATAAACACGTAATTTTATAAATGTTTTACTTAACTGTTGCAATAAGATTTTCATAAATAATATTAAACAGAACTATAATTGTAGGTATAAGTCACCATAAACATTATCGCTTCTGTGCAACTAATCTATGTATAATGTCTTCGCGTCTTTTTCACACACGCAAGAAATCCAATTAGCTCTCTCTTTTTTTACTTACTATGGCAACCTAAGCATCATTTGTAAGAATGTTAGACAAAATAATCGAAACTACACACATCAAAAGTGTCTAGGGATCAACATATATTTTTGCAATAACTTTTCTCCTGATTGATATTATTTAAAATTTTCTTTAAGGATTCATCAAATAAAGTGTTTTCGTTTGTCACAGTAACGATAAACCAAGTCACCTTTGCATTAATAAAGAAATTTGCCATTTTCCTAATAAAGGGATATTTGACATTTGAACCACTAACACAAAAGTTCGAAAAAAAGACTGAAATAACAGTTTTCTCTAAAATTTTATTGGGTAACTTAAACAATTAATAATCCGTGTTTCTACCGCGAACACTAACAACACAAGAACATCGGTTTGGCATACTCAAAATGAGTTCATCCAAATCACGCTGTGGAATGGCCGCCCATGTTCGTTGCAACAACAAAAAAAGGTCTTCTTGCGACTGGATACCCTCCATATTCGGCAGAGCTCTTCTCTGTAGCATATCCCATGCATGCTCAATCGGGTTCAAGTCTGGCGACTGAGCAGGCCAGGGCAGGACATTGATGTTAGCTGCGGCGAGAGTCTGTCTTACAACTCTTGCGGTGTGCGGTCGTGCATTATCATGCATTAACTGAAATAAGGGACCGATTTGCACTTGTAGAGGAACGATGACGTCTGATACAATCGTTTCAGCATAAATTTGAGCGTTGAGGTTGCCTCTGATCCAAATCAACTCAGTTCTTCCGCCGATCCAAATACCCGCCCATACCATGATGGTTCCACCACTATAAGGATGGACTTCCTGGCAGGATTTTAATCGCTGTTGGCGTCCAGGGGTTCTCCAGTGTCGTATACGTCTTGTATCCGGTCTCATACCAAAACGAGACTCATCAGAAAAGCACACGAAACGCCATTGTTCTTCTGCCCAATTTCTGTGTTCAAGAGCCCATTGATATCGAATCCTACGATTGTGCATTGCTATAGGTGGTACCCGTAGCGGTCTTCGGGAATGAAGGTTCACTTCATGCAAGCGGTTTCTGACCGTTTGGTCGCTAATTAAGTTCCCTGAAGAGTGATGAAGCCTCACGGCTAACATCATGGCGGTTATTGTTGGAGCTCTTCGAGTTAAGATTTGAATGTATCGGTCTTGTCTCCGTGTGGTGCAGCGATACCGTCCTCCATGGCGCTCAGCCACGGTACCAGTGCTTCGGTAACGTGTCCAAAGTCGACTGATAACACTCTGACTTGTATTCAGAGCTAAAGCCACAGTACGTTGCCGGGAACCAGCTTCTATCATTCCCACGGCTCTGAGCATTTCTTCCCTGCTTAAATGACGTCGCCGCTCCATAATAACGTTGGTTTTAATCAGTAGTAGGGAAACAGTAGCACTAATAATGTCTTCAATGCGTTGTATGTTTTTATAGGGAAAATATTGACAGCTGATTTTCATCTTTTACTCGAATTTGATTCACAGTTCCTGATTCAAATTATGAAATGCACCAAAAAGGATCCATATAAATTTATAAAATCATAAATTTATTACAAAGCCACATCTCAATCTCAAGAAATCCGCATAAAAATGCTTGATCCCTAGACACTTTTGATGTGTGTATATTATTAATCGAAATATTTTGAAATAATTACTACCAAAATAATAATAATAATTATTATTACCAACAAAAGTCATGGAATCACGTGATTCCATGACTTTTGTTGGTTTTTCTAAAATAATTCTTTTCTTTCAAAAAGATTTTCTTAGCCACCGAGGACAGACGCGCGTACGGAACGAGAGTATCGAGAGTGACTAAAGCGAGATACAGGACTTACCTTCTTTTGTACGATTCATTTTGCATCGTGCGCTAGTGACATATCTACCTTAGTTTAATATTATATCAATGAATAAAGAAAAATCGATTTTTATTAAATCGATTATTTTACATTAATGTCATATCCCAAGAACCGATGCTGTTTTTAACAACGTTCACAGTTTTTCTGTAGTGTAGGTATTTAGTATCAGCATTGCACCCGTGTTAAATCGGGACGGGTCGATAGTATACTTTAAAAATAATTTCCCGAGCTCCACACCTATTTGTATTTTTTATATTTAACACATTTCTTCGTTGTTTTGATCAAATAGAACACAAAATTAAATAAAAATTGTAAATAACAAGTCACAAAACAACTCGATGGCAGCTGATGACATTCTATGTACTATGATTTAGTGTTGCCCTACTTTTGAGTAATGTTTGTTCCTCAAACATTAATTTCATGGGTTTATAGACACCCTATATTTTCTTCTGAGCGATTCTGATTCCGCTGGTGATTTTGGCGATGCTGGAAGCCAGGAACTTGAAAAAAATCCTCCTCCAACATGTCCATCCTGGACAAGTTGGTTAGCATTAGAGCGAGCGTCCCACAGGGGAGCTGTGTCGCGCCTGTGTTGTACTCTGTATACACCGACGACGTGTCCGTCACGCACACTGCTACACTCGCGCTGTATGTTGGTGACGCCACATATATGACCACGTCGCTATCGGCCGTCCACGCGGCCCTGCACCACACTGGACAACCTCCCCGACTGGCTCAGCAAGTGGAGACTGTCGGTGAACGCAGGTAAAACGCAGGCGATCATCGTCACCGCACGAGGCCGTCTGCACCTACCGAACCTTCAGCTCATGGGAACCGAGGTCGGATGGCCTAAGACCGCCAAGTACTTGGGGATAGACTTGGGACTAAGTGCTTAAAAATAAAAAAGCAGTTAAGCTATTTGCTTATTTCAAAAAGCAGCTTTCGTTAACTGCTTATTTGCTTATAAACTTTGAAAGCAATTTCTTGTGCAAAAAGTATATGTTAATGATTGCTATTTGCTATTTTATTTGCTATGTGCTTTTATTATTAAACACGAATGTTTTTTCGAGTGAAAAGCATAACTATTTTTTAATGCTTTGAGACACAAATTATTTTTGACGGAATTTTGTCTGTTAATTAATCAATGAATTTTCCTTCGTACTTCACAGGCTTAGGACTGTCTGAATAACTTTATTTATGTAAATTTAATTCAATAAATCAATTTTGAATAAAAAAAATACTATCTTTCAGGCGTACTTAAAAGTTCTTAAATGTTGTTTCAGGTTGGTAACAGACGATTTATAAGAAAAAGATATCTTACTAAAATTACATTCCGCGACTTTGTCAGAAAGTGAACTTCTTTCAAAAAAGTTCCAAATGTTCCTAAAAATGCACGAAAATTTTAAATTTAACTCTACTCAATTAATACCTATAGTCTCTCACAATTTAAAAACACACTATAATCACAAAACAATAACCAAACGCGTATCAACACCATTAAACATCCAAATTAAAAAAAAAAACATAATTCACTAATTCACTATGTTGAACTGATTCGAAGAATCTGCCAAAGCAAAAAAGCATAAAGTAACTATACAATAAAATAAGCTTATAGCATATCTGGAAGAAAAGTTATACGAAATTACGAAAAGTGGCTACGTAAAAGCACTTTCCAACTTAATAAGTCGTATTTACATAGGTAGCATTTTACCGTCACAAAAAGTGGATAATAATGTACCTTATTAGCAATGGAGAGAGCGACATCTGTTATTGGCAATAAATAACGTCAGCACATGAATAGAGCTGAGTGACGTAAATTCGTAATTGTAGTAGTGTATATACAAGTCAACAGGTGGCGCCCGCGCCTGTCACAAAAAGTAAAAGTTGAATTAGCGTTTTTTAAAAAGCAACTTATTTTGCTTATAAAAAAAGCATGCTTTTTTAAATGCTTTATACTTTTTTAACATCTCTACTTGGGGATCACCCTCGGCAGTCGGTTTACCATGAGCCCGCACGTCTGCAACACCGTCGCGCGAGTAAAGGTAACGCGTATCCTACTGCGCCCGGTGTTCTCGTCACACCTCTCTATGCGAGTCAAGCTGAGAATCTACAAGCCCAACATCATCGTGACCTGCATTCTGTGGGGCTCACCTTCACGGTCGAGGCCCATAGGAAGTAGCTCTGGACGCAGCAGAAGCTCGTGCTGCGTCAGATCGACAAGGCACCTTGGTACGTGAAGTACTCTGTAATCCACAGGGAATTGCGTGTCGAGAGCATCGTGGAATTTAGCACCCGCTTGGCGTGGGGGGTGTACGCACTGGCCAGCACCTCCGATCACCACCACCACATCAAAACAATTACGCCCTAGCACGCACGGCCATTAGACCGCAAGCGTTTTCCGCGCGGTCTCGTCGCAGACGTAGCGGAGTAATCACAGAACTTGACGCCTAAGCAGGCCGCACACAGGCTACATGCGGCCTACATATATAACTGATCTTTATACAGACAAAACGACGCCCGTCGCGCGCGTTGCTGCATAAGTTAATATACGCGCCACGCGTGCGGCATACACACTTGTACATCCAGAATACCACGCGAGCGATGAACACACACCCACAAGTTGCTCAACGCTCACCATCACCCCCCGCACTCCGCAGTGTGACCGTAACATATCAGGTTCAACTGTAAGGAAGTGTAGCAACACTGTTGGAGCTGATGAGCCTTGGACAAAACTATCTTTGCATTGTGTAGATTCAATTTCTTAGTAATGTATAATTGCATAGCACACGTGTGAGCACAATGTAATAGCTGTAAAGCATCTATCTATTGGGTTAGTCTTTTTAGTTGTTGTTAGTAAGTAAGTACGTAACTACGCATAATATGTATTGTTAAATGACTCTTCTGACTAAAATTACCAGTCACCAATGAAAATAATTGACTGAATTAAATGAACCAAAAACAATTTTATATTATAATAAAACCAAACGTGGAGGGGACAAATCTTCGGCCGCCAATGTAGATAAGAACATCGTGTATGCCCGTCAATGGAAATTTTGGGAGCCAACGCGTTACGAATGTAGCCCCGGCATAAGCAGCGCGCTGCGTGCTGCTCCCACACGCACAGTGTACGCTAGATCGCAGCACAGCCGCGGCGCTCACGGTCCGCGACCGCCGCCCGCGTGTGTAATTAAGTTAGTAGTGCGTGGTAATCATGTCGTACATAAACGTACAGTGGATCGGCTTTACGCCGTGGCTGACAATAACCTGAACGAGGTCCGAGGAATTTGCGTATTTACTATGTTCATAATGAACATTACGGGAGCCGCGTAAATCACATACGACATGAACATCGAATACGGCAAAACAGTTACCACTATCGTGTTTTATCGTCTTTTGAGGGTAATATAAGTATAAATTATTCAATCGATGTAAATTTAACAAGTTATTTTTAATGAAACTGTAGATAAAAATATGATTAACTTTTAAATACTTAAGCCAGGAAAAGTTTGAAGGTAAAGTTACATCACAGGTTATGTGTATTATGTTTTCATTGGAATTTAGTTAGTTAAAACTTACGTTGGTAGTTACAACGGATGGCCAGTGCAAGAGGTCAGCGCCCTTTGCACTGATACCTACCTCGGGTGCAGTGTATCTATGAGTTTACGGCTGGTCTCGGACAAAAACTTTAAAAAAAATTTTAAACAATAAACGTTTATTTATTTTTAAATTCAGATAAATATTTTTATAATTAAGCAAACTACCTATAGTTTTAGAGCCAACGGTTTTTACCCTTCCAGGCTGTATAATTTAGATGAACGTAACCCACAATTGGTCACGAGTGACATTCCAGCTTTGGCAGCCCATATCTTTTACATGAACATAACCCACTATTGATCTCTAGTGACAGACGTAGACACTTTTTGAAAGTATTGAGTCTACAACGGTGTGTTAAAAATATAGAAGAGAGATCAAAAAATAGCATTATGACATCAAAATTAGACGTGAGATCTGCAATGCAGGACGTGCTTGGCCGGGAACTTAGGACGTCAATTTCTTTTGGATCTACAACTTCTATAAGTCGGACTAGACGAAATTCTACAGGGCGTGTTACAATCGCCGAAAGTTGCTACATATGCATAGAACTCTAACAGGTAAGCAAATAAAAACATGAAAAACTTGTACTAACTGCAAAAAACCAGTTTGTGATGGACATTCAGTAACTCGCCCAACATGTAACATCTGCTTTGAGCATAGATGTAGGATTTCATTGCTACGCAAAAGATACACAATGCGTGTGAGCGAGAGATCCCGATCCAGTTGATTTCAGAGGAGAAAGAAAGAGCCCAAAAATAAATGACAGTTGAGACATTATTTTCACAAGTAAGGGCCCCTAGAGTCCGAGAGTGCTTTGCGGCGTGGTGTATTTTGTGAATATTTTAATAATCCCTTAGTAAAAGAACACAAAAAAATTAAGCTCAGCTATGGTGTCTTGTTCTGTGTGTGAATGTGATGTGTCAAAAAGAAATAATCCGCATCAATACACTTTTCACAGGTAAATACGACTTTGTCATCATAGGTTTCCGAAACATATTTTGTCAAATTTATGCAATTAAATCGATAAGAAAAAAGTAATTTCAATGTATTACTTATTCCCATTGTTGTATGTAAGTATATTTTGTAATTATAAATAGGATTTATGAAAATATTGTGTAAAAATTAAAATTGTTTGTTTACGCTAGTGCTTGACAAAGCGGTTACGTCACAAGTATCGATAAAATGTAACTTAGTTTTAGAAACACCGTAACTGGATTATCATACTACATATGTAACCAAATTTTATCTAGAAATTACTAAAGGAAGAAAGTACTGGAACTCACTAGCGCCCGGCTTTTAATTTCTTTTTACTAAATAACAGCCAATAAGATTTTCTTTAGTTTTTATTCTTTCAATATATAATAACAATTATATTGAAAGTAGTCGTAGTTATTTCTAGTAAATTTTGCTTCAGTTCTGCGAAGTGATCACTAACTTATAGCAAATTTACCAAATATAACTATGCTACAATAAATTTACAAGTCATCATCATCGCTTAATTGCATCCCTGTGATATAATTTACGCAAAAAAGAAGTAAAACTATATTTATTATTTAGTTACATTTGATTGAAAACCTAGGGCGCTACTGGCTTTCAGAATTTACAACCATCAAAGACAGATCGGATTCTGGCGTCATAAAAAATAAGTCGTAAATAAAAAAGGGCGTGAATGTGTGTACGTACCGGGTTTAAGGCTTTAAAAATATAGTACAGGAAATTGAAATTTAAATTATTTGTTGCTGTGTTTTTTTTTTCTCTTGTATTACTGTACTGTGTCTTGTGTACTGTACTCTTGTATAAACTAATGTGTTTTCTAAATGAACAGACAGCTGTGCTGTTGGGGAGTTTTTATCGCCACTTCTTCCCAGCGAAAGCACTAGGAAGTGGCGATGGGTGGACGTTTTGGGGGACTGTCTTATTGAATCATCAGCATCAACCTCTTTTTTTTATCGTCCCACTGCTGGGCACAGGTCTCCTCTCATACAGAGAAGGATTGAGCGTAATCACCACGCTTGCTCAATGCGGGTTGGCGATTTCAGACTTAAAGTCCAGGTTTTCTCAAGATGTTTTCCTTCACCTTCAGTCATTGATGTCCAAGATATACTTAGAAAGTACATATAACTTTAAAAAAGTTACATTGGTACAAGTTGCCTGACCTGGAATCGAACCCGCGCACTTATACTTGAGAGGCTGGTGTTTGAACCACTAGGCGACCACCACGACATATATACGACACAACACGACATATCTTATGTAATACTGACGTTCAAAAAGTGCTGATTCTCAGCCTAATTTGAATAAATGACTTTTGAATTTGATTGTATAGTCATCATTCTCCTGCCCTTATCCCAATTTATTTGGGGTCGGCGCAACATGTCTTTTTCTTCCATGCATCCCTATCAGAAACCATCTCGGCAGTCACCCCCTTCTTAGCCATATCATCCTTCACACATTCCATCCATCGTTTCTTTGGTCTTCCCCTACTCTTATAGCCATCAACATTCATAATTAAAACTCTCCTCACGACATTCTCCTCAGTTCTCCGTAACACATGCCCGTACCATGACAACCGATTTCCACACAACTTTTCAGCTACCGGTGCCACTTTCAGACTTCCTCTTATGTACTCATTTCTTATTCTATCCATTCGTGTAACACCACACATCCCTCTTAGCATTCTCATCTCGGCTGCATGCAATTGCCTTTCATTCATCCCTTTCGTAGCCCAACATTCTGATCCATACAAGACAGCAGGTCGGATCATGGTTTTATATATTTTCCCCTTAAGTTTAAGGGGAATGCGGGAGTCGCAAATTGTTCCCGTGACCTGCCGCCATTTCATCCACCCAGTGTTAATTCTGTGCTTAACCGTCCGATCTATTTCGCCATCGCTTTGCACGAGTGAACCGAGATACCGAAAGTCGGAGCAGATTGGTAGGAGTGCGCCATCAAGCGCTATGGCTCCAGAAGTGGAGAGACCGCCGAAATCGCAGAACATATATTCGGTTTTGGTTCTGCTGATTTTCAAGCCAACATTCTCCAGCTTCTGTTGCCATTTCTCCAATCTGCTCTGGATCTCAGGTCCATCTTCACCGACGAGAACAATGTCATCGGCGAACAGCATGCACCAGGGTGCCTCCTCCTGGATGTCCGACGTAAGAGCGTCCATAATCAACAGGAAGAGGTACGGGCTTAAAGCCGATCCCTGGTGCAAGCCTACCGCCACACTGAACTCGTCGGTATTGCCAGCAGCCGACCGGACGTAGGTATGAGATCGACTGTACATAGCACGAATTAACTCTATATACTTCCCAGCCAAACCTTTCTCTTTCAGGGCCCACCACAGCACATCACGAGGTACCCTATCATACGCTTTCTCCAGATCAATGAACACCATGTGCAAGTTCTTGTGTGCACGTCTGTACTTCTCGCACACTTGGCGGAGTGCAAAAGTGGCGTCCATTGTTCCTCGACCTGGCATAAACCCAAACTGGTTTGGGGTAATCTCACTCTCCTCTCGCAATCTTTTCTCAATCACTTTCTCCCATACCTTCATACTATGTGACATGAGCTTTATCCCTCGATAGTTGTTACAGTCCTGTACATCACCTTTATTCTTAAAGATGGGCACTAGTGAACTATTGCACCATTCTTGTGGGATCTCTGCTTCATGCAACAACTTATTGAAGAATAAAGTCAGCCACATACATCCATCTCCTTTTAAACACTTCCATACTTCTACTGGTATATCATCTGGGCCCATAGCTTTTCCATTTTTCATACCTTGAACTGCTATTCTTACTTCATCCATGCTAATTTCTCTTACTAAACCCATATTCTCTTGTACCTCTTTGAGCACGCCACTCCATTTATTCTCTTCGTTCATTAGCTTTTCAAAATAAACCTTCCATCGCTCTTTTATTTCGTCATCCCTGGACAGAACCTTACCAGCATCGTCTTTCATACATTTGATATTACTTATATCTCTCGTTCTCCTTTCTCTTGCTTTTGTAATCCGGTAGAGCTCCTTCTGGCCTCTAGGGCTGTCCAGTGAGTCATACAACTTCTCCTGCGCCTTAGCCCTCGAAACTGCTACCGCCTTTTTTGCCTTCCCCTTCCATTCATTATAAATCTTCATCTTGTCCTCTTTTAAACTATCATTCCCGTTTTCTACACCTTGCCATTCTTTAAAATCTATTTTCTTTTCTTTGAGTATCTTTTGCATATCTTGTTTTTACTTATTTACATTTCTATTTTAATGATGTTTTAATTAATTTTTTACTTTACTTGTTTTTTGGTGTGCCTAGTTGCCATATGGTAAAGAATTTCATTGTTGTAGTGTTTTCTTTTGTTCATTACTATACATAGTATTGTATAAAGTTGTGTGTTTTTTAATAAACAGACAGCTGTGCTTCTGTGGAGTTTGTTCCGTCACTTCTTCCCAACGAAAGCACTAGGAAGTGGCGAAAGGCGGACGTTTTAGGGGACTGTCTTATTTAACATTGACGTTCAAAAGTGCTGATTCTCAGCCTAATTTCGATAAAATATTTTTCATTTTGGAATAAATAATTAATTAAAAATAAAGTGCTTTTATTCCTGTAATACAATTCCAATCAGTATTGCGCCTGAAATAACTTGTAAATATCTGAAACTAGCGGAAAATGGTTGTTATTATATAAATAATCGATAATGAAATATTTATCGTAAGCCATCCTGGACAACACTAGTTTTTACTCAAACATTGTCATTTACGCACACATGTGTATATATTTTTTTGACACAGTATCGAGTCGTCTATGTGTATCTTTTACTTCCAATATCTATGGCTTTGAGAGCTGTACTAATACTGTATGAACAAAGAATTTGTGATTTTTATAGAAATAAAACACTTTTCCTGATCTTTTCAATTTAATTTTTGTAGGAAATTAAAAATACTTTCTTCCTAGTCACACAAAACACAAAGTAGTACCCGGGTACCTTGTCAAAGGACTGTGAGTTTAAAATATGCTTCAGTTTCCAAAAAACATCGTGAACAGTTGGTCAAAATAGTAAAAAAATATGTAATTCATAAAAATTTAGTTAAGAGCTCTCAGGAAATCACCGCTACCTATAGGGCGTAAACCATACTTTTTTTAGAATTTAAAAATGCATAACTCGTCACTCTCATAAGGGTTTAATTAACCTTGTGACTAAAATTACACTGACAGGCATCACACTTAGAAGGTTTCTCAACAGTGTGTACAAATGTGAAATTTTAATTTGCGTGTGTACGCATATGTCGTTTAAACAGACTCTTTTTAGTAAAGTTGCGTTGACAAACTCCACACGTATATTATGGTTTATCACCAGTGTGTGTAAGCATATGTACTATTAAACTACTCTTGAGGCTAAAATTACGTTGACATACATCACACGTATAAGGTTTTTCACCAGTGTGTGTACGCATATGTACTGTTAAAATACTTTTCACGCTAAAATTACGTTGACATATATCACATTTATAAGGTTTTTCACCAGTGTGTGTACGCAAATGCTTTGTTAAAATACTCCTCAGGCTAAAATTGCGTTGACATACATTACACTCATAAGGTTTATCACCAGAGTGTGTACGCATATGCTCTGATAAACGACTCCTTCGACTAAAACTTTGTTGACATACATTACACTCATAAGGTTTATCACCAGAGTGTGTACGCATATGCTCTGATAAACGACTGCTTCGACTAAAATTATGTTGACATACATCACACTTGTATGGTTTTTCACCAGTGTGTGTACGCATATGTATTGTTAAAATACTCTTCTGGCTAAAATTACGTTGACATACATTACACTCATAAGGTTTTTCACCAGTGTGTACACGCATATGCCCTGTTAAATGAGCCCTTCGACTAAAATCTCGTTGACATACATCACACTTATAAGGTTTTTCACCAGATTGTGTACTCATATGCATTGTTAAATGACTCGTCCAACTAACATTTCGTTGACAAACATAACACTTATAAGGTTTCCTACCAGTGTGTGTACGAATATATCTAGGTAAATATCGCTTACGATTAAAATTACATGGACTTACAGCACACTCATAAGGTTTATCACCAGTGTGTGAGAAAGTGAAATTTTAAGTTACCCTTTTTCGATAAAACTACGCTGAAAAACAACACACTTGTACTCTTTTTTTTATTTAATGAGAACTACGCAGATTACACGTAAGTCTCTTTGAAATAATATGTGCCAGGCTTGGACGTCCATTTATGAGTTTCCGGATAACATTCGAATCTGATATCTCTTTTGTCATTTGCTCGGCTGCTGTTGCATCTCTTTCTTTTGTTCTTCGTGTGTTCCGTTTTGGTTGCCTCACAATGGTCCCCTCTGTATTAGTAAATATAATAAGTAAATGTGAAAAGTACATTGACATACACACGAATAAAAATAATGTATTCAAGCGCTTTGTATATTTTACACTAGGATCGAAAATCTGAAATTGCTGCTGATATTGTAAGTAAGAGTAAGAGAGCAATGAGTTGGAGAGCGACTGAAGTGGATTCTCACATAGAGCGCAAATACTCTAGTTATAAGATATTTAAAAAGTTTTGTAAATTATAACATGGTGTAAAAATGATTGGAATCGATTCAGTTGCTTATCCTGAAAAATCTCCCCCTTATTTTTAAACGTTGCTTAAAGTTAACTAGTGCTTACTGTTAGGGGCTAGGGTATTAAAATGCTGGTTAAGGGTTTCGAAGTTTATTGGCAACGAAGGTACAGTCGATCGCAGGTAATGACAAGTTGAACGTATCTGATGTCGCACCGAAGTCTTCCCCTTACGTCCACGAAGTCCGTGTCGTACACACAATTGCTTCACGTAGTTCTCAAAGTTGTCGTTGGGTTGTCGCTGTAGATCTCATTTATTTATTAATTATCGCTTCTTAACTGTCGCTTGTTTTCGCCTCGGTAGTCGAATGTGGACTGATTGACTGCTGGCGTCACGGCGCTTTATACAGGTCATCTGGTCGAACATTCGACGAAATTTCATCTGGACGAAGATTCCTCTGAATCTTCGTCTAGATGAAATAATAATAACGCATAACTTCGAGTTCATTCAGCAGGTACCTACGGTTTATTCACCGGAGACGAGTTTCTAGAAATTTCGGTGTCAACACTTTGTTGACAAAATTGTTTAAACCTGTACCATTCGATAGGTCATCCTAGGTCTAGCAATGCGTTTTTATATAGTACATCTACAATGCTTAGGTCTCGAGAAATACAGCTTAAAAGTTACGTGCTGCATGTCACGCAATATTGAACCTAATGACATCGACATAAGGTGCATCCGTAACATTAGCGATTCTTTAAGCATACATTTTTGACCTTTTAACGTCATTGCACTTTAATCATCGTTTATCAATAAACACCAGTGTTTAAGGGGTTTATTCATAAACGATTATTAAAGTTAAGTGATGTGCAAACGTCTAAAATGTATGTTTAAACAATCGCTAATCACTACTTAACGTTAAGCAACATTTATGAATAAGGGGGTATATATTCAGGTTTATCATTAACAAAATTAAAGTCACAACACAGCTGGCGGTAGATCATAGTACTAGGGCACAGTGAGAAAGTCCCTCACGCACCGCGCCAGGCGTGGGCGAATCACGCCACAACCAGATCTAAGGATAACAAACTCATAACTTTGCGATATTTCATGATGACCTTTTTGAAATTTTGTAAGTACATAGATTCTTTAAATATATTTTAATAAAATATTTTTTTTTTTTTACATAATATAAACCAGCGCTTGACCGCAATCCTGCCTGATGGTAAGCAGTGACGCAATCGTTGGTGGTAAAGCGCACTAGTTTATTAAGAGCCTATTCACTCTAGCCTTGAAGACACTCAAATTGTAGTCCGACGGAAACACCGCCGCTGGCAAATCGTTCCAGTCCCTCGATGTACGCGGTATAAAGGAGGAGGCGAAACGCTTCGTCCGGATCATAGTGGTGTTAACAACGTAAGGGTGGAAACCAGCCGTACGACGGGTCGTCCGCTGGTGGAACGAAGATGGGGGAATTAAATCAAGCAATTCCCTCGCACACTCCCCGAAATGCATCCTATAGAACACCGAAAGGCTGGCTACTCTACGCCTGTGCTCTAGGCTTTGGAGACCAACTCGAGTTAGATCAGGGTCACCAATCAGTCTCTTTGCACGTCTCTCCACTGAATCCAAAGTGGCCAGGTGACACTTGGCAGCACCAGCCCAAATGTGGCTGCAGTACTCCACACACGAACGGACCTGTACTTTGTATATACATACATTCTGTAATATATTAATTGTGGTAAATAATAAGATAAATGGTATGGCAGAGTTAGGAACTACCCGAGCTCTTTTTCGGGCCCCCCCACGGACTTGATGTAGATTTACCAGCATTTGGGGAAACTATGATCGAAGTTATGATGACGAACAACTACCGGAGATTTTTGCGTAAGATGGCACAGTTGACATCTGTCGGGCATGTCACCGGCCTGGGAAATCAACCAGGCACATTATTTCCGGGTGTTCTCTTCCTCCAAATTTAAAGCGTGCAGGCCACGGGCACTAATGAATAATTCAAAACTTCTGGATCGATTTTATTCGACGACATGGTCGATGCAGTGACCACTTGGTTGGGGCAGAGGCTGAATGATCAACTGTCGCGCTTTTTTTTTTGTTATGGTATCTCGTTGTTGACCATAAGAGGCCGTGACTACTTAACCGGACTATCCTGTGGATGCCTTAAAAACATTGAAGCCTCCAGCCAGAGGCACTTAAGAACTACTAACCGACTACGCACTAAGGCGACCCCCTATTTGGTACAAACCTCAGCTCATATTAAATAATACTCAAAATTAAATTGTTCCATTTTTAAATGACGCCCTAATCATTTTTAAAGATAGAACAATTTAATTTTGAATATTATTTGTTTTATATCATAACACAATGTGGCTACCGTTATACTGATTAAACTTAACACAGAAACAAAAAAAAAATTAATAACTCATAACATTGGCGCCGATTCTCTTGTTCAAAAACTAAACTAATTTTAAGTTCAGTGCATCTTTCTCTTTCTATTCCACTAAGAAAAGGACAGAAGATAAAAAGTCAGTTTAGACCGGTCAAGTGCGCTCCTGACGTAAACTGGCGTATTTTTAGTCGCCATGTTTATAATCGCGTCTAAATTGTCAATGGACTATCTTAATTTGACAGGATTAAATTAAAATAATACCTGCTATCCTTTTCCTAACAAAATGGAAAGAAAAAGACGCACTTAACTTAAAATTAGTTTAGTATGTGAACAACAGAATCGGCGCCATTATCTGATCAACATAAAATTAACAAATTGTATTTTTGATTAAGATGCTATTACTTGATATTATTATACAGTATGTTAAATAACAGAGGGCGTTCCCTTAAACTCGTTAATATATATCATTAATAGATTAAAATAAAAATATCAGCATAGAAAAATAAGCATAAAAAAATCCGAATAAAAAAAAATTCTAATTGGAAATAAATTTGAAACCTCCTGTTTTAAATCAAAATAGTAGTCGTCATGTATAAATAAATTGCGACGTTGCCGTCTTTCATGTTCGCGTGTACAGTCTGTTTCTTTTACATGTCAATTTAAAAATTTTATTGAATATTTTCTTATTGGAAAAAATTTTAAAACATTTTGTTTCCGAATGGAAATATTTTTTTTAGAATGTATGTATGCTATACTATTTCGGGTTAACTAACAGAGGGCGGGAACGCCCTCTGTTAGTTAACATACTGTATTTCTCGGCGACCATAACATCGGCTGCCGGCAGAAGTTACCACCCACCAGACAAAGTCTTGCCGCCAAGCGATTCGTCGTGTTCCGGCATGATGTCTGGTGAAGCCGTACGGAGGACGGGTCTGAGCAGTTGTGTTGCGATGTGTGGCGGGTACGATGCGCCAAATGTTGTTGTTTCGGGAGTTTGGTCGTGGAGAGTCTCCAGATCAATCTCCCTCTAGCGCAGCTTCGTTTGGTCATGTTGGTCATGGGTTTAACATTGCATCACCTCGCTCAACTGCCGTCATCCTTTCTATTCCTTAGTTTTTTAAGTGAATAGGCTTAATAAACTAGTGCGCTTTACCGTCAACGATTGCATCACTGCTTACCATCAGTTATAATCACCAGTTTATAATTATTACGCCACCCTGACGCTCAGTTCGTCGCTCTGGGGGACTTCAACGCCTGCCACCAGGACTGGCTCTTCCCATACCAGAGGACCGACCACGCTGGGAGAGAAGCGCGAAACTTCGCGCTTTCTATGGGCCTTTCCCAGCTGGTAGAGCAAGCGACTAGGGTGCCTGATGTAGTTGGCCAGACAGCCAACTGTTTGGACCTTCTGCTGACCACTGATCCGGACAGATGTGTTGTAACAGTTTCCTCACCGTTGGGAACTTCAGACCACTGTCTGGTGAAGTCTGTGTCATCCTTCTCCCCTCCAGATCACGACTCTCGTGGTGAACGGAGATTGTGGCGATACAAGTCAGCAGATTGGGATGAGATGCGCCACTTCTTTGCGTCTTATCCTTGGCAGCAGGTCTGCTTCTCTTCTGACAATCCGTCGAGCTGTGCGGACGCTATAACCGATGTGGTGCGTCAAGCTATGTAGTATTTTATCCCCTTCAGCGACGTGCCCGTCGGTGGCTCAGCTCGCCCATGGTTCAATGCCGATTGTGTCCAAGCTGAACAGCATAAGCACGCGGCATTTCTCACATGGGTTGACGCTCGTGACCGCAGAGCTCCGGATCTAAGCTCAAAGAAGAGAGCCTTTAACCGTGCTGCCAAGTCCTTCAAAAAGGCGCTTAAGAGGGCTCACTTCGACCGTATTACCCATATTGGCAACAAGCTATCTGCGCAGCCATCCGGTAGCAGATCTTTTTGGTCCCTTGCCAAATCGGTCGAGGCGAACTTCTGTCGACCCACACTGCCTCCGCTGGTGAGGCCTGATAGAACACTGGCCCATACGGCGAGAGAGAAAGCAGGTCTCTTTGCATCTCTCTTTGCCCATAGTTCGCGTCTTGATACTGGCAGTGCTACTCCACCTAATTTACCTCATTGCGGAGCTTCAATGCCGGAGGTTCGCATTAGGAACAAGGAGGTCCTGAGAGCACTGTGTCGTCTGGACGTGAATAAGGCTAGTGGTCCAGATGGTATACCAGCGATTGTTCTTAAGGCATGTGCGCCCGAGTTGTCTCCTGTATTGACGCGCCTGTATCGCCTCTCATTTGGGGCTGGTATAGTGCCCAAGTCCTGGAAGCTTGCCAACGTGCAGCCCGTGCCCAAAAAGGGTAGTCGTGCCGATCCTACCAACTATCGGCCGATTTCGGTAACCTCCATACTCTGCAAGATTATGGAGCGTGTATTGAATTCGCGCCTCTTGGCTTACCTGGAAGGTAACGATCTTCTCAGTGACCGACAGTACGGTTTTCGGCGCAATCGGTCAACTGGGGACCTACTAGTGTATGCCACTCACTTGTGGGGCGAGGCCCTCGAGAAAAATGGGGAAGCGATTGCCGTCTCCCTTGATGTCTCGAAGGCCTTCGACCGGGTATGGCACGCTGGCCTTTTGAGTAAGCTTCCAGCGTACGGCGTTTCCGCTGGCCTGACTGGCTGGGTTAAAGACTTCCTGACTGAACGGTCCCTCCGAGTTGTTGTCGACGGATGCTCATCGGAGCCCATGTCGACCAATGCCGGTGTTCCTCAGGGGTCTGTTCTCTCTGCAACTCTGTTCCTGCTGCATATTAATGATCTGCTGATGCCCGGTATCTATGGGTATGCAGATGACAGCACAGTTGTGGAGAGATATCTGCCGGAAGCTCGGGCTAGTAAGGAAGCAATCTGGTCCGAAAGAGAGGCTATGGTAGAGCGTACGAGTGCTGCACTACAGGCAGTCTCCGAATGGGGCAAAGCCAATCTTGTAGCATTCAATGCCGCCAAAACACAGGCGTGTCTTTTCACCGCCAAAAGGAGCCCGTTCACCTTGGCTCCTACTTTTCAGAATGTATCCTTGGAGTGCACCAACCGCCTTCAGCTTTTGGGAGTAGAGATTTCCTCGAACCTTAACTTTGGGCGGTTCATTGAGTCCAAGGCCAGGGTGGCTGCTAGAAAACTTGGCGTTATCGCAAAGGTCCGGCGGTACTTCACACCGGGGCAGCTTCTAATGTTGTACAAAGCACAGGTCCGCTCGTGTGTGGAGTACTGCAGCCACATTTGGGCTGGTGCTGCGAAATGTCACCTGGATACTTTGGATTCAGTGGAGAGGCGTGCGAAGAGGCTGATTGGCGACCCAGACTTAACTCGAAACGGTCTCCAAAGCCTGGAGCACAGGCGTAGAGTAGCCAGCCTTTCGGTCTTCTATAGGTTGCATTCTGGTGAGTGTGCAAGGGAATTGCATGATTTAATTCCCCCATCACCGTTCCACCATCGGACGACCCGTCGTACGGCGAGTTTCCACCCTTACGTTGTTGATACCACTGCGACCCGGACGAAGCGTTTCGCTTCCTCTTTTATACCGCGTACATCGAGGGACTGGAACAATTTGCCAGCGACGGTGTTTCCGTCACATTACAATTTGAGTGTCTTCAAGGCTAGAGTGAATAGGTTCTTAATAAACTAGCGCGCTTTACCATCAATGATCGCATCACTGCTTACCATCAGGCGGGATTGCGGTCAAGCGCTTGTTTATAACTTATAAAAAAAAAAAAAAAAAAATTAAAAAAAAATACATATATTTGTTTAAAAACATACCGTCACTTAAATATTCCTCCTTTGGGTCAATAACATCATCTAGTCCCTCACAATCTGCTGATAATTCCTCTACAATGGCAATATGTTTAGTTTGACATTCATTTACAAAATTTATCTGCTTTATTGGAGATTTAAAAGGCTCTTGGAATACTTCAAATCGGCTTTCATTTATTAGAGAATCTGCCTGCAAAAAGAGATGATTATATTTAACAAGTCGTGGTGGCCTAGTGGTTAAAACACCAGCCTCTCAAGTATGAGTGCGCGGGTTCAATTACAAGTCAGGCAAGTACCAATGTAACTTTTCTAAAGTTATATGTACTTTCTAAGTATATCTTGGACACCAATGACTGAAGGTGAAGGAAAACATTTTGAGGAAACCTGGACTTTAAGTCTGAAATAGCCAACCCGCATTGAGCAAGAGTGGTGATTACGCTCAATCCTTCTCTGTATGAGAGGAGACCTGTGCCCAGCAGTGGGACGATGATATAGATATAAAATTATACTGGTTATCACAGTCCCACAAGCACAAACTTAATGTTTATAAAATAACATACAACAGCCCCAAGTGAGTGTATTTAGGCCCTGGGGCACATGCATGGGAAGGAACATGGATAGGTTTTAGTCAGTAAAAGTCTGACACGCCCATCCGCTCTGCCTAAAGTGGGAGAGGTCCTTTGATTACCAATCCACAAAAAAAAGGCACATAAGTAAGTAATCCTAATGTGTATCCTGGAGAGTTGGCCATGCTACTAATTTAACTGACCACTGTGCAAACTAGTTTAGCATCTAGAATAATAAGTTATTTTTTATTTATTATTTATATTAAAAAAAAAAGGGTTATTCATAATAAATAGCAACAAAACACCTTTAAGGTATAAACTTTTGCTAGGTGTCATTCCCCTTATTCATAAACTTAGTGATTAGTGATAGTTTAAACATACATTTTAGACGTTTGCATGTCACTTAACTTTAAGATTAAACTCTGTGGTGTTGATTCATAAATGATGGGTAATTAAAGTTAAGTGGCGTTAAAAGATCAAAAATGTATGGTTAAAAAATCGCTAATCACTGCTTAACTTTAAGCAGCGTTTATGGATAAGGGGCATGTGTCTATCTCAAGATCAAATTATACAGTGCATCATTTTATTTGTATGTATTATCGTTGATACAACTGATATTATCTTTAAGTATTTAAATACATTTCATAATATTAAAGTAATAATGTTTCGGGTTAAAATTTGATATTTTTATTAATTAAGCATTTTTTTTTATTCTGAGGGTAGACTATTAATAAGTCTTGATATAATATACCTCTAGTTTGCTCACCGTATGTATTGTTGGCAAACTGTGTTTAAAGATATTACATAAAATACACACTGTTACTTACCTACTGGAATATCAATAAGCTTCTCATAGTTTGTGCTAATTATTGTTGGTCACTTTAAACATGCGGACATTCTCCGCTAAACATATTAATCAATTTGGTAGTCATTCCGTCTTTTAGATCAAAAAGTATCGGATTATTATTTTTGTCTTCTTTGGCAACTTTGGCGATGTCGACTATTCTAACGCAAATTCTAGAGCAAGTAATCACTTCGTTTTAGTAATGAGCTCAATATTTCAACTATTATAAAAAAATACACGAATTGTTTGAAAGAAAAAAAAAAGCGTTGCGTAGAAACAAAAACCCGGCTTGTTTTACTTGATTTTGGAACTAGGGTTGCCAACCATACTTTATAATAACGTATCCTACTTTTTTTTGGAATCCAAATTACATTTATTTATACTTTTACATACAAATAAAGTATACAAAAATACTTTATTTTCAACCTTTACTGTGATGCGTAAAACAAAATACTCATTATGGGTACTTATCGATTTATAATTGTTGAACGAAATGTTAAAACGGATAATGGAAACAATTTATAATTACTGAACGAAATGTTAGTTATCAGTTGTGACAAATGTCACATCTGAGATGTAATTTTTTTTTTTGATATGGCATCTAGTAGGTGGCTACTAGGAGACCGTAACTACATAATCGGACTTTCCTGTGGATGCCTTAATTAAAATTAAAGCTGGACACGGAGGAGCAGGGCACGCGGCACCTGTGACGTGTTCGCGTCGCTATTCGCTTATAATAATACCGGTGTTGTCACTTTTTTAAAAATTACAAAAATTCGGGGAAATTGGAATTAATTCCAGGGAGAAAAGGATTATTTCAAAATTCATTAGCATTTTCACTATGACGATTATGTAAAATTTTATATTAAATTTGGTCAAGTGTTTACCTAACCTTTATTATCCTTATGGGTCGGACAGGGTTTTCTTTACATATTGTATGTGAAGAATTAAAAGAATTGACAGTCTCCGTGGCGTAGCGGTAGCGAACGCGGCCGCTGCGCACGGAGGCGCGGGTTCGATCCCCGCGCAGTGCAAATATTTGTATGCATGAATATGAATATTTGCACTGGTCTGATCGTGCCTCGGAAAGCACGTTAAGCCGTTGGTCCCGGTTGCCATACGAACATCTAGTGGCAGTCGTTACGGGTTGTTGGAGCCCTCAAAAGTCCAACAATTAGGCTAACTGCAATGCTTCGATGTCGCCTTCGGGTTGTGGAGGTCAGACGGCAGTCGCTTCACGGAAAATATCGAAGCTTAGCCAAAATCAGCAGTTAGACTGGTAAAGGACCCCAGACTCCAAAGCTGAAAAAAAAGCATCGGATGCGACTGGGATTAACGCTGAGATGATGATGATGATTGTATGTGAAGAATGCATCATAAAGCAAATATTAATGCTGAAAATGACGAGTAATTTTGATAGTGACACATCAGTGACTTGCTAAAAGCTAAAATAACCAAAGTTTTACAAAAATATAAACCTGAGTGGTAAAAAGAATACATCTGGAAATTTTATTAAAAACGAACGGTTAATTTATTTAGATATTGATTGTCAAACAAGCTTTGTAACATATAAAAATAACAAAAAGTTGTTAGCATGTGCTAAAACACACAAATGCACACAAAAATACCTTTATAAAGTGATAAAAACATACAATTTGATAAAAAAAAACACATCTTTTTTCTTCCTAATTCTTTATTTTTTCTTATCCAAACCACTTTATACGATTTTTTTTTGTCAAAAAAATTGGCAACCTTGCTTGGAACGAGGTAGCAGCAGGGGTCGAGAAGTATTTACTATTTAGTTGTAATCTATGACCGTGGTCAAAGGCGCCAATTAGGTAATGAGTATTTTTTTTTATGTTATTTTACCCTTTGTAAAATATTTTTATTTATGCTCTGTAATCTATATGGTGTACATAATAAAGAGTATTCTATTCCATTACCGTAATTACGAAAAGCAACAAATCATATACGATTAATAAAAAGTTCTGAGTAGCCTAAATGGCGACAAATCCCCTACGTTGGCAACACTGACCGAGTCCTTTCTCATACGTCACTCGTCAGCCATAGACATTTTTTGGTTCATTTCTTTCCGTTCTTCTGAACGGAAAAGGCAAAGGCATAGTAAGCCATACAGCCTAGACTTAAGTAAGTTTTTTCTTGAGTAATTTTCTATCCTAACTTATCCTTTTTTTTTGACGCTGTGGTAATACATTTACGCACCATACCCCGAAGGGCATGTGTGCGACTCGCCTAGCTGAAGCCGGGAATACCCACTAAACCCACAGCGGCACAACGTCATCGCCTGAGTGACGGGGTCATGGGAAATCGGCACAGCCTGAACAATTAATCCCACCAGAAGGCGGGCCCGCAATGGTCCCTCCATACGGTGGGGCCGGACTGGGTACGTCTTCTAGTGCGAGTCCGTTTGCCCGAAAGCAAACGGGGCCCCCAGTTCCTCTCAGTGAGGAGACCGGGTTGCCCGACGGTGACCAGGAGCTCGGGACAAGTCAGCCACCTGGAGTGGTGGCCAACCCGCCGCACGTGTGACCGCCGATGCGGTCCCCGCGTCTGGTTTTTGTCCGCGCCGGTAAACCGGTAACATATCCGGGGGCCGCTCCCCTATCCACCACCTGGGGACGCGTACGATGGCATGATTATAATTTATCGTTTTTTTTTTTTGATGCTATTGTAACGCTTAAAAAAAACTCTGGGTGTCTAACTCCACCCTTACCCGGCAGTTACAGTAAATTTAATTATGTAAATGCTTGGTAGCTAGGAGCATTAAATAAAACAATAAATGGATACAATTACAAATTTATTTTTATAATTACCCTGTGTCATAAATATATGACAAAACAAACTCCTAACTTACCTAGCCGATTTCCTAACTCACTCCGTCTCGGGTCGGAGTGGGACAGGGAATCCACATGAGACAATTCAGCGAGCTCAGGGTCGCTTGATGAGGATTCGTGAGGTGAACCGTTGTGATCACGGCTCAGTCGTTACAAAAGTATCTCAGGTTATGCACACAATATCAAGCCAATAGCCTACTTACACGCAACCTACCGGAAAACCACTCTCACTCACTAGATACATCAAAACAAAGAAACAAGGACAGGGAGTCTACGTTTTGGATTAGCTCTCCTGACTAACGCTTCTGAATCACGGTACAAAGACCCTTGGCTTCACTAACTGACGGGTGTCAGATTAATGCACGGTTGAACGCGGCCTGCGGGATTAGGTATTTCGGGAACACCCGGAGCAAAATAATCATGACAGCTTATACCTGTCTAATCGTCGTCGAAAGAGAATTGTATGTGCCGTACCATCAGGGTTCAGCCACTTCCACTCCAATAAGCCTGATCCAATCGGAATCAAGGCCACCTGAGATAAGTTATGACGCGACGCCTCCAAAACGGGTTCCCACCCTAGGCCCGCCAAAAGAGCCAAATCTAGAACAACATTTAACCTAATTCAGCACTACAGAACAAGAAAATGTAATGACGTCGGGTCTAGTGGTTGAACGTAAATCCAAATTTGTCCAATTATTTAAATGGAAGTATAGCTGAGAGGATTGGCGTTGAACTTCTATGCTACGAGTCACAGGTTCAAACCCCGCCATAGCGGTTAGTCTCTTTTTGTATTTCCTTGTTGTCATTAACTTATGTTTTAAGGGTATATAACGACAACCGTCAACTTGAAGTTGACATTCCTGCGTAATCACTGGTCGGTGACAGACGAGTGTCATTTGTGAGAGAAACTATCTTGACATACCGCCAGTTCATTTTGTCTATTGTGAATTATATTAATTTAGCTTAGTTAAGCGATTATTTTGTGTGTGAACTATTGCAACAATAAAGGGGTGAGTTATTTATCAATTCAAGTAAGAAATCTTACCAATAACCCTCGTTGTGGAACCAGCTCACATCATTGGTTTTATTGTTCCAGCCTACCGTCACGCCCTTTTATTATTGGAGGAGTTCTAGCAGGGGTCCGTACAAGACCGTATGTACATTTATCATTTCTTGTAATCAACGCTCAATATCTACCAGGCGTGGATAAGAACCGCCCTAGCCGGCTGGCCACTCAGGATTGGAAGGGTTCCTTCTGCTCGACATCCGCTAACTAAAACCCTCCTGGCGCCCTCTCTTTTAGGATTAGAAATTAGGATTAAGAATAGGCATAAGTTAGATCTAGCATTATTAGTTAAGAGTCTGTTTATCGTTAATTAAATAGTGTAATTTCGTGCATCCCTTCTTTTATTTGTAACCACCATTCGACACATAACATGGCGCCCAACGTTAAAACTTAGTGGTGGTTTGCAAGGAGAAGTCGGTGTGCATTTAGCTCGATAGATTTTAAGTAGGTTTTCGCTTTAGTACATTCGCATTATGATCAATCGTAAATTATACTATCACCGTCAAAAATAGTAGTTTCGCACCAAACTACCCACATAATTATTCATATTATTGGTGGTTCATATCTTACATCACCGTTTGGGTGCGGTGCAAGATTCATAAGCGGAGCGGGTTACATAGCGTATTGATACTGTACGACTATATTACTCTCATAGTGTTATTAGTTTCTAGATAATTTAGGTACAATAACTCAAGCCAATAATAATTTTCTCATTAATTACTATGGTAGTGTTTTTTTTTCATTTGTTGTATTTTTTTTTTATATAAGGCCAGTAGGTACATATTTGGTTAACTTATTTTTTTTTCTTATGATTGCATAGCCATCAATCAATTGAGTGGCTACCTACTGTTAGAATTTTCCTTTTAATTTTTTCTTCAATCAACATTGGGCAGCCGCCAGTCTAAGTACCTACATCAAATATTCAGGGTAGAAATTTTGTTATTCCCTACAGGAATACAAGTAGTATTTCCTTTAGTAACTTTTGGCTTGTTAGTTGACAGGATGGATCCGATATTTCTCTTAAAGGACGAATTAGAATTTGAGCTTGCATGCCGAGGTGTGGGTGTGAAGGCTGTGGTCTCGGTTTTAAGGAAATTGTTAAAGGAATTACTAGTAAGTGAACAGACAGGCATTTATTCACACACAATTAAAGCTCCGAAACAATGTATCGAAGTACCATCGGCTGAATTAGAAATATGTGTAGCTAAATTGAATATATTGGACCAGTATATTTCAGAACTAACAGACAAACCGGATAGAACATTATTTAGAAGACTAGTGTCTAGACTATATCACGTTCAAAATAGACTAGAGTTTATTAAACCAATATCAGATAAGGAAATAAGTTTAAAATCAGAACTTAAAATTAGAGGCGAAACTCTACTAGCTCGATTAGAAGAGAGAGATGAATTATCGGAAGAGGGCAATTTAACAGTAGATGATAAATGTAAATTAGTGGAGACATTAGGCGATGTTGGTAAGAAGATAATAAAACAGATGGAAGGAGGTGGTACACCAGATGTTGCGTCCAATATAGATATAGATCACACTGAGGGTTATAGAAAGATTTGTACGTTTCGGGACGGCACTGAGGTTAAAAATAAAGACTCAAAATTATTTCGCAGTACCACAATAGACGAAAGCTTGTCAAATCGTAAACTTGTACCCATTAGTGGTTGGGGTCTAAAATTTTCGGGTAGAAATGGCTTGAGCGTAAATGCATTCGTAGAACGGGTAGAAGAACTAAAAGAGGCACGTAATGCAAGCAACAAAGATTTATGGAGATATGCCATTGATTTCTTTGAAGGCGATGCGCTTATTTGGTATAGGGCAAACAAAAATATTGTAGAAAATTGGGATGAATTAGTTCTTCTTCTCAAACACACGTTTCAATCACCTTATTATCAGGAAGAATTACTCAATGAAATTAAAACCAGGACTCAGGGTAAAGATGAGTCGGCAATAATATATGTTTTTGTAATGCAAAATATGTTTAATAGATTGCCCAATAAACTTTCAGAGAGTGAGAAAGTCGCGATAATATCAAAAAATTTACAGCCATTTTACCAGAGGGCATTATGTAGAGATACTTTCGCATCAGTGTCAGACCTGGTAAATATTCTTAGGATAGTAGAAAGAACTAAATTAAACTGCGATAATTTTCAGGAGCCACAAATTAACAAATTTAGACTGGAGCCTGATTTGGCTTACATACCTGGTACACATTGTCTTAATAAGGAAATAAATGAAACCTCGGCAGTAGCAGAAACAAAACATATTAAGCCAGTAGGTAGTCGTTGCTGGAATTGTAGAGAGGTTGGTCACTTATTTCGAACATGTAAGCTACCCAAACAACGCTTATTTTGTTTTAAATGTGGTCGTTATGGGGTCTCTTCCAAAAATTGCAAGTGTAAGGAAAACGCTGCAGGGGAAGGCACAAAACCTGCCAATTAGTTCTTCCCCTACGAAAACAGAGTAAAGAATGGCAGGATTGGTTGCAGACTATACGCCATTATTTTCAATACAATGAGGTTTGCAAAATATTTCAAAACAACAATGACAATCGTAACTATATTAATATTAAAATAATGGGTATGAATGTGCGGGTTTGTTAGATAGTGGAGCTAATATTACAGTGATAAATTCAAAATTTGCGAATATTTTGTACACATTAGGATTACGGTCATATGAACTAACGGGAGCAAGATTGGCCACGGCTGATGGAACTAATCATACTATACCCAAGGCTTTTGATGTCCCCGTATCGTTTGATAACCAATTTCATATTATAGCAATGATGGTCATGCCAGGTTTATCACAAACACTGTTACTAGGGAAGGATTTCCTTGACGTTTTTGGTATTCAGCTCAAATTGAAGAGCGATTGCTTACCTAGGAATAAAGAAGTCGCTCACCTAGAAGTCAATAAATCATCCATAATACCTATAGAAGATTTAAGTGTTAGTCAACAAAGGGAACTGTTTAGGCTAGTGGCTGACATGAAAATTAACATCGGCACAGGTTTAGGTAGGACCAGTATACTGAGACACAACATTGATACAGAAAATCACAAACCGGTATACCAAAAACAGTATAATTTTTCACCGGCCATAAAAAAACAAATAGAGAAGGAAATTGATGACATGCTTAGGAACGACGTTATAGAACCATCAATAAGCCCTTGGTGCTCACCAGTGCTTCTTGTTAAAAAACCGAATGGAGATAACCGGCTCTGCTTAGACAGTAGGCAATTAAACAAAGTTACCAAGAGAGACACATACCCTTTACCTCGAGTTACAACCATTATTGATAATTTACGAAGTGCAAGATACTTAAGTACATTGGACCTTAAATCAGCTTTTTGGCAAATTCCACTAGAGGAAAATAGTAAAGAAAAAACTACGTTTGCGGTACCTGGCAGGGGTTTATTTCAGTTCAAGGTCATGCCTTTCGGTTTAGTAAATGCGTCACAGACACAGCAAAGGTTAATGGACATCCTCTTTCAGGCACACGAGGCTAGGGTTTGGGCCTATTTAGACGATATCGTTATTTGCACTTCTACTTTTGAGGAACACTTACAGGTATTAAGGGAAGTTATGGCCATTTTAAAGGAAGCTAATTTGAGTATAAATATAGAAAAATGTAAATTTGCTAGATCTAGTTTAAAATTTTTGGGCTACATCATTGATAGGGATGGTCTAAGAACTGATCCAGAGAAAGTTACGGCTATCTTGAACTATCCAAGGCCCAAAAACTTAACAGAACTTAAAAGGTTTATTGGTTTGGCCAGTTGGTACAGACGCTTCGTGCAAAATTTTTCCCTCATTGCGGCTCCTTTACATAACCTCACCAAAGGTAATAAAAAAACAAAATATAGATGGTCCCAAGAAGCGGAAGAAGCATTTTTAAACCTTAAAACATTACTTACATCGGCTCCGGTCATGTCATGCCCCGATTACAATAAGCCATTTATAATTCAATGTGATGCTTCCAATGAGGGAATAGGAGCAGTTCTGTGTCAGAAGTCAGTAGATTCGGATCAGCCAGTGGCTTATATCAGTAGAAAACTTAACGATTGCGAAAAGCGCTACACAGCCTCCGAGAAAGAACTGTTAAGTGTTGTTTATGCTATAGAAAAGTTTAGACCATACATTGACGGTGTTCAGTTCACAGTCATAACTGACCATAGGGCACTACTATGGCTTCATAAAATGAAAGATCCACATGGTAGATTAGCCAGATGGGCAATGAAACTACAACAGTTTACTTTTGACATTATTCATAGTCCAGGTAAACTAAATGTAGTACCCGATGCGCTCTCTAGGGCAGCAGAAGTAAATGTGTTAGAGTCAAATTTAATCAAAATACTTGAGAAACATAAAGATGATTGGTACAAAAATAAAGTGAACCAAATCCTAAACAATCGTAACAAAAACGGACATTGGGCAGTCTTTAATGGGTTTCTTTTCAGAAAAGTAAAATTAAAACAGTACCCTAGTGATAGTATTAATAATTGGAAATTGTTTATTCCAGATAAACTTAAAGACGATGTGCTAAAAAGAAGTCATGACGATATCATTACGGGACATTTAGGTGTACGCAAAACATATTATAGAATCAAAAAAGATTTCTTTTGGTTTAATATGCTAAAGGATGTAAAGACATATGTAGGCAATTGCGACACGTGTTCTAAGTATAAAGTATCACAGCAACAGCCCTTTGGGTTAATGGGTCAACATCGAGAGGTATCGCAGCCATGGCAAGTGATCTCGTTAGATTTAATGGGTCCCTTTCCCCGCAGCAAAACAAGTAACACCATGCTATTAGTCATATCATGTTGGTTCAGTAAGTTTGTGTTACTGTTTCCATTGAGAACGGGAAAAGCGGACAAAATTGCGGAAATATTGGAACGACAGTTATTATTATTCGGGACACCTAAAGTAATTATTTGTGATAACGGTAAACAATTCGAATCAAAAGTTTTTAAGGATATAGCACTTAAATACCAATGTAGATTATGGTACACGCCTCTTTACCACCCACAAAGTAATCCAACTGAAAGAGTGAATAGGGTGGTAGGGACTCTAATAGCTGCCAATATATCAGCCAATAAGCACAATGAATGGGATGCTCACTTACAAGGCATAGCACATTCTATTAACACAGCCATACACGAGACCACAGGTTATACGCCTTCATATATTTTTCTTGGCAGGGAAGTTTCAATTTCACCCGTTGATATGTCAGTTCTTGAAAACAATACCTTAGATCTAAGCAAACAACTAGATTGTGAATATGATACCTTTTTAAATCAAATCACAAAAAGGCAACACTTATTCAAAGAAATTCAGTTAAAATTAAGAAAAGCTCATGTTCAAAGCAGCAAGTATTATAATAAGAATTTTAGACCAACCACATTTGTAGAAGGTGACATTGTGTGGAAGAGAACAAAACATTTATCAAAAGCGAGTAATAAATTTATGGCGAAACTGGCACCAAAATTTGAAAAAGTCAAGATAATTAAAAAATTGTCAAATAATGTATATCGTTTACAAAACATGCATGGTAAAAATATAGGCATTTGGCATGCAAGCGATTTAAAACGTTAAAAAAAAACAAGGTGTTTTTTTTACATAAAGGAGGGGGATATTTGTAATGACGTCGGGTCTAGTGGTTGAACGTAAATCCAAATTTGTCCAATTATTTAAATGGAAGTATAGCTGAGAGGATTGGCGTTGAACTTCTATGCTACGAGTCACAGGTTCAAACCCCGCCATAGCGGTTAGTCTCTTTTTGTATTTCCTTGTTGTCATTAACTTATGTTTTAAGGGTATATAACGACAACCGTCAACTTGAAGTTGACATTCCTGCGTAATCACTGGTCGGTGACAGACGAGTGTCATTTGTGAGAGAAACTATCTTGACATACCGCCAGTTCATTTTGTCTATTGTGAATTATATTAATTTAGCTTAGTTAAGCGATTATTTTGTGTGTGAACTATTGCAACAATAAAGGGGTGAGTTATTTATCAATTCAAGTAAGAAATCTTACCAATAACCCTCGTTGTGGAACCAGCTCACATCATTGGTTTTATTGTTCCAGCCTACCGTCACGCCCTTTTATTATTGGAGGAGTTCTAGCAGGGGTCCGTACGAGACCGTATGTACATTTATCATTTCTTGTAATCAACGCTCAATATCTACCAGGCGTGGATAAGAACCGCCCTAGCCGGCTGGCCACTCAGGATTGGAAGGGTTCCTTCTGCTCGACATCCGCTAACTAAAACCCTCCTGGCGCCCTCTCTTTTAGGATTAGAAATTAGGATTAAGAATAGGCATAAGTTAGATCTAGCATTATTAGTTAAGAGTCTGTTTATCGTTAATTAAATAGTGTAATTTCGTGCATCCCTTCTTTTATTTGTAACCACCATTCGACACATAACACACGTGGAGAAAATATTCTGGGTACTGAAATGAATATTCACAGAGAGATGAGCCAGACGTTAGATGCACCACCCCATGGGGTTTATTGCGCCACACGCCAACCTTGCGTACCAGCCACATCCAAAACCCGTGACACCGGGCAAGCTTCGGTCGTTTCTCTCGAAGCTTCCTTAGCCTTCCGATCGACCGCTCCCAATTCTTTTCCTGAACCATAGACTAGTGCGTTCCGCGACTTGTATTTTAATTTCAGACTCATGAGTTGGTTCTTATTTTTTTTAATATCTCTTTATCCTAAGTCCTTTTTTTATATTATTTATCCCGGTCGTTCTTTATTTGAATTTATTTATTATATTAATGACCGTCCTTTCGCGCAACGCCATCTCTCGGCTCGATGTAAAATATGTGACCCGAGTTTAGCCCGAGTCCAAGAGATGTCGCCTGCTGCTATATTTTGCTACGTGACACTATGTAAATGCATTTAGGCACCATACGCCGAAGGGCGTGTGTGGGACTCGCCCAGCCGAAGCCGGGAATAACCACTAAAACCACAGCGGCACATCGACATCGCCTGAGTGGCGGGGTCATGGGGAATTGGCACAGCCTGAACAACCAATCCCCCGCCGGCGATTCCCGCCAAGAGGCGGGCCCACAACGGTTGCTACGTGACACTATGTAAATGCATTTAGGCACCATACGCCGAAGGGCGTGTGTGGGACTCGCCCAGCCGAAGCCGGGAATAACCACTAAAACCACAGCGGCACATCGACATCGCCTGAGTGGCGGGGTCATGGGGAATTGGCACAGCCTGAACAACCAATCCCCCGCCGGCGATTCCCGCCAAGAGGCGGGCCCACAACGGTTCCCACATACGGAGGGGCAGGGCTGGGTACGTCTTCTAGTGCGAGAAGACGCAGCAGCCAAGGGTTTTTTAGCGAGGTGTCCTTCCTCTTATCCCCACTCGTTTGCCCGGAGGCAAACAGGGCCCCCAGCTCCTCTCAATTAGGAGACCGGGTTGCCCGACGGTGACCCGCCCGGAGTTCGGTCACGTCAGCCACCTGGAGTGGTGGCCGACCCGCCGCACGTGTGACCGCCGGAGCGGTCCCCACTTCTGGTTTGGTCCACGCCGGTAAACCGGTAACCCCCATATCTGGGGGCCGTTCCCCTATCCGCCACCTGGGGACGCGTCCGATGGCAGGTCAAAAACTGCACACGGAATTATAATTTATCCTTTCTTTATTTTGTTTTTTTTTTACGCTTTGGGAATGCCTTTACGCACCGTACCCCGGGGGGCGTGTGTGGTACTCGCCCAGCCGAAGCCGGGAATACCCACTAAACCCACAGCGGCACTCCGGCATCGCCATTGTGGCGGGGGAGTGGGAAACTAGCGCAGCCTGAGCTACCTCTCCCCCGCCGGCGAAACCCGCCTAGCAAGGCGGGCCCTCAATTGCCCCTCCCTAGGAGGGGCAATTGAGGGGCAATTATAATTTATCCTAGCTTAACTTAACCTATCTCCTTTCGTTTCCCGCGTGCGGCCGACAAGTAGGAATTTGGGGTAAGGTCATGATGTGGCCACTGTGCTACAATATTTCACTGTTCTTTGTAAATTATTCACTGAATGCACTTTTAACTATATAAATCACGCGTTTTTATTTTGTAAACAACACTATAAATAATTTTAAAAGTCCAATGAAAAATGAGCGTGACACTCAGCTCGACTTTAACTTTTTTTTTTTAATAATTATAAACTAGTGCTTGACTCGACAGCCTCCGTGGCGTAGCGGTAGCGGACGCGGCCGCTACGCAAGGAGACGCGGGTTCGATCCCCGCACCGTCCAAATATTTGTATGCATGAATATCAATATTTGCACTGGTCTGGTCGTGCCTCGGAAAGTATGTTAAGCCGTTGGTCCCGGTTGCCGTACGAACACGACACATTCTCGAACATATAAAGCAATGGATTGGCAATTTCGCTTCGGAATGATTTCCATTTCAACTAATAGTAATATAATAGCGCAATCAGGGTGCAGGTGTACACTTAAACATAATAGGAAAATACATTGTGAATGTTGAATACAATGTATAAAAAAAAAAAAAAAAAAAAATAACATAGTCAAGATTGAGCATTCATATCTATACTTACTAATCTATAAAGCTGAAGAGTTTGTTTGTATGTTTGTTTGTTTGTGCGCGCTAATATCAGGAACTACTGGTCCGATTTGAAAAATTTTTTTTGGGTTGGATAGCCCATTAATCCAGGAAGGCTTTAGGCTATATAACATCACGCTGCGACCAATAGGAGCGGAGCATAACTAAACCACGTGAACGAAGTCGCTAGCGGCCGCTAGTTACAAATAAAAATTGAGTAAAAAGAACATTGATTAAATCTGAGAAAAATAAAAATTATATTAAAAACAAGCTGTGCCGCGCGGTGCACCCGCGTAGGTTTTGATAAAAAAAAAATTATATGCTCCGCTCCTATTGGTGGCAGCGTGATGTTATATGGCCTAATGCCTTCATAGATTAATGGGCTACCTAACGCAAAAAGAATTTTTCAAATCGGAATCGTTCCTGAGATTAGAGCGTTCAAACAAACAAACTCTTCAGCTTTATATATTAGTATAGATTAACGCCCCGTGTGGTGCCGGGCTTAGAATAGTACCAACCCATATCCTCCCGTGGGTGTCGTAAGAGGCGACTAAGGGAAATCACCAGGGAAGCGGGCAGCAGCGCTTCTCCTGTGTAATATTAAATCACTGCGATCCCCAACCCGCTTGCCAAGCGTGGGGATTATGGCAAACCCCCCCAATGATGCACACGATACAGCCCAGGCCCCTAGTCCCCGGCAGCTCCGCTATTCCAGTCTACGGTAGCGGACTTGGTTACGGCGGAGCAAGGGGTGCTAAGAATCTCCGGCAGAGATCCGGCTACCATCACCAACGACGACCTTTGGCCCTGGCAACATTTAACACGCGCACACTACGGACCGATGAGAAGATTGTCGAACTGGAGGAAGAACTGAGCCGGTTGCGCTGGGACATTGTGGGGTTATCTGAAGTCCGAAGAGAGGGAGAGGACTCGATAATCCTGAAGTCTGGCAACCTGCTCTATTTCCGGGAAGGCGACCAGCTGTCCCAGGGTGGCGTCGGGTTTATTGTCCACAAGTCCCTCGTGAACAACGTTGTTAAAGTCGGGAGCTTTTCGACTCGGGTGGTGTACCTTGTACTCAGAATAACAAAACGATATTCGTTAAAGGTTATACAGGTCTACGCCCCGACGTCTAAACACTCTGACGATGAGGTGGAGGCTATGTGTCAGTAGAGCCATACATTCCTCCAAAACCCACTACACCGTTGTCATGGGGGACTTTAACGCAAAACTGGGAATGCGAGAGGCGGACGAGACGAAAGTGGGGCAATTTGGAGTTGGAAATCGGAATCCCAGAGGTCAGATGCTAGTGGATTTCATGGAAAAGGAAGGACTCTTTGCGATGAATTCTTTTTTCAGGAAACCATTGCACCGCAAGTGGACCTGGCTCAGCCCCGATGGTCAGACCAAAAACGAGATAGACTTCATAATGTCAACGAAAAGGCAAGTGTTCAACGATGTCTCCGTGATCCATGCGGTTAAAACCGGGAGTGATCACCGTATTGTTAGAGGCATCTTGAACCTCAACATTAGGCTCAAACGCTCTCGACTTATGAAGTCTACGCTCCGTCCAGCGTCAACACAACTCCAAAACCCCGAGAGCTTTCAGATCGAACTACAAAACCGCTTCGAATGCCTCGGTGAATGCGTAGATGTGGACGACTACAACAACAGGTTTGTGGAAACTCTCCAAACGGAAGGGTCTAAGTTCTACAAAACCCTCCGTTCAAAAGGACAGAAGAAGATCTCCGGTCCCACCCGCCGGCTAATGGAAGAAAGACGGGAGGTGATCTTAAAATCCCCTGATGACGCTTCACGTATCAGATGCCTTAACAGACAAATCTCAAAGTCTCTGACTCGCGATATACGCCAATCTAATACAAATTGTATTAAAGAGACTATCGAGCGGAACAAAGGCTCCAAAGTGTTCGCACGAGAATTGTCTGTTGGACAGAGTCTACTTGCAAAGCTGAAGACTGGGGATGGTAGGATCGTCACTTCCAAGCCCGAGCTTTTGGGTGAGATTGAGAAATTCTACGGAGAGTTATACACATCAACACACGCACCTGTTGTAAGCCTGGCTAATGATCCTAGAGCCAGAACCCGACACTACACCGACGATATCCCGGACGTCAGCCTGTACGAGATTGGTATGGCCCTGAAACAGCTCAAGAACGATAAGGCGGCTGGAGATGATGGAATTACGGCTGAGCTTCTGAAAGCGGGTGGCAAACCGGTTCTTAAAGCGCTTCAGAAGCTATTTAATTCCGTCATTCTTAAAGGCGAAACGCCTAAGGCGTGGCACAGGAGCGTGGTGGTTTTGTTTTTCAAAAAAGGTAACAATACCCTCCTAAAAAACTACAGACCGATATCCCTCCTGAGCCATGTCTACAAGCTGTTTTCTAGGGTCATCACGAATCGTCTCGCTCGCAGGTTCGACGACTTCCAGCCTCCCAAACAAGCAGGCTTCCGAAAAGGCTTTAGCACCATAGACCACATTCATACGCTGCGGCAAGTTATACAGAAGTCCGAGGAGTATAACAAACCACTATGCTTGGCGTTTGTGGACTATGAGAAGGCCTTCGATTCGATTGAGACTTGGGCGGTGCTACAGTCTCTCCAGCGGTGCCAAATTGACCATCGATACATTGAGGTGATAAAGTGTTTGTACAAAAACGCCACCATGTCAGTCCGTCTCCAGGATCAGGACTCGAAACCGATCCAACTGCAGCGTGGAGTGAGACAAGGAGATGTCATATCTCCTAAATTGTTCACTGCTGCGTTGGAAGATGTCTTCAAGCTCCTGGACTGGAAAGGACTTGGCATCAACATCAACGGCGAGTACATCACTAATCTCCGTTTCGCAGATGATATCGTGGTCATGGCTGAGACCCTGGAAGACTTGGGCAAAATGCTCAATGACCTCAGCAGAGCTTCCCAACAAGTGGGTCTAAAAATGAACATGGATAAGACGAAGATCATGTCGAACTCTCATGTCGCACCCACTCCAATTGTAGTTGGTTGCTCTGCACTCGAAGTTGTTGACGAGTATGTATACCTGGGACAAACAGTCCAACTAGGTAGGTCCAACTTCGAGAAAGAGGTGTCTCGGCGAATCCAGCTCGGTTGGGCAGCGTTCGGGAAGCTACGCTACATCTTCTCGTCGTCCAAGATACCACAGTGTCTCAAGACTAAAGTCTTTGACCAGTGTGTGTTGCCAGTGATGACTTACGGAACTGAAACGTGGTCGCTCACAATGGGCCTCATACGAAGGCTCAGAGTCACACAAAGGGCAATGGAAAGAGCTATGCTAGGAGTTTCTCTGCGTGATCGAATCAGAAATGAGGAGATCCGCAGAAGAACCAGAGTCACTGACATAGCTCTGCGAGTCGCTAAACTTAAGTGGCAGTGGGCAGGGCACATTGCTCGTAGAACCGATGGCCGATGGGGCAGTAAGGTTCTCGAGTGGCGGCCACGTACTGGAAGACGCAGCGTAGGAAGGCCCCCAACAAGGTGGACCTATGACCTGGTGAAGGTCGCGGGAAGCCGATGGATGCGGGCAGCACAAGACCGGTCAGCGTGGAGAGCCTTGGGGGAGGCCTTTGTCCAGCAGTGGACGTCTATAGGCTGAAGAAGAAGAAGAAGAAGAATAGATTAACGGGTCAAGAATGAGCATGTATAAGAACAACAAATGTGCCTATCGTTGGAATTCTTAAGTACTTAGGGTAGATGTTTAACAGTTAGAGATCGCTGCGTATGTGACTACTCTCGATAGGATACGCTAGAGCTATTAAACTGAAGATTTAACATAACGCGTATATTTATCACGCCTCTAAGGTTTACACCAGTGTGTATACGCATTCCAGGTCACTCAGAAAGCATTGCGACAAAAAGTAAGAAACTGGCCAGTAATAATTTATTTAAAAAATATAATTATTTACAACTAATATTAGGTATGTTCCAAATTCAAAATTTCCCTCTACCTTTCTCGAGCTAATTAAATCGTGTATCTTTGGAAAATGGATTTGCTTCGAGACCATTTTCGCGCTATGATTTTTTACAATTTCAAATGTCGCCTGAAACCAGACGAATCGTACGATAGACTTCTTTATTCATGGATGAAGACCCTTTTAAGGCAACCGTGTATCGGTGGTGTAATGAATTTTAGCGCGATCGACTAATTTTGGGGGATGAAGAAAGAAGTGTTCGTCCTTTGACAGCTGTAACAGAATAAAACGTGCTAGCAGTGAAAAGTTTGATCCAAGACAATAGACGAATTAGGTATAGTTGTTGCAAGTCACGAGCGCGCGTCATGTGTTTTTTATGATCATTGATATAAGGTTTAAATTAGAATAATTGGCGCGCGCTCATGAAATGCATAGACTATACTTTCCAAGAAATTCAGCATAAACTGCAGATTTGATCAGGAACCCTTTACGATATTCTACACATGCATGAAGATGCACATAAATAATCGTACGCTGGGTGCCGCACAATCTCATCGATGCTCAGAAGCAGGCAGGGGTGGAATGATGACATGATATGATAGACAAATTTTTGTCCATTATATCATGTGTGTACGACATCGTTACAGGTGATGAATCTTGGTTTTAACAACGATCTAGAAACAAAGCGCCAGTCGACGATTTTGATGTTTCAAAACATTGGTTTTACTACAACGCCGGCGCTGGATTGCAACGCCTACCAAAGTGAAGCGATCTAGAAGCGGGGGTAAAATTTTAATTCTGTTTGACTGGTTACTTGGTGTCAATTCCTTTACGAAACTAAAGAAACATTAACGCTGAATGGTATAATATATAATAATAATAATATAATGATACACACGTAATGGTACCCTCAACATTACGTGTGTATCGATCGCTGTCTTCTCAATAAACGGTTCGCCAGTCGACCACATACAGCATTGAATGAAGTCGTGTTATTTCCCCAAAACCCCCTTTATACAATAAAAGGTACGGACGACAGCAGATCAAGGTACCCCAAACTGTCTGATATTCCCAATCAACCTTGAATCTTAATGCTTCAGAGATAAAGTAGGAAATCTAATAAGGAAATCTGACAGTTTGTAGTAGCTTGATGTGCTGGCGTCTGTACACAGGCAAAGAGAAAGCGACTTTGTTTTATAATAAATGTAGTGAAGATGAATGTTGACTTTCTTTAATTTTACACAATTGATGTTGGTACGGACGACAGCAGGTCAAACTACTCGAAATTAATACTTTTAGAGATAATGTTGAAAATTTAATAAATAAATCTGACAGACTGTAGAAGCATGTTGTGCTGTCGTCTGTACAAAACTTTATTCTTTAATAACCGTATAATATTTATGATAACATTAACGGGTTTAGCCGGATACCTATGACGAGTCAGGCGGGTCAGCCCCCTAATCGGCGAACACATTTTTGCCAAAAGATTGCGACTAGTTGGGATCGTTTGGACCGAACGGACCAATGGGCAGTCCGAACGATCCCAACTGATACCAACTAGTCGCAATCTTTTGGCAAAAATGTGTTCGCCGATTAGGGGGCAGGCCCCAAATGGGAATCGATATCGAAACTTATGTTTTTATATCGACTTGATTTTCAAACACGATTAATATACGTTTCACGATCGACTTCCGCTTTGACCTTGAGATAGAGAGCAAAATTCCGTATACATGATCCTATTGGCCATAAAAATTGCGTGAAGAAAAAGTTAGTGCAACACAACGAAAATAATATATATATGTATATGTGATTCGCGCTTTGTACTGTGAGTATCTTCTTCCTCAGCCTATAGATGTCCACTGCTGGACAAAGGCCTCCCCCAAGGCTTTCCACGATGACCGGTCCTGTGCTGCCCGCATCCATCGGCTTCCCGCAACCTTCACCAGGTCATCGGTCCACCTTGTTGGGGGTCTCCCTACGCTGCGTCTTCCAGTACGTGGCCGCCACTCCAGAACCTTGCTGCCCCATCGGCCATCGGTTCTACGAGCAATGTGCCCTGCCCACTGCCACTTAAGTTTAGCGACTCGCAGAGCTATGTCGGTGAAACGTGGTCGCTCACAATGGGTGTCTGGAATCATACGAAGGCTCAGAGTCACACAAAGGGCAATGGAAAGAGCTATGCTCGGAGTTTCTCTGCGTGATCGAATCAGAAATGAGGAGATCCGCAGAAGAACCAAAGTCACCGACATAGCTCTGTGAGTATCACAGAACAGATAAAGTTACCTATTCCGTGGTGAGTATAAACATGACAGCCTCCGTGGCGCAGCGGTAGTGGACGCGGCCGCTGCGCAAGGTGGCGCGGGTTCGATCCCCGCACAGTCCCAGTATTTGTATGCATAAATATGAATATTTGCACTGGTCTGGTCGTGCCTCGGAAAGCACGTTAAGCCGTTGATCCCGGTTGCCATACGAACATCTAGTGGCAGTCGTTACGGGTCGTTGGAGCCCTCAAAAGTCCAACAATTGGTCTAACTGCAATGCTTCGATGTCGCCTTCGGGTTGTGGAGGTCAGACGGCAGTCGCTTCACGGAAAAATGACGAAGTTTAGGCATATCAGCAGTTGGACTGGTAAAGCGGACCCCAGACTCCAAAGCTGAAAAGGCTGCGGATGCGACTGGGATTAACGCTGGGATGATGATCACTGTGAGTATAAACATGACTTTATTTGACACGCGCTGGCAAAATTGTAAACAAGCAAGTTCGAACTTATTACTTTTTGGAGGTACACTCCTAAATAAAAGTCGTGGATACCGGAAAAACAGTTTAATTCACTATCACAATTATAGGCGTAACTTAACGCTAGTTAACAATGGTAGGAAAAACACTGGGAACACTGAGATAAGTTATGAGAGTTAGGGTCAACTCTTTACTAACGACCGTTTGTCGTAAGGGTTGAATACGTACTGTTCTCGTGCTAGCCGCGAGCAGAGTTATGTTTATTTTTGCCGGAAACATTAGGTGTTGAGGGTTTTAATATTAACTAGTGTTGTGACACAATACGCCACAACTTGTAACTTGAACTTGTAAATTGTAGTCCGGAAACCACGCCGCTAGTAAATTGTTCCAGTCGCTCGGTGTACGTGGTATAAAAGACGAGGCGAAACGCTTCGTTCGGATCTGTCAATAACATAAGGGAACTCGCCGTACGACGGGTCGCCCGGTGATGGAACGGAGATTAGATGTAATTAAATCATGTGATTCCCTCGCACACTCTTTAAAATGCATCCGACAGGATGGCTACTCTTCGCCTGTGCTCCAGCCTTTGGAAACTGTTTTGACCTAAATCTGGGTCGCCACTTAGCCTGTTCGCACGCCTCTCCACTGAATCCAAAGTGTCAGGTGGCATTTTGCAGCACCAGCCCAGATGTGGCTGCATTATTCCACACACGAACGGATCTGTGCTTTGTATAACATCAGAAGCTGTCCTGGTGTGAAGTACCGCAGGACCTTTGCAATAAGAATAACGCCACGTTTATTTACAGTCACCTTGGCCTTGGAACCAATGAACCGCCCAAAGTAAGTTCGAGGAAATCTCAACTCTCAAAAGCTGTAGGCGGTCGGTGCAATCTAAGGAAACATTCCGAAAAGTAGGAGCCAATGTGAACGGGCTTCTTTTAGCGGTGAATAGACACGCTTGTGTTTTGGCGGCATTAAATGCTATTAGATTGGCTTTTCGCCAATCAGAAACAGCCTGTAGTGCAACATTCGTACGCTCTATCATAGCCTCTCTTTCGGACCGAATTGATTCCTTACTAGCTCGAGCATCCGGCAGGTATCTCTCCACAACTGTGCTGTCATCAGCAGATGCAGCCTGTGGACTCAGGAGGCTGTTGAGTATGTGTGAGGAACATGCAGCTGATAACGGACTGCTATATATATAACGTTATGAAAAGTAAGTACATTGTTTTTCAGGGTGGGCCTAGGAAAGTGTTAAAAATGCCACCAATAAAGTTGATTTGCTCTCCCTTGGAAAGGGTAGAGATTTTTAAATACTTGGGGCATTTCGTGACTCCTACCTTGAGGGATGATGCAGACATTGAGCGGGAACGGAGGGCGCTGTCGGTCAGAGCACACATAGTATCCGCAGGTTTCCTCGGTGCTCGAAAGATGTTATAACAACGCTTTTTAGAACCTACCTACCTTTTTAGAAACTACAATAAACACGTGCAGCTTGTGGATTGACTATACGCAAAAGTCTTACAGTGCCCTTCGAGTTCAGTTCAACAACTCGTTCAGGATAATGTTGGCGTTCCCGCGCTATTGCAGCGCGTCGGCTGTTTGCGGAAGCGCGCGTGGATTGCTTCCACGCTACTATGCTAAAGAGAAGTGCGTCGCTGGTGCGGCGAATGCGGGGAGCGGAAACAGCTTGATGGCCGCGCTTGCGGTAAGGCTTGATTGCTCCATCATCCCTCATTGATAAGCGGCACATGGTTGGGTGATGTGACTCAATTGTCAACGTAATTGTTTTCTATTATTGTAATTATATATGTAGGACTTTTTGATTTAATTTAGTAATATTTGTATTTTTTTTATGGATCGATGGCTGTATGTGTAATGTAACTATGTGTGTATTAAATGTATATGAGTCAGTATTACTCGACATAAATTATTTAATTTGATTTAATCATTTAATACTTAATATAATTAAATAAATGATTAATTGCAGTTATGGTTATAAGTTTACATATTGGCGCATTATACCATTACTGTTTTAAGATCCAGATAAAGATATTTTTATTTTGTTATTTATTTAGGTATTAGCTTTCCGCCCGCGTGGAATTCGGTTATACCGTGTGTTCACTTGCTTAGGGTTCACTTTAGCTTGAGAAATTTTCGGAATAAAACACTGTGTGTTCTCTATGAGTGTATTTATGCGACTGACTTACAAAAATAATGAACATGCTTTTAACTTCGTCGGGCGCTTTGCAATATATGTACAACTAGACAGGTAACAACTCAACATACCGCCCACCAAAAGAACTGTAAGTTCTTTTAAATTATCTTAAAAACATCATGCTATATCTCAACAAACAAATTTTAAATATCAAACTAACAATTTCAATCTTACACTTTAAATTTAACTACTCAGTATCTACAGGCAATGCACACAACTTAGTTACACTTCTTTTCACAACACTGTCACCACTCTTTACGCTGTATACTCTTGTTTTACCATCTTCTCCCGGATGTTTGTCTATTATACGACCAAGTGCCCATTTCGCAGGTGGCAAATTATCCATTTTTATTAGCACTATATTCCCTTTCTCAAATTCTTTCTCTGTTTTTAACCATTTAGGTCTCTGCTGTAGCCTTGTCAAATATTCCTCTTGCCATTTTCTCCAAAAATCTATCATTATCTTTTGCAAATGTTGCCACCTGGATAGACTACTTACTCTCATGTCTTCTACGTTAGCACTAGGAATCATCACTGGAGCTTCTCCTATTAAAAAATGGCCTGGTGTGAGTGGGTCTAGATTATCAATGTCGTTGTCATCTATAGGACATAAAGGCCTGGAGTTTAAACATGCCTCGATTTGACAGAGCACTGTTGAAGTTTCTTCAAAGGTCAAATTGGTGGTAAGTACACGTCGAAGGTGGTGTTTTATACTCTTCACTCCCGCCTCCCATAAACCCCCAAAATTTGGGCTGTAAGCGGGAATAAAATGCCATTGGGTCCCTTCATAGACCAACTTATTCAGAATCTGCGTAGCAAAATCCAAATCTGCCCTCTTCCATGCTTGTTCTAACTCCTTATTTGCCCCGACGAAGTTTCGGCCTTGATCACTCCATAGGTTACAGCATTTGCCTCGTCTTGCAGTGAATCGTCTGAAGGCACCAATGAAAGCTTCAGTAGTTAAATCTCCAACCAGCTCAAGGTGAATAGCCTTAGTAGACAGGCAAATAAATATCGCAATATATGCCTTGCTGGTTTTGGCACCTCTCGCTCTGGACCATAAGACTTGCAAAGGGCCGGCAAAATCCACTCCGCTGTTGATAAAAGGCCTCGCAGGTGTTACTCTAGGCTTGGGTAAGTCTCCCATAAGCTGCTTCTGAGCTGTTGCATTGAGTCGTGCACATATCATGCATCTATGGATGTGCATCTTCACTAAAGACTTCGCCCTGATAATCCAGTACTTCGTTCGTAGGCAGCTCATCATCAGTTGTACTCCACCGTGTAATGTTTGTTTGTGAGCGTCATCAACAATGAGGAAAGTAAGTTTGTTTTTATGTCCAAGAATGATAGGATGTTTACCATCATGGCTTAAATCAGCATGTCTTAATCTTCCGCCCACCCTGAGTATATTGCATTCATCCAAGTATGGAGTAAGTGATTTTAAACTGCTTCGTTTCTTAATTTGACATTTATTTCGGAGTGCATTAATTTCATCTTCAAACTCTTCTCTTTGTACGATTTGTATAGATTTCTGTAGTGCATTATCAATCTCTTTAACTGTAAGTATCTCCTCTGTTGTTGAAGTCTTCTTAAATCTCAAAAATCTAATGCAGTATGCAATAGTTGTGGTAAGTTCCTTTAAATCTTCAAAATCTTCAAATTGTGTTATTAAATGTTTCTCTTCTTGATTGTCTATTTTCAGGTTTACTTCTATTTTGTCTTTCTTAGCTTCTAAATCAGTACGATTGTTATTAGGTCTAGTAAAATTAATCTTGTCTTTTCTTAGCCACTGTGGTCCTTTCCACCACATGGTGCATTGAGTTAATTCCGACAGTAGCATGCCTCTGGATGCAATGTCTGCTGGGTTATCCTGTGACTGCACGTGAAACCATCGATATTTATCTGTCTTGTCTGTAATTTCTACCACTCTGTTAGCAATGAACGTTTTCCATTTATTAGGGTCACCCAGCAGCCATGCCAATACTCAAATGAGTCTGTCCAGGCATAAATCTGTGAAGGTTGTATTCTCATCGCCCTTGAAACATGGTGTAGTAATTTAGAAAGCAGGACCGCTCCACACAGTTCGAGTTTTGGTAGAGATATTGCTCGTAATGGTGCAACCTTTGTTCGAGCAGCGATGATTTCTGTTATGATTCCTTCATCAGTTATGACTCTGGCATACACCACAGCGCCATAAGCATACTGCGATGCATCGCAAAAACCATGCAGTTGAATCTTTTCCTTTTCAGTTTCTTTAGTTCGTAGCCATCGATTGAGTTTTATGCTATTTACTCCTTCCAAATCTACACGTATTGCTTTCCACTTCTCAGTTAATGACGGACTAACAACTTCGTCCCATTCCAGTTTGTTCAACCAAAGCTCTTGGATCAACATCTTCGCCATGACAACACTCGGTGCAATCCAGCCAAGCGGATCAAATAATTTTTGCACGTCGGACAGAATACTCCGTTTTGTGATCTTTGACCCACTTTCAGCAAGATTGAGTTTGTATTCAAGTTGATCTGTGCCTAAATTCCATGAGATACCAAGGGCCTTGACAGTGCCATCTACATTCAGATCCACATTTGCGTTGGATGATCTATCTTGCGGTTCAACGGCGGAAATAAATTCGACACTATTCGATGACCACTTTTTAAGTTCAAAACCACCTCTCTGCATCATCTCTTTCAGTTGTTTCATTATTTCTACGCATTCAGCTACGGTGTTTTTCCCTGAAAGGATATCATCTACATAGTAATCCGTAAGTGTAACATTAGCAGCAAGAGGATAATTTTCAGCGTCATCGTGTGCCAGCTGTCTTAACGTCCTGACGGCCAAGTAAGGTGCTGCGGCGGTTCCAAATGTCACGGTAAGTAAACGGTAATCTTTTACTTCTTGATCTTTTCTCCACAGAAACCTTTGGAAGTCTACATCTCTTCTAGTAAGTAGTATCATTCTATACATCATCTTTATATCTGCTGTGAATGCTACAGCATGCATTCTCCATCTCATAATGATGCTTCGAAGATCGTCCTGGAGCACGGGTCCTGTCAGCAACTCATCGTTCAATGACACGCCATTCTCTCCCTTACATGACGCATCCCAGACGATACGCGTTTTTGAACTTTCTTTATCTTCTCTCAAGACAGCGTGGTGAGGTAAGTAAAAACTCTTGTTATTCAACTCTTCTATAGGTACTTCTTCTGCATGATTTAATTTAAAATACTCGTCTATAACTTTAACATATTCTTCTTTTAACTTAGGTTGCCTTTTAAATCTTCTTTCTAAACTCATAAGTCTTTGCATTGCTATGTTTCTTGTATTTCCATATTGACATTCTCTGTTCTCAGACTTAAATGGTAGCGTTACTATATATCTTCCTGTTTCATCTCTTTTGTGTGTGTCTGTATATATTTCTTCACATAATCTCTCATCTTTTGTTTGTTTTCTTTCAGTATCTCTATCAATCTCCCAGATGGTTTTCAACATTTCGCCTATATCTACTTGTGTATGCATGACTACTATAGACTCTTCAGGTTGTGTGTTTATTTGACCAAACAAGATCCAGCCTAGTGTAGTCTTTTGTGCGCATGGTGTTCCAGGAGGTCCTCTAACAATCTGGTCTTCTATGATCTTGGAATATTCTTTCACACCAAGCAATAAATCGACTGATCCTGATTGAAAGTATTTCGGATCAGCCAGCGTAATTCCCTTCAAATGTTTCCAATCACCAACAGCAATTGTTTGTTGTGGAATGTTAGAGGTAAGTTGCTTGGTCAAAACATAAGCCTGTATGCATAAGTTCGTATTTGAATCCCATCTTGGTGCTATATAAACTTCAACCAATTGTTTGATGTCAGTCTTCGTAGAAGCCACCCCAACCACAGTCGCTCTAGCTGGTTGTCTTTCCAGATGTAATATTTGAGCCGCCTTATTGCTTATAAAATTGGCCTGAGAGCCTGGATCAACAAGTGCTCTTAGTGCAATGGTTTGTCCTGTCTTGCTCTTAACTGTTACCATTGCAGTTGCTAAAAGGGCTGTTTGCTGTCTCTTCTTGCTCACATAATTAGACGCGATCACTGTTTCTTCCTTCTCTTGCTCTTCTACACGTGTATGTGCCGTCACGTTAGGTTGTGATGGGTTCTCTGATTGACCTAACTGACGACCGCTATCGTACCTCTGTTCGTGCAGTAGGGAGTGATGACGCCTGTGGCACACATGGCATGTACTAGGTATACGGCATTTAAATACCCTGTGGCCAGGTAGCAAACAGTTGTAACATAAATTGTTGTTAGTCACGTAGTGACTTCGTTGTGTTGGATCCATCTTTGCAAATTCTTTGCAATGACACAGTGTGTGTTTCTCTTTGCACATAATGCAAGTTTTGTCGTTTGTAGTCGTCGCCGTGTGATATGAACGCTCTTTCACTGTAGTAGTCCTCTCTTTGTATGTAGAAGTATTTGGAGTCACCATCTCTAAGGTACGGAACTTAGCTTCAAGGAATTTTTTAAACTCGTTCCAGGTAGGTAATGTTTCGCAATTTTCCTTGTAAGCATATTCTTCCCATTCTTTGTGGGACTCTGGGTCCAACTTCTGCACCACTAGAAATATTATTAAAGGATCCCAGGAATCCGTTGGCACGTTTAAATTATTTAAACTATTTAAACACTCGGTTGTTGTGTCCAAAATACTTTTTACACTACCTGCAGATTGAGTGTTATTCTTCTTTTGATTACATAATTGCTTCAATAGAGAGGAGACTATGAGACGTTTATTTCCGTAGCGGCCTTTGAGAATTTCCCATGCTTGATCGTAATTATTCTCCGTAATTTGTATATGTCTCAACAGCGATTCTGCTTCACCAGTGACACTTGTTTTTAAATAATGTAATTTTTGTACCTTGCTTATGGACGGGTTGTTATGCACTATTGACGTAAATAAATCTTGGAAAGTAGGAAACTCTTCATATTTATGAGAAAATTTAGGTAACTCGATCTTCGGTAATTTCATCTGAGAAGAAGAAGAAGGTATCTTTTCTTGAACCGGGGCGTATGTTGGGTCTGAACTGACGCGAGTTAAATTTATTAACATGTCTCTTAAGTCGGCTTTCATGTTCAAAAAAAGTTCTTCGGTGGAATAATATACATCTTTAGTAAAATAACTTAACTGCGGTCGAGCTTCCTTTGGAGTACATTTCAACAAGTCTTGATGTGCATTGGTGAAAATATTCCAGTAGTCTTCAATACATTTTATACGTGCTTCAATATAACCCTGAGTTAATCGCTGTTTTGGACATTTCCTTAAGTTAATTTGAGTTTTTTGCAGTAATAAAGCCGTGTCTTCTAATGTACTAATTAATTGTTCAGTTGTAGACATTTTTCTTCAATTAATTGTATGGTTTACAACTGAATAAATCCAAATATTCAATCTTCATAAGCAAAATCACTTTCAATTATCCAATTGTAGTTATAGATCTATAGCTTGTTTACTACAAAACTGTTCGGAGCGGCGAGAATCCTTATCTAAGGAATGCGGTTCCTATTGTTCTCGGGCGCTTGGCGACGGCAGGTAAATTCACTAGTAATCCGGCTCGATATCGACCATATGTTCACTTGCTTAGGGTTCACTTTAGCTTGAGAAATTTTCGGAATAAAACACTGTGTGTTCTGTACGAGTGTATTTATGCGACTGACTTACAAAAATAATGAACATGCTTTTAACTTCGTCGGGCGCTTTGCAATATATGTACAACTAGACAGGTAACAACTCAACACCGTGCTTTTTAAATGTCCCTTTGGAAATATCATTTTTTTTTTCAATTAAAGGGTTCCTTCTCAGGGTTTAAAGATTGTCCGTGCCAAATTTCATCAAAATCGGCTGCGTGGAATTCGGTTATACCGCGCTTTTTAGATTTCCCTCGGGAATATCATTTTTTTCCATAAAAAGGGTGCCTATGTCCTTTCTCAGGGTCTAAAATTGAGATGTTTAAGCGGGAAAGCGTAACAAACAGACAGACAGAGTTACTTTCGCATTTATAATAATACTAGCTTTCCGCCCGCGGCTTCGCCAGCGTGGAATTCGGTTATATTGCGCTTTTTAGATTTCCTTCGGGAATACCAATTTTTTTTCAATAAAAGGTAGCCTATGTTTTTTTCAGGGTCTAAAGATTGTCTGTGCCAAATTTCATCAAAATCGGTTGAGAGGTTTAGGCGTGACAGACAGACAGACAGAGTTACTTTCGCATTTATAATATTAGTATGGATAGTATAATAGTATGGATTTATTGGGGATCACTGATACACGATACACATATACAATACAAATGTACATATGACAGCACATCAAGCTACTATAACCTGTCAGATTTCTGTTTCAACTTTATCTCTAAAGTATTAAGTCTCAAGGTTGATCGGGAATATTTGACAGTTTCGGGTAGCTTGACCTGTTGTCGTCCGTACAATAAGAAAAAAGGTTCTTAAACTTGTACTCTTTTAATTACAGAAGACTAAAGCATACCTAAATAACCAGATATAAACACAATAATAACAGGAAAAATACATTGTGAATGAAAATTACAAATGATAAAATTAAAAACAAAGTAAAAATAAAATTAACATAATCATGATTGGGCATTCATATTACAAATAGTGCAGGCAGAATAAAATTAAAAATTGAGTAAAAATAACATTGAAAAACTTTGAGAAAAATAATATTATTAATTAACAGGTCATACCATACAACAAGGATATTAACAACAAATGTGCACTATGGTTGAAATTCTAAAGTACGTAGGGTAGATGTTTAACAGTTTGAGATTGCTGATTATGTGACTACTCTCGACAGTCACGCTAGAGCTATTAAACTAAACATTTAATATAACACGTATATAGGCATGCATTACACCATACAGACATTGCATCTATTTATGTCACACGTGTCGTTATTCAGAAATCCTTCCATAGCTATAATCAATTTTAAAATCTTGTCTACTTGTAATAATTATATTATTTGGATCATCTAAATTTCCCCTCTATGTGTGCAATATGCGTTTGATCACACAATATTAATAATGTAGTATAAATAGCCTTAAGTTTATACAATAAAAGAGCATTACTGAACATGCATATGTGTAGTCTTCACTACATTGGTGACCCCGACGTGATGTGGACCGACGTGATCTAACCAGCTACGGTCTACCTACTGATACACGTGATAAGCACATTCCAGTGCCCTCTCACAAGCGGCTCTCACCACTGGGCTTTCAAGAGGCTATATATTCACGATATTGTTACGTCACATCAGCAGAGTCAGTTCAGGCTGGCGACCAGCAAGCAGAACGTCCCTGGATTGAGCTGCTCTCCCCAAAAATCTCCAAACGGTTAGCATATACCACAGGTAGGAATGCGATACGCTCTCACTACAGTCATAACGCCGTGACTGCAGTCAGAACTGCGTGACCAACATCGACCGGAAAACAAAACGGCCTGAAGCGATACCCGTAGAAAACATCACCGCTGAGGCTGTCTCTACAACATTGATTAGCGTTTGGATTGCGCGATTTGGCTGTCCCGTCACGATCACGACTGATCAAGGACGCCAGTTCGAGTCGGATCTGTCCCATCAGCTGATAAATCGTAAAAGTCAGCTCTCATAGCCACTTGCAACAGTGACAACTGGGTGGAAGAATTACCTATGGTCATGCTCGGCATCATCATAAAAGGTTGATGATACATGATGCTCGGCTCAGCAAGACCGGTAAGCGCATCGGAAATGATATTACGTCATGATGCAACATTTTTTTTTTTTATAAATTATAAACTAGCGCTTGACCGCAATTCCGCCTGATGGTAAGCAGTGACGCAATCGTTGATGGTAAAGCGCACTAGTTTATTAAGAGCCTATTCACTCTAGCCTTGAAGATACTCAATTGCATTACGTTTGCCAGCTGATTTATAGCTGACCACAGTAAAACTTCGGTCAACGACGCCGTATACGTCACTTAGCCAGCAAACTACACATGTTCTATTCCGAATCGACAAGGCGAACAACAACGCACGTCGGTAATATTTTGTGAACAAGGAGCTACAATCATATGACTATATTTTCCTTCGAAGAGACATGATCAAGAAGTCGCTGATTCCTCCATATCCCTACAAAGTCCTGAAACGCGATGGAAAATGCTTCAAACTCCAGCTCCAGGACAGAATCATAGTGGTTTCCGTCGATCGTCAGAAACCTGCATTTATTTTGGACGACAACGTGCAGAACACATCGGTCACGAGAGTGACGTCACCCGGATCGATGCCGACGCACGCACCTGACACTCAGCATACATCAGCAGAAACAAGCGCGCGCCGATATGTCACCCGATCTGGCCGTGAAACCCGACCAGTCATGCGATTTTCATTCTAACCACTAGCTGCAACTAATAAGATAATTGTATGTTACATATCAGGCATTTTACACCTGTTCAGTTTGTTGTTAACTGTACTATCTCTTCTGCGTGTTAATTTTAATTTTATATAAATTTACTATTCTATTTAAAGGGGGAGTTTTGTAGGCACATTGCATCTATGTATGTCACACGTGTCGTTATTCACAAATCCTTACATAGCTAAAATCAATTTCATAATCTTGTCTACTTGTAATACTTATATTATTCGAATCATCTAAATTTTCTTTGATACCCAGCTTCGCGGGGCAGGCTCGAGCGATAGAAAACTATGCCCAGGAATCTTCTCAACTGTTATATCGTCTTCGGTAAGGGGTAGTTGGCAATAACGTCGGCCTTTTCTTTTAGCGGGCGAATAACATCCTTGTCGATATGGTATCCTGGGAACTCTAGCTTACTCTTGTCGAACTCACATTTGTTTAGATTTAGCGTAATTCCATGCTGCTGCAATCTTTTCAGGGCTTCTTCAAGTGAAACAAATGAGGTTTATCGTCGATGAATCAATAGGCGAATTCTAAACCTTTGAGGACCATGTTCATGGAACGTTGAAATCTCTGAGCTGCGTTACGTAGGCCAAATGTCATCTTTATAAATTCAAACAACCCGAAAAGTGTGATTATGGCCGTTTTAGGAATGTCTTTTTGGTGGATATTTATGACGTGGAAAGCTTTCGAAATATCTAACTTCGAAAAAAATGGTCTTGCCCTTGATGATGTATGTGAAATTATGTAGGCGTGCGACGGGAAAGCGATCGGGCACCAAGATTGCCGTAATGCGCAGTTTACCGTCGGGTATTTTCTGCCCAGCTAGTTCCCGCATTTTCCGCAGCTGTCAAGCTCTATGGTCACGGAGTTCCATCCCCTCCATCAGTTTGTGAAACTTCCGGGTCCCAGATTCCTCGTAGACGCTGATAAGTCTAGTCTTCAGCATTCCGTACTTGTCCTCAGTGGGCGGGTTGGCTATGATGTCACCCACTTGCTGAAGGGCATCCAGACCTAGTCGGGCAATGACCGCTTGATAGCGCTCGTCATCTCCTTGCTATTGTGGCCCTATCACCGTTTCTAAGTGCATAAACCAAAGTCTGGGATCCGCCGCCCAAAAGTTAGACAGCCGTGACTGTAGTGACAGCGCTCGATTTGCCCTCCTTCCTGTGGTACATGCTGACCGCACGGAGCTTGCTGGGAAGAGCAGCCCAACTCGAGGACGTTCTGCCTACTGTTCGCCATCCTGAACGGATTCTGCTGGTGAAACTAAAAAATACCATGAATATAGCCTCCTCAAATCCCAGTGGTGAGACCCGCATGTGGGAGGCCACTGGAATGTGCTACTCACGAGTATCAGCAGGTAGATGGTTGCAGGATCATTACTGGAGCTGGTTAGATCACATCCGCCTTAGATCACGCAAGGGTCACCAACGTAGTGAAGATTACGAATGAGTGTTTAGCGATCGGGCACCAAGATTGCCGTAATGCGCAGTTTACCATCGGGTATTTTCTGCCCAGCTAGTTCCCGCATTTTCCGCAGCTGTCAAGCTCATTTGGTGTTCATGCTCTTTTATTGTATAAACATAAGGCTATTTATACTACATTGTTAATATTATGTGAACAAATGCATATTGCACACATAGAAAGAAAATTTATATGATTCGAATAAGTATTACAAGTAGAAAAGATTATAAAAATTAATTATAACTATGTAAAGATTGGTGAATAGCGACATGTGTGACACACATAGATGTGCCTACACATATATCACATTTCTAAGGTTTCTCACCCGCGTGTGTATGCATATGAATTGTTAAACGAATCTTTTCACTAAAATTACGTTGACATACATCACATTTATAAGGTTTTTCATCAGTGTGTGCACGCATATGTATTGTTAATTGACCCTTATTAGTAAAATTGCCTTGACATACTCCACACTTATATGGGTTTTCACCAGTGTGTGTACGCAAAAGAATTGTTAAATTTCTCTTATTACTAAAATTACGTTGACATACATCACATTTATAAGGTTTCTCAACAGTGTGTGTACGCATATGTTTTGTTAAATTACTTTTATGGCTAAAATAACGTTGACATACATCACACTTAAAAGGTTTCTCACCAGTGTGTGTACGCATATGTTTTCTAAATAGACTCTTTTTAGTATAATTTCCTAGGCATACATCACATTTATAAGGTTCCTCACCAGTGTGTGTACGCATATGAATTGTTAAACGAATCTTTTCACTAAAATTACGTTGACATACATCACATTATTAAGGTTTTTCACCAGTGTGTGCACGCATATGTATTGTTAATTGACCCTTATTAGTAAAATTGCCTTGACATACTCCACACTTATATGGGTTTTCACCAGTGTGTGCACGCAAATGAATTGTTAAATTTCTCTTATTACTAAAATTACGTTGACATACATCACATTTATAAGGTTTCTCACCAGTGTGTGTACGCATATGTTTTGTTAAATTACTCTTATTACTAAAATTACGTTGACATACATCACATTTATAAGGTTTCTCACCAGTGTGTGTACGCATATGTTTTGTTAAATTACTCTTATGGCTAAAATAACGTTGACATACATCACACTTATAAGGTTTTTCACCAGTGTGTGTACGCATATGAATTGTTAAACGAAACTTTTCACTAAAATTACGTTGACATACATCACATTTATAAGGTTTCTCACCAGTGTGTGTACGCATATGTAGTCTTAATAGACTCTTTTTAGTAAAATTTCGTAGGCATTCATCACACTTATAAGGTTTTTCACCGGTATGTGTACGGATGTGCTGTGTTAAATGACCCTTTTGAATAAAACTTCGTTGACAAACATCACATTTATAAGGTTTCTCACCAGTGTGTGTACGCAAATGAATTGTTAAATTACTCTTATCACTAAAATTACGTTGACATACATCACATTTATAAGGTTTCTCACCAGTGTGTGTACGCATATGTTTTGTTATTAGACTCTTTTTAGTAAAATTTCGTTGGCATACATCACACTTATAAGGTTTTTCACCGGCATGTGTACATATATGCACTGTTAGATGACTCTTGGTGGTAAAATCACGTTGGCATACATCACACTTATATGGTTTTTCACCAGTATGTGTACGCATATGCACTGTTAAGTTACCCTTCTGGCTAAAATAACGTTGACATACATCACACTTATAAGGTTTCTCACCAGTGTGTGTACGCATATGTTTTGTTAAATTACCCTCCGAACTAAAATTGCGTTGACATACATCACACTTATAAGGTTTTTCACCGGTATGTGTACGCATATGCTGTGTTAAATGACACTTTTGAATAAAACTTCGTTGACAAACATTACACTTATAAGGATTTTCATCAATTTGTGTACACATATCCATTGTTAAATGACTCCGTCGACTAAAATTACTTTGACCTACATAATACTCATAAGGTTCAGCACCAGTGTGTCCGAATGGCAAATTTTAAAATTAAAACTTACAGGAAGAAGGGAAAATACCCTTACCCTTGAAGGGTAAATACCCTTTTCCATAAAACTACCCTGACCAACTCCACACTTGTACTCTTCTTTTCACTTAATGAGAAATACGCAATTTACACATGAAAGACTCTTTGAAATATGCGGCAGGCGTAGACATCCATTTCTAAGTGTTCCGGATGAGACGGACATTTTGTCATTTGCTCGGCTGCAATTGTATCTCTTTCTTTGTTCTTCGTGTATTCCGTTTTGGTTTTCTCACAACGGTCGCCTCTGTGGTAGTAAATATAATAAGTAAATGTGGAAAGAACATATAAACATATACACGAATCAAAATAATATATTCAAGCGCCTTGTACATTTTACACTAGGATCGAAAATACGAAATTGCTGCTGATATTGAAAATAATATAGTTTAAAAAACTAAAAAAACAAGCTTTTAAAGAATATCAAACTTAAAAGTTAAAAATAATGTTAAAATTTAATTTATGACAATAGTATACAGGCTGTTAGTGTAAACACCGGTAGTCATGAAACCAGTGGTTTGGTTTCACTTTCGGAACGTAAATTCAATGAAAAAAGAAAACTTTTTTTTTGTATAGTCTCCATTTTTCCACGAACTTATATTCACTCGAGCTGCTAGCAAATCATATGTTTCGTGAAGGCTAGGGTAAACGACCGGCACGCAAGCTGCGCGCGCGACCCTCTCCCCTCAGTTCGGCGCAGGCACGGTATGGAAAGGACGTGCGCTTGCTCGCAGCGCAACGCTCGCGACGCGAAGTCAGAAGTCCGCCCGCCACCACTCATTTGTTGTGCAAGTGTGTCATTTGTGTGTCGTGTATGTGTGTTGTGTAGTGTAATATTTTGCCGTACACAAAACTACAGTGGACCGAAATGGTTCGGTTTTACGCCGTGGCTGGCGATAACCTGAACTAGGCCCGAAGAATTTACGTATTTACTATGTTCATAATAAACATTACGGTAGCCTGGTAATCACATACGGCACGAACATCGAATACGGCAAAACAGTTACCACCATCGTTTTTCATCGTCTTTCGAGATTAATGTAAGTGAACATTATTCAATCGATTTAAATTTTATAAGTAATTTTTAATGAAACTGAAGATATAAATTTGATTAACTTTTAAGTAACAAGCCAGGATTTCCGAAATGAATAATTTCCGAAAATAATACTGATTTATTCTACAGGTTAACAAAAGTGTAAATGTCTTTTTATAGGTTATCTATAGTGGTTATATACTCTTTGTCTATGCCTCGAAAGTTCAGTTCAGGCACTGTTTATTGTTTACTGTTAATTATTTGGTGGTTTTATGCGAATGCACATTCAGTATTACTATTAATAACAATGCCGCGTCCTAGAAGATCTAATCTTTCTCAGCGGAGCCGTAATGCAATTAGGCAACGCGAGTCAATTATCAAGAGCGCCGCGTTACCACAGTCTAAAAATGTGGCGTTACTATGGAGCAAAGAAGGGCCTGAATTCGTGCTTCTCAAATACAAGAGCAAAGAGAGTAAGAGAAGTAGCCCGTGAACCGGCTAGGTTAGAAACGAGAAATCGTCGAGCTTATCGTACAGATGAACAATGGAATAATCTTCGAATTGCAAGAAGAGATGGTTCAAGTACCTATTGATTTGAATCGAGCAGCGATTCTATATGATTTCACCGTCGACTACAGCTTGCATCGTTTAGTTTACATTGGTCCAATGGACGTTGTTTGCCAGCATTGAAGTTTGCTGGTGAAACGCCTGGTTTGTGCTGCCTTAGTGGTAAAGTGAAATTGCCATTATTGGTCCCACCACCAGAGCTATTGTACTCACTGCTTTATGGCGAAACACTAGAATCACGACATTTTCTAGCGAACACTCAAAAATACAATGTCTGTTTCCAAATGACTTCATTTGGGGCGGAAATTATCGAAGAACAGGGATATAATAAGTCATTTAAGGTAATTTGCGTTAAAAACTTTATTTTCTAGGATTGTAAAAAAAATCTGGAATGTAGTTTGATAAATTTCTGTATTTGTCTCTGAAATAAAAATGGCATGTTATTATTTGAAAAAAAAAAAAAGTGGTTGTAAATCTAACTATGGCTTTGACTTTACAGATTCAAGGCCAGATTTGCCATCGCATTGGATCATTGCAACCTATAGAGGATGCACAGCATGAATTCTTGCAAATATACTTCATGGGCAATATGGAAGAACAACTTGACCGGCGTCAAGGGATTAACACAGCTACGAAAAGAGCAATTCTCCAAGATCTGCAGCAAATGCTTCATGAACATTATGCATTGGTTAGGCTTTTCAAGACTGCTTTAGAGCGCATGCCAATTGATGACTACAAAGTTCTGATCAGAGCAGGTAAAAGACCAGCTGGAACACATGAACGCACATTTAATGCTCCAACAATAGATGAAGTGGCAATCCTGATTGTTGGTGAAAACTTGGAAACACATGATATTGTACTTACACGACGCAATACTGGGCAACTACAGGGTGGCGCAATAGAACGTGCATATTGCATCATCTTTTTTTGCGGGGTAGAAGGGGCGTGGGCGAGGGGAGACCGATATCGTTGGGTAGCGCGGTTCATGAAGTTTTAGTCACTATGAGTCACTTCGACGGGAAGCGTCGCGCATTTTGCGTGCGCGCATTTTACGAAAACTCTCGTTCGTACGTAGTTGTCAGGCGACTATTTTGTTCTGAGTATGGTGTACGGCAAATTAGGGAGGCTCGAGTGCTAATTTAATTAAAATCTGGATAAAGCGGTTTGAAGAGACTGGATCGACGTTTAAACCACACGCAAAAGGTCGTCCACGCACATCTAGGACCGAAGACAATATTGAGTGTTAAGCAGTCGGTACGAGAAGATCCACAAATGTCTACTCGCAAGAGATCGTCTGTCCTAAACATATCGCGACGAAGTTTGCAACGAATTTTAAACTTGGATCTTAAATTGCATCCATACAAGCTGCAATTAACTCAAGAATTGAAAGACTCTGACTTCATAGCACGGCTCACATTTGCTAATGAAATGCTCAATCGGTTTTCAAATTTTGAAAACATCCTTTTCTCTGATGAGGCACATTTTCATATGAATGGTTCGTAAACCGCCAAAATTGTCGTTATTGGAATAGTGAGAATCCCAGACTCAAACATCAAAAACCGTTACATAGCCCTAAAGTGACAGTTTGGGCCGCAATCTCTGCCAAAGGAATAATTGGTCCTTATTTTTTTGAAAACGCACGGGGGCAAAACATCACTGTTAATACCGAACGCTATGTTGCGATGTTGGAAGGTTTTTTGGCCCCAGAACTTGAAAATTCAAGAATAAAGAACTCTAGGACTTGGTTCCAACAAGACGGAGCTACCAGTCACACATCAAATGACTCCATGGCGGTTGTGAAGCAGATGTTCCCTGGCAAACTGATTTCGAAAAGAGGTGATATCCCATGGCCTCCGCGCAGTCCAGACTTGACGCCTCCTGACTTTTTTTTGTGGGGATACCTCAAACACAAATTCTACACCAATAATCCGAGAAACATCAGTCAGCTCAAGGAGAATATTCGTGGTGAAATGGCAGCAATCACACCAGCACTACTTAAGAAAGTTTTCGGTAATTTCCGTTTGCGGTTAGAGGAGTGCCAACGTAGAGAGGGTCATCATTTAGATGTTATTTTTAAAAAATAAACTTCAGTTATCACTTAATAATTGCTTAGTTTTATTTTGACTATACCTTTTGTATTTATTTTTTAATAATTATTTTAAAAATGCACGTTCTATTGCGCCACCCTGTACAAAGAAATATCAAACACATTGTTCATAATATGACGCGTTACAATACCCGCTGATGTTTTGGCAAGGAGACGATGGATATCACTTTAATATCAAAATGATTAATCCATTGAATGGTAAGATCAATATTGTTGTTTTCATTTTCACTTGATATACATTTTATTCTGTTTGCTTTTAGTACCCAAATAAGTTGTAGTTTCTAATTTAGTAGAGAGTAGCTGTAAGAGTCGTTAACCTATTAGGGGTTCTAAAATACAATTTTTACTGCTTTGCTTCAGGTGAGGAAACTACCAAGAAGGTTAGTTTGATGAAGAAGAAGATCAATTGTACGTGGCATGCTCACGTGTCAGCAAACCATCCGCTTTATTTGTTCTTGCACCTGACCAAAAAACAAAGAATGTCGTTCACCACAAGGTGCTTGAATGAAAATCCCATTATTGAATTAATCCGAGTGTATCCCAATCTACACAACATGCTTATCAATATTTTTTTCTGACATGAGTTTGAAGTACTTTCTGTATGTTTTCATCATCATTCATCATAATAAAATACTTTTATATTTAATATTAAATATATGTATATTTTTTTATTTTTTTTTTCTTTTTTTTATTTTATTCATTTTTTTTATTTTTTTTAATATTGTTTTTTATTATTGAATTCCGTTCATCAAAGCCTAAATTAGTTCAGCTAAAAGGTAACACGACATTCATTGACTGTTAGGCGGTACGAAGTTCGCCGGGTCAGCTAGTACTAGTATAAATGAGAAAAAAGCGTGAGGCGCTTTGTACTATAATATTTGTATATTAAGCGCCTCACGCTTTTTTCTCATTTATACTAGTATTGTTTATATACTATAGGGATGTATCTAAGGTATGAAAATCAAAAAAATAATTATTCGGTCTTATTGATAATAAATAAAATTAAGACACTTATTTTTTATTTTGTCGAAATGACCAAAAACTACTGAGATATAGCGTATTAAAGTTACGGAGTGGGGGCTAATTACGTCATGCGACATTTCAAAACAATGCATCTTCCTAAGTATTTGAATGAAAGAAAAAATAAAAAATACGTGTTCAATATTTTTTACAAATCTATCTGATGGACATTAAATTATTTTGCAATTGCCATAAATCAAATTTTTAAATTATTTTTATCTTTTTAGTTTGACATTCTTTAAAAGCATGTTTTTTAGTTCTTTAAACTATCAAAATCGTTTATTTCAAATTAACCATCACTTGGTACTTTTGAATAGTCAATGCCGGTCAGTTCAAGAAAAGTGAAGCTAAATTGCACGTTCCAAAGCGTAGATCTCTATGGAGAAGAACGTGCAAGAAACTCCATGGACACTCTTTTAAAATCATAATATATGGGTTACATTTCTTCGTTACATATTTATGTTGCTTCTATCATGTGAGCACAATGTAAAATTAATTAAAATATAAAAATGAATTAAGCCCACTGGCAGCTAAGAGATGACCAGTCTCCACTTTTTTTTTTTTTGACGCTGTGGGAATGCCTTTACGCACCGTATCCCGAAGGGCGTGTGTGGGACTCGTCCAGCCGAAGCCGGGAATACCCACTAAACCCACAGCGACACTCCGGCATCGCCATAGTGTCGGGGGAGTGGGAAACTAGCGCAGCCTGAGCTACCTCTCCCCCGCCGGCGAAACCCGCCTAGTAGGGCGGGCCCTCAATTGCCCCTCCTGGGGAGGGGCCGTGGCTCCCGCGTGATGAGCGATGTAAGGCGGGCGTCGGCCTCACGCCCGCCGCTCACCTCAGGGAGGGAGAAAGCGGGCGAAATCCCGCCTTCTCCTCCCCCTACGCCGCCTGCGGAGCGCCGGAGCGAGGGGATCCTCCTCCCGCTCGCGCTCCGCGGCCTCCTTCTGCGACATCACGACCTCGCAGAAGGAGGCCATCGCCACCCAAGCCTCCTCGCTCCCCACCATCGCTCTGACGATGGCGGGCAGCGAGAGGTCCCCTCCAACCGCCGTGACAAGATCGCGGCGCGGCACGGCCCACGACGGGCACACCGCGAGGGTGTGTTCCGCCGTGTCCTCCGCCGCGCCACAACCATGGCACGACGGTGTCTCCTCTCGTCCTATCCGGTGCAGGTACCTGCCGAAGCAGCCGTGACCGGAGAGCACCTGCACCAGACGGAAGGAGAGGAATCCGTGACGCCTGTCGAGCCAGTCCTTCAGGACCGGCCCGACGGCGTCGAGGGTACGGCGGCCGAACACCGCGGAGGCGAGGTCCCGCGTCCAATGCTGGACGATGGCGTCCCTCGCCTCCCGGCGGACGGCTTCCCTCACTTCTGGGGCCGGACGCTCGCCCAGCGCCCTGCGCCCCGCCGTCCACTCGTACCCTCTGGCGAGCACCCACGCCTCGAGCTCCCAAGGCGGGGTGCCCGCCAGAGCGCACGCCGCTGCGAAGCCCACCGTGCGGTAGGCCCGCGATGCCCGCTGGGCGGCATCAGCCCCACTTAGCTCAACCATATTGAAGGGAACCAAATGACCCAACAACACGCGCCACCATCAGCAAGACATTTGAGTGAGCATGACAATTCTCAACTGTCAATCTCGCAATGTCAAACAAGTTATATATATATATATATATATATATATATAAAAAATTATAGTCCATGGTGCCTCACATTCACAAACTTGAAAAGCGCTTTTACATTATACAATACTATTGCAAAATTTTGTGCACAACGTTGAAATAAACAAATAAAATAAAAAAGGAATATTTAGAAAACAACAAAAAGGGGGAATGGCATCTCTTCCAAACCTACAAAATTGTCTGTGGCTGTGGAGCAGGACTGGCATTTATCCAAGCATTTTTATCAAGGATATAATCTTCCAGTTTATAATATGCTTGCTTACACAGCGTGCGTTTAATGCATGTTTTAAATTTGGATTCATTGAGCTGTTGAATCTCTAGCGGTACTTTATTATAAAATTTTACACAGTACCCCATAAACGAACTATTTACTTTAGCTAGTCTGAACCGAGGTTGATCTAAATTGTTTCTATTCCTAGTATTAAAATTGTGCCTGTCACTTATCTTCTTAAAAAGATCAATATTTTTCCGAACATACATAATGTTTTCATAAATGTATTGACAAGGGACCGTAAGGATGTTTATCTCTTTAAACAGTTCCCTAAGAGAATCGCGTCTGCGGAGATTGTATATGGCTCTGATAGCTCTTTTCTGCAGAATAAAAATAGACTCTATGTCTGCAGCACGTCCCCAAAGCAAAATACCGTATGACATGATACTATGAAAGTAGCTAAAATAGACTAGTCTCGCAGTATCTACATCAGTAAATTGACGGATTTTTCTGACAGCGTATGCTGCTGAACGTCCTGCCAGAGATGTTAAATGAGGACCCCATTGTAGCCTCGAGTCTAGCGTGATCCCCAGGAAAACCGTGTTTTCGACGAATTCGAGTTTCTCCTTGTTCAATACAATATCGGAGTAAGTACTTTTAACATTTGGTAACGCAAATCTTATACACTTTGTCTTTTTTTCATTTAGTACTAAATTATTAGCGGTAAACCAATTTTGGACTTGCTGTAAAGCATTGTTTACGTCCTCAAGGTTTGAGCAACGTCTATTGATTTTAAAAATTAACGAAGTATCATCAGCAAACAATACAATATGTGGTTGTTTTTTTAATAGATGCGGTAGATCATTTATGTATGCCAAAAAGAGGAAAGGACCCAAAATTGAGCCTTGCGGTACACCCATTTTGACTTTCAAACCCGGAGAATTGACACCATTTATCTGAACTTGCTGTTGTCTATCAATTAAATAAGATTTCACCAAGTGAGCGCAAGTTTACCCAGCCCATAATGTTCCAGCTTTAAAAGTAAGGTTTCATGATTGACACAATCAAAAGCCTCTGAGAGGTCACAAAAAATCCCTATCGCATCTTGGGCTTCTTCCCACGCTGCAAATATATGTTTTAATAAAGTGACACCAGCGTCAGTCGTACAACGTCCTCTGGTGAAACCATACTGTTGATCGTGGAAGATTGTATTGCTGTTAAAATGATAAAGCATTTGATTAAGCATAACTTTTTCAAACACCTTACTGAAAACAGGCAATACCGATACGGGTCTGTAATTATTAGTGTCCTTATGGTCACCGGATTTAAAAAGTGGTATTACCTTACTGTATTTCATTATATCTGGAAAGACGCCTTGATCTACACACAAATTAAATATTAAAGCCAAGTATGGTGCTATGGTCTCAATTATGGATGTGCATACTTTAACAGACATTCCCCAAAGGTCTTCGGTTATTTTGACTTTTATTTGCCGGAAAGCCTTTATGACTGTCATATGGTTTATACATTATTATAATTGAATTGAAATTCAACCGGACAGCCTGGCAAGTTTGCTTTTAATAAATCAATCGAGGCTTCTGGGGAGGAGTTTAGAGCTTCCGTTGTCCTAAGAGGTATATTGGTGAAATAATTCACAAACTCTTGGGCTACCTCTACGTTAGAGCTTTTGGGACCATGTGGAGTCTCCAATAAATAATCCGTACTGCATAATTTATTCCTACCAGTTTCACTATTAATAACTTTCCACACAGTCTTTATTTTATTGTCTGCCGATTTGATCTTGTCGCTAATGTACAGGGCCTTCGCCACCTTGCAAATCTTTCTGAATAATTTGGAATATCTATTTACATATTTATTAAAGGTTTCAGTATTGAAGAATGACTTAAGGCTTTATAGCTCATACAGTCTTTCCCTACTGGCCCTAATACCTTTAGTTGCCCACTCACTAAAAACAAACTTAGGGAATATATTTTTCGACATCTTTTCAAAAACTGTATTAAATTCCTTAAGTACCAATGAAAAAAAATTATCATAAAATTTATTAGCATCATTAATATCATGTTCCAGAACATTTAACTTATTTTGTAAATTACTATTAAATTTTGCTAATTTGCCTATTGTAATTGGCCTGAATTGTATCTGAGTTCCTTCCATGGGTGCTTGAGACATCAAAGTTACCGTTTGTCCACTATGATCTGAAGGAAGATAATTTACTATAGCTTTATCTAAATAGTCACAATTACAGAAAACATTGTCAATACAAGTTGCAGAGGTTGGAGTTACTCTAGTTGGTTCTGTAAAAACGTTAAGTAAATTAAATGATTTAAAAAGGCTTAAAAATCTGCTGCTATTTGAATTATTTTCCAAAATATTAATGTTAAAATCTCCACAAATAATTACTGATTTGTTACTATCTGCAATAATTTTCAACTTTTTAGTTCGATATTTTTTTTTTGTAAGTAATATACGGATAACACGAACGCTTAAATGGTGCTCATTTTTTTTTTATCAAATTTGATCTCCAACAGACAAAATAGCAAGTGCTAAAATTCGTAATGATGCGTTACCCAAGTAACTAAATCTAAATGTAAACTAAATACTTTGCCTGCACAAATTAATGTAATAAGGTTGAAAAAATTTTGAAAATTTAAATCCCTGGCTCGCTTTCAAATAATCAGTTCCGTTGTTGTTGTTGATACTGACATTCCAACATATCAAACTCTAAGGCTCTGTTTGTCTCAAACATTAAACCATGCACGACTCAGATATTAACATTCCTACTTATCATAGGGAAACGAGTTACCGACGCTATCTGTTACCATCTGTGATAACTATTTGGAGTTGCAGCGTCACAAAGAAATGGTAAAGTTTTTTAAAATCACTTACAGTTATATGTACGAATAAAATCTTTGCATTTGCCAGAATAAAATTTTTTTTTTTCGGCGTGGCCGGAGTAGAACCCACGGTCACTGAATCCGAACGCTGACGTCACTGAAGACGCGCGCCTTAGACCACTCGGCCAACGAACGTATTGAAAACGGTGGGACATTTTACAGTAATGAGTCGCTCACTCGTAGTCCAAAGAGTTAGAGACGGACAAACTAACAAGTAAGCAAGCAAACATACAAGTGAAGCTAATAAAAAGCATGTAATAATAAGAGAGCAATATGGCGTGGATTCTCACCCAGAGCACCAAGTGTCTAGTTATAGAGCACTAAGATATTTGGTACCGGACTTAGAATAGTACCATCCCATATCCTCCCGTGGGTGTCGTAAGAGGCGACTAAGGGAACTCTTACCAGGGAAGCGGGCAGTAGTGCTTCTCCTGTGGAATATAAAATTACTGCGATCCCCAACCCGCCTACCAAGCGTGGGGATTATGGCGCAAATCCTCCCTACGACATGCACACGACAGTGGCCAGGCTCATAGTCCCCGGCAGCTCGGCTATTCCAGACTACGGGGGCGGACTCGGTTACGGCGGAGCAAAGGGTGCTAAGAATCTCCGGCAGAGATCCGGCTACCATCACCCACGACGACCTTTGGCCCTGGAAACATTTAACACGCGCACACTACGAACTGATGATAAGATTGTCGAACTGGAGGAAGAATTGAGCCGATTACGCCGCGCTGGGACATTGTGGGGTTATCTGAAGTCCGAATAGAGGGAGAGGACTCGATAATTCTGGGAAGGCGACCAGCTGACCCAGCGTGGCGTCGGGTTTATTGTCCGCAAGTCCCTCGTGAACAACGATATTAAAGTCGGAAAGCTCCCGTGTACTCAGAATAACCAAACGATATTAGTTAAAGGTTATAAAGTTCTACGCTCCGACGTCAAAACACGCCGACGATGAAGTGGATGTTATGTATGAGGACGTCAGTAGAGCCATACATACCTCCAAAACCCACTACACTATTGTCATGGGGGAGTTTAAGGCAAAACTGGGTACGCGGGAGGCGGACGAGACGAAAGTGGGGCAATTTGGAGTTGGAAATCGGAATCCTCGAGGTCAGAAGCTAATGGATTTCATGGAAAAGAAGGATTCTTTGTGATTCTTTTTTCCTTTTATTATTATGTTAATTAATACATTAGTTTACCTCGTTTCGACCCATCGACCTCATCAAACTAAAAAAAACATGCTTTAAAAAATATCAAACTAAAAAGTCAAAAATATTTTTTTTTTTTAAAGCGTGAGGCGCTTAATATACAAAAATTATGGCACAAAGAGCCTCACGCTTTTTTTCAAAATTATTTTTAACTGTTTAGTTTGATATTTTTTATAAGCACGTTTTTTTTTTAGTTTTTTAAACTATATTTATTTTCAACTTTTTAGTTCGATTTTCTTTTTCAAAAAAAAAAAAACGAAGGAGCGCACGTATTTAGCACGGAGTAGAACCCATGGTCACTGAATTCGAACGCTGACGTCACTGAAGACGCGCGCCTTAGACCACTCGGCCAACGAACGTATTGAAAACGGTGGAGACGGACAAACAAACAAACAAGCAAGCAAACATACAAGTGAAGCTAATAAAAAGCATGTAAAAATATACAATGAAACCAAGCTAAAAAAATAAATCCATACTAATATTATAAATGCGAAACTAACTCTGTCTGTCTGTTACGCTTTCCCGCTTAAACCTCTCAACCGATTTTGGTTAAATTTGGCACAGACAATCTTCAGACCCTGAGAAAGGACAGAGGCTACTTTTTATCCCGGAAAATTTGATATTCCCCGATGAAATCTAAAAAGCGCGATATAACCGAATTCCACGCGGGCGAAGCCGCGGGCTAAGCTAGTAAATATATTTATATACGGACAAATCACACAGATTGGGCTAGCCCCAAAGTAAGTCCGAGACTTGTGTTATGGGATACTAACTCAACGATACTATATTTATAATTTAAACACCCAAGATCCAGGCCAATCAGGGAAAGATCGTTTTCCATAATGACCTGTTCGGGGATCGAACCCGGGGCCTCCACGTCGCAGGCAGGCGTGGTAACCGCTGCGCCACGGAGGTCGTCGAAAGCTAATGAATATATCACAAACATGCATACACAATAACTGTATATTAATTAGAAAGATACTCAATCAAAAAACAACAAATACACAAAATTGGGCTTACAAATGCTAATGAAATACAATTATATTCACTACGCACTATGGCAAAAAAAAGTGTAATGTACGAAGGTGCAGCATTGTACAGTAAGGGTCAAAAGGGGAGTTTTTGACCCTTATTGTTATTGCAATAAAGTTCAAAAATTTAAATGCACTTTTGATCCTTGTATGTAACTAACATAAATTACAAAAAAAAAATTAAAACGAAAAGTCTATGTCAATATTTAAAACCGGCCAAGTGCGTGTCGGACTCACGCACAAAGGGTTCCGTACCATTGATTTATAAAATTAAAGGATTTAAGTTATTTGTATGAAAGATTACGCGGTAATAAGCGGTTTAGGATTTACGAGGTATTAAAAACAACTACTTACTAGATCTCGTTCACAACAATTTTTGTTGGTATTTTTTATAGTAATTTACATCATATGTTTTTTTTTAGATTTTTCGTTTTCTTATTTTAGAAGTTGGAGAGGGGAGGCCACCTTGTTTCCTCTTTGGAAGCATCGGTCACGCAAACTATTCGGTTTAGAAAAAAAATATTTTAGAGACCTCGATATCATTTTTAAAGACCTATCCATAGATACCCCACAGGTAGGTGTTTAATGAAAAAAAAAATTTGACTTTCAGTTTTAAGTATGGGGAGCCCCAATATTTATTATATATATTTTTTTTTATTTTTGCATCAAAACCTTAATGTGGTTCACAGAATACATCTACCTACCAAGTTTCAACAGTATAGCTCTTATAGTTTCGGAAAAAAATGGCTGTGGCATACGGACGGACAGACGGACAGACAGACATGACGAATCTATAAGGGTTCCGTTTTTTGCCATTTGGCTACGGAACCCTAAAAAGCATTTAAAATTGCATATTCAATCAAGCGAGCCCACCTTAGTACATGCCACATCTAGTTGTGCGTGCTCCATGTTGTGTTAGCAATCTACCCTCCATATTTTTTATTTTTATTTTTGTATTGTGTCTTACTGTACTGAAGGTACATCTTAAATATTTGTTTAATTTAGTATTTAAAAATTTCTAATGTGAGAGATTAATTTCTTATGGGAAATAAAGATATCTCAAACCTAAAACCTCATTTTATAATATAATGTGGTTAGCTTTATATTGATTAAAACACTGAAACAAAAGTTTGAAATAACTCAAAACATTATCTGATCAATATATTATTGTCGTCCTCCGTGGCGCAGCAGTCAACACGCCTGCCTGCGACGTGGGCCCGGGTTCGATCCCCGGCCAGGTCATGATGGAAAACGATCTTTTCCTGATTGGCCTGGATCTTGGATGTTTATCTATATCTGTATCTATTATAAATATAGTATCGTTGAGTTAGTATCCCATAACACACAAGTCTCGAACTTACTTTGGGGCTAGCTCAATCTCTGTGATTTGTCCATATGTCCAGTGTGTGACTGGTTAATATCAGTATCATTTTTTTTTTTTTTAATATAGAATGAACAGTTTATGTTTTTGTTCAAGATGTTATTTACTGATAATATTGTTTGTTTTTAAAACATACCATCACTTAGATATTCTTCCTTTAGGTCAATAACATAGCCTGGTCCCTCACAAGCTGCTGATAATTCTTCTGTGACAGCAATACATTTAGTATGACATTCACCTACAATATTTATCTGCTATATTGGAGATTTAAAAGATTCTTGGAATATTTCAAGGGTGCCTTCATTTATTAGAGAATACACCTGTAAAAAGAAGAAAATATATAATTATGAAAATATACTGGTGATCACAGTCCCACAAGCACAAACATCATGTTTATAAAATCATTTAAAAAGAGCCCCAAGTCATCATCATCATCTCAGCATTAATCCCAGTCGCATCAGTAGCTTTTCAGCTTTGGAGTCTGGGGCCCGTATTACCAGTCTAACTGCTGATTTTGGATAAACTTCGATATTTTCTGTAAAGTGACTGCCGTCTGACCTCCACGACCCGGAGGCGACATCTAAGCATTGCAGTTAAACCAATTGTTAGACTTTTGAGGGCTCCAACAACCCGTAATGGGTGCTATTAGATGATCGTATGGCAACCGGGACCAACGGCTTAACGTGCTTTCCGAAGCACGACCAGACCAGTGCAAATATTAATATTCACGCATACAAATATTTGCACTGTGCGGGGATCGAACCCGCGCCTCCTTGTGCAACGGCCGCGGTCGCTACCACTACGCCATGGAGGCTGTCAAAAAGATTCCCAAGTGAGTGTACAGAAGCCCTGGCACACATGCAAGTAAAAGAACCTGCTGGGTTGTGGTCAGTAAAAGTCTGACACGCCCTTCCACTCCCAGAGCGGAAGAGGTAATTTAATGATTTCCCATCCTAAACAAAAAAAAAGGGGACAGTTCTATAAGACCATCATTAGACCTTATCTTCTGTATGGCAGTGAGGCATGGCCTGTGCTTGAGCGACAGAAGCAGGAGCTGCATGTCACGGAGATGAATATGCTGCAGTGGATGTGTGGAGTTACGTAGAAAGACCACATCAAGAAGTCCCGCATCCGTGGCAGTCTTCGTGCCCGTACATTGCATACAAACTGCAGGCGGGTGACCTACGCTGGTACGGCCACGTCTCACACAAACCAGCATGTTTCGTGGGCAACAAAACTCTTGCCTTGGTGCCTCCGTCGGACCGAAACAAGCAGGGTACACCAAAGGAGTACTGGCTTTGTAAAATATGACATGCATGGCAAGTATCTTGCCACAGGATGCTAAAGATTGTGCCAAATGGAGGAGAATGTGCAGGAAAGCGGACCCCGGGCTCCAATGCGAAAGTAGCGGATGCAACTGGGATAAACGCTGAGATGATGATGATGATGATTCACTACTACATAATACTAAAGTAATATTGCATGAGTATATATTTGATATTTTATGAATAAAACATTTTTTTTAAATCCGAGGGTAGACTTATAATAAGTCTCAGTATACCGATTCGAATGTGTAAGAATAAAAATGTTCATGCTTTTCAAGTATAGAAAAGTAAATAACGAGGATTTTAATGATCTCTCTGCTTTTTAATACGGTCTCCCTCGTATATCTTCCCCTTTATAATTGTATATCCTTTTTCGAATACAGGGATGTCTGAAGAGTGATTCAATAAAAAGTTTTTATTGTAGTTGCCCGCACTGCAGCGGATAACATAACTTCTAGTTTGCTTAGCATATGCATTGTTGGCACACTGTGTATGAAGCCTATTATTAGAAAGTGGCAGTATCTAAATAATATACAAACAACTAACAGAGTTTAAAAAGAAAACATGTGACTTAATTAACAGACTTAATGTAGGTATTACCAGTCACCTCATAAACAATTTGTTAAAGTTGTTGCTTAATTGAAGAGTACAACTGTATAAGTTAGCATGACTATTGAATAGAGCTAGTATTGTTTATTTATTTATATTTTGTTGTACAGCAAAAATATATATTACTTAAAAAATACATTCAATACTACAAAATCTACTATGGGCAAACTTATCGCTAATGAAATCTCTACCAGGCAACCTTAGAATGAACAGACATTTTGATCTAGTCCAGTAAATAAGTCATGTGATGTTTTTTTATTTTCCTTTAGTTTATTGCTTATTCAAATATTGTATAGAGTAAATACATAGGTGAACTAATCAAGAAAAATACTGTGCTAAAGGCTGGTTTAAAGAGATATGCGGGTGCAAAAGACGTCAACAATACCTATGTTCCCCAACTAAAGTAACTCTAAAAAAATCAACTTACTGGAATATCAGTCAGCTTTTCATACAGTTTGTGCAATTTACTGTTGGTCAATAGATTGTTCCACCTTTTATTTTAGATCAAAAAGTATCGTATTATTATTTTCTCACTTCTTTGGCATCTCAGGCGATGTCGACTATTCTGCCAGCGTCATATATATTATATTATATATGTAATACAATATATTATGGTGGTTGTCAACTAAGTATTTCAATTAGTATTTTAAGAAATACACGATTGTTTTGAAAGGAAAAAAAAGCGTTGGGTAACAGGCCGGCTTGTTTTAATCACACGTCTGCAACGTAGCCAGGGGGGGCACACTTAGTACTTCATCAATTTTTACAGTCGACAGCGACACCTGAACTCTTGCGAGTGAACAATTTGGCAGCCATCTTGTCCCTAGGGTCAAATAAAGGTCAATGACAATGCCATATTTTTTCATTTTAATTTCATGAAAGAAGTAAGATGGCGGATAGAGAATCAAACAATTTTATTTTATTTAGACTTGTGTTGAATTAATGTAACAAGTGCACGTGTTAATGCCACAATTGTGGTGTCTCTTCATGACGACAGGATGCAGATGGATAAATTACCATGGTTATGTGTTATTACAAAATATTAGGTATACTTATAAGTAATCCATACAAACTTTCAACCCCAAACTGTTAATTTGTGACACTTTCGGCTAATTTGTAATATTATTTCTGTGTGTGTCAGCTGTGAAGTTTCCACTCATAAAATAAATGAATTACTGAATACTTTTTTTTTATTCATCTGAAAACCCAGACCTTTAATATACATAGCTACGTACGCATAGGTACGTAGCAATAATATACATAGCTACATATGCATAGGTATGTAGCTATAGTATACATAGCTACATATGCATAGCTACCTATATCACTCACTAGTAGTTGTTCACGCACAAAATGTAAGGGGGCAGCACTTTCCATACATGCAAATTTTACCACAGAGTTGTCACTCTTTATTATATACTTACTATACTCTTTGAACGTAGCAGACTGAGTCGAGTAGTGTCAGGTGCACAGACTACTAAGAAGATACTGGTCAGGTGTCAGTCAGGGTCTTTTCCATAGACTTCTAGTATATAGACGTGAAATACCTACAAAAAAAACGTGCCATCGTTTGACATTTGTTTCGAACATAATATGGCCGCCTCTTTCTAGGGCTGTCACTGTTTATTGTTTCCAAAGATTTTATTATATTATTATTTTTTATTATTATAATTTTTTATTTAATTTATTAATATAGTCTGTTTGTTATATAATTATTTTAATTCTCTCGTTTTCTGTCGGCTTCTTAGATAAAGTACTTATTCATTTAATCATAACGTCACGTCTTTATCCCTTACGGGGTAGACAGAGCTTGAGGTTATAAGAACAAAAGCCACGTTTAACGCGTTGGTAGGTGCATAGACATAGATAGAAAATGGAATCAAAATAGTGATGGGTTGCTAACCTCATCGCTTAATGAAATGATTCTTAAACTTGGCCAATTCCCTCGACCGGTTTTTACAGTCTGCATGGGATGAGAAGCAGCATTAGAAAATTCATATTTTACATAATATGCACACATTTCCGCACCACCTATGATTAACTCATAAGTGGTGCGGAAATGTGTGTATTTGGCGCATTTTTATAACGTGGTTTGCCCCGTAGCTATACTCCACGATCTATTGTAATAAAGAAAGTTTGAATTTTGGCTAAGTCAAATGTCTATTTTGACTGGGTTACTAGATAAAAGGGTCCTCTCCCTCCTCTCAATTATGATCCTTGGTTGAAAGTATCTAAGTGTAATTATATTGTATAGACATTATTAAGTGCAAAAGATGCAATAATAATAAAATACATTTATATTTTTTAAATATATTCGTTCATTAAACTACTAGCTTCCATAGGCGGGTTCGCCCGCCTTTAAAAGGTGATCTATGACGTCATTTGTATACCGTCGTCATCATCATCATCATCTCAGCGTTTATCCCGGTTGCATCCGCGGCTTTCGCGTTGGAGCCCGGGGTCTGCTTTCCTGCACATTCTCCTCCATTTCGCACGATCTTTACCATCCTGTGGTAAGAGCTTGTTGGCACGCATGTCATCTCTTACAACGTCAAGCCAGCACTTCTTTGGTCTAACCCGCTTGTTCCGACCCGGCGGAGGTGCCACGGCAAGACATTTGTTACCCACGTAACATGCCGCTTGCACAATGTTCTTGCATGTGGTAAACATGTATTATATGTTCTTCTTAGGTTCTTAGCCGCTCATTTTTAGGGAATCTATAAACAAAAGATAAAGTCAATATCTATTATCAAAATAATTGAGTAGATCATTCATTTCATTCTCCTGCCCTTATCTCAATTTATTTGGGGTCGGCGCAACATGTCTTTTTCTTCCATGCATCCCTATCAGAAACCATCTCGGCAGTCACCCCCTTCTTAGCTATATCATCCTTCACACATTCCATCCATCGTTTCTTTGGTCTTCCTCTACTCTTATAGCCATCAACATTCATAATTAAGACTCTCCTCACGACATTCTCCTCAGTTCTCCGTAACACATGCCCGTACCATGACAACCGATTTCCACACAACTTTCAGCTACCGGTGCCACTTTCAGACTTCCTCTTATGTACTCATTTCTTATTCTATCCATTCGTGTAACACCACACATCCCTCTTAGCATTCTCATCTCGGCTGCATGCAATTGCCTTTCATTCATCCCTTTCGTAGCCCAACATTCTGATCCATACAAGACAGCAGGTCGGATCATGGTTTTATATATTTTCCCCTTAAGTTTAAGGGGAATGCGGGAGTCGCAGATTGTTCCCGTGACCTGCCGCCATTTCATCCACCCAGTGTTAATTCTGTGCTTAACCGTCCGATCTATTTCGCCATCGCTTTGCACGAGTGAACCGAGATACCGAAAGTCAGAGCAGATTGGTAGGAGTGCGCCATCAAGGGCTATGGCTCCAGAAGTGGAGAGACCGCCGAAATCGCAGAACATATATTCGGTTTTGGTTCTGCTGATTTTCAAGCCAACATTCTCCAGCTTCTGTTGCCATTTCTCCAATCTGCTCTGGATCTCAGGTCCATCTTCACCGACGAGAACAATGTCATCGGCGAACAGCATGCACCAGGGTGCCTCCTCCTGGATGTCCGACGTAAGAGCGTCCATAATCAACAGGAAGAGGTACGGACTTAAAGCCGATCCCTGGTGCAAGCCTACCGCCACACTGAACTCGTCGGTATTGCCAGCAGCCGACCGGACGTAGGTACGAGATCGACTGTACATAGCACGAATTAACTCTACATACTTCCCAGGCAAACCTTTCTCTTTCAGGGCCCACCACAGCACATCACGAGGTACCCTGAATCTAAATTGAGTAGATAGATAGTTAAATTATTTTTATTTGAAATATCATATTTCTTCCTTTAAAGTGACAAATTAAAAAAAAAAATATTTTAAATAAAAATAAAACCGCCTTCAAAACACACCCAATAATAGATAATTGAAATCGGTGCTAAACCAAGTACATATGTTGGTCCCCGCTACACCCTGCGCATCTAACATATTGGCACCGACTTTGAAAGCTGTTTTCTTTTTATTTAAAATAATTTATTTCTTCATTTTAAGCGAAATAGTTAAAATTCCCTATCTCAAAAACTACTGAACTGATTTTGTTGAAACTTGCAGTATTCACTAAGTTGAACAATGTCTAATATAAAAAAAGAATACCGAAATCGGACTAATAGTCCCAGAGATATGCGAACACAAACATAAAAACATACATACATATTTACATACTACACTTATACAATTCGGCACATTTGTTCAAACGCTGATATAGACTAACATATCCGAAAACAAGGCATTTTTGAAAATATTACATACATAACAGTTCGAAATGAAAACCTCCTTTTTATGAAGTCGGTTAAAAAAAATTTTGGACAACCCTAACATATGTCAGCAAATTACGTAAACAAATAAACATTTACAATAAAGAGAAACGTGCTTATATAGTGTAAATAAGTGTGTATTTAGCAAAGACATTAAAATTATATTTACAATAGACAGGACATCAAGAACAAAATCGTAATCCAATACTTCTGGCAAACTGGTTAAAAGTCGCTCAGTCTAGTCTGCGCGTCAAGACGTAATTTGTGTCCACCAAAAATAAACATTTTCTAAGGAAATATGTTATGTTGCGCTTTGTATTACTGTACATCTTGTTATGGTAAAACGACTGGACCTAACTTCAAAATGTTTTTCTATGAATTATTTATATTTCGTCTGTATTTCAAATTTAAATAAATTCTTAAATTGTTCTAGAAACTTTTCCATTATTGTAATAAGCGCCCTCTATTGTTGAGTAGTTTTACTATTTTCTTGTAGAGATGTAGTAATGTTGTTTATCAATTTAGTTATCGATAATACTTATTAAGTTGAAAACATTTTGTTATATTTTATTGACATTTGAAATATAGCTAAATAAACTTAAAATATTGCTTTATTTCTAGTGTATTTATTATTAACTCTATTAATATTAATAAACAAAATTGAATGAACAATTACTATTCATTTACCTAGGTTTTTGTTATTTTAGGTTTCCGAATAAAAATAATGTTGTAGGGGAAAAGTGGATACGATTTGTCCAGATAGACCGTAGAGAAGAAAATTGGCTTCCGTCCGCTTCGTCGAAATTATGCTCAATGCATTCTAAAAGAGAAGACATCTACTTTGGAAAGACTTGACGATCAAATTAAAAAAAAAAAGAATCGTTACCTTGTATTAGAAATGAAACAGTAAGTTATTAATTTGTCTTTTCCATTTAACCGTAAAAATTGGGATAAAATTTACTGTTAAGTGAATAAGTACATAAATTATATAACTTATTTATAATGAAATATATTCATAAAATATGTAGGTACGTATACAATATGTTAAGAAAACCCTGTCCGACCCGTAAGGATAATAAAGGTTAGGTAAACACATGACCAAATAACATATGAAATTTTACATAATCATCATAGTAACAATACTAGTGAATTTTGAAATAATCTTTTTTTTCCCGCGAATTAATTCCAACTTCCCCAAAATTTGGTACTTTTTAAAAAGTGACAACATTATTTTTGACGGTATAATTCTGAGCGAATAGCGATGCGACCGCGTGCCCTGCCCCCCTTCGCCCGCGCCTGTATGGCCTACCGCACATTTTTTAAGTTACCTCTTTTTGCGAAATAATACTTATTTTTTTAGGGGGATTTTTTTTTAAGTTTTGGCCGGCTTTGTAGGCATTAGTAGAATCAGTTATCGATACCTAACAATACCTTCACGGATCGGACAGGGTTTTCTTTACATATTGTATGTAGTACAAAGATTGCGAGCTACTTTGTGATTTTTAGGATTCCGTACCTAAAAGGTAAAACGAACCCTATTCATGAGACTTCACTGTTCGTCTGTCCGTCTGTCACCAGGCTGTATCTCATAAACCGTAATAGCGAGACAGTTGAAATTTCCAGAGATTGTGTTAGTATTTCTGTTGCCGCTGTAACAACAAGTACTAAGAATAAAAATAATAAAATATTGAAGGGTCCCTTAAATATTTTATTATTTAATGGGGGCCCATACAACAAACATGATTTTTTGCCGTTTTTTGCTCCATATTAATAACGGAAACAGATAGACGCTTAAAATGTTCACAGAATATTTGGTTATATATTCAAATTACAAATAAATAATGAAAATAAAATAAATACTGAAGGCGGGTCCCATACAATAACCGTGATTGTTTTGCCGTTTTTAAAGATAATGGCGTACATTATCTGTCCATATTTTGTCGTGATTTGGACAATTATCTACGTGATAAGAAGTTTTCTTCCCAGGAGGCAGTTCTGCTTTCACACAGTTTGTGCAGTCTAAATCCGATCAGAGTTCTACCGCAAAGGTATAAACGACCTTCCTATATATTGATTATAAATGAATTAGTTAAAAATTAAAAAATAAACAATTATTTAGATTTTCAGTACTAATCGATAATTTTAACCTTTAACGCCTATTATATTAAAAGAATTATATAAATAAGAAACTTGTAAACTCAAAATTACCTATAATTTTTCTGCTTCTTAATTTTTTGTTTCAAGCTATCATAATGCGAAAAAACATCGTCGTAGTAACTTATTTGAATATTATCGATAACTTTATATCGAATTGATACAAACCCTACCACAGTTTTTTACATTGCCATTTAAAAATATTTGCAAACAAACGTGTAAAAAGAATAATTTTGCTAAAAATGAAATGCAAACGAAAATTGCAAAACAAAATGCGCTTTATGGCGTAAAAAGTCTATTACACTCAAAAATCGCAATAAACTGATTGTTATAATAATTCGTAATCTTATCACATCTAAAATGCCAATAGACGGTGCCACGGAAAATTAATAGTAGCGAATAAAATTCTAAAACAGTTTTTGATGTTTGTACAAGACAAGTTTCACTTAATTTGTTTACTTTTCAATATTTATTTACCCGATTTGAACTATACTAGGGTATTAAATCGGATCTGGCAACATAGACCACACTGGACATCTACCGGGCAATAGCTGAATACATTTTATATAAACTTTTTTGTTTTTACTATGTGATGTCTCCAATTGTCGATCTAATTTTGCTACATTGTACTAGATGGCGGAACTGAGCCATGGGATCACAGTTTTTCTATGCGATTTTGACACATGCCCGCTCTATTTTTCTTAAATCTCTTTGGTATTTAGTAATTTAACGACTAATAAGTAATCATGGTTCATTTTAGTTTGAAAATTAGAATGATAAATGGTGATTTAGCTAGAAAAGAGGTAACTAACCTATGAAACGTCAATTGAGCTTGATTTCTGTTGTTTCTGGCACCACACATAACAATACAGCACGCAGGCATATTAAGTAATAGTTTTGTCACACGGTACACTTCAAATCCACTTTAAAATGTCTTGTATATTATCAAAAAACTTAATTTTCGTTAAGTTACGTATCCCGTTGACAGCACAACTACCACGAAATTGTCACCTAAGATGGCCGGCGTTGGCACGCTGCCAACAACTGTCAGTTCATTTTAATAGTGTTACCATAATTCCGCAGTAACAAAAATATATTTGTCTCTTTTGCCAAATGCAAATGTACTGTTGAAAAAAAGAGACAAAATAATGTATTACGGTTTTGTACCCTAAATTACATATATATGTATAATGAAAAATTGTATAGCTTGACAACAGCATCTCCTTATATTTCTATCTCAATGGTCTTTTCACATTCGTAACTTATATGAAGAAAACGACGTGGGCTTTAGTTTATTCGTTGCTCAACAGATTGTACAAATATTTTACACTTATTAATTTAACAAAAAATCATAACGATGTTTTTTTATTAAATGAATGTTTTATCTTTAAAATTAAACTAAAAAGAAAATAAAGTAACATAGTTTTAATTATACTTAGTGGTAACACTGTAAGAAATTATTGCTGGTAAATGGCGCGTCCGTTTCTTTTCAGGTTATTTCGAAATAATTTCAATCTATTTATTTCTTATTTTACTTCCATTTTTTTCATTATTTTTTATTAATATCATTTTGATTATACTTACTTTGATTATATTTCTACTTTGCTGCTTTGTAAATTCAAATACATATAGATAAAATATTAATGCTAATCTATGAACCAAGATTTGAAATGGAACGTCACCGGTAATACGGATATACGGCCATGTTGTTTGTTTTACCGGCATTGGCGATATGTCAATATTGTTGTTTTGTTGATTTGATATTAATACACTACAGAAAAACTGTGAACGTTGTATGTATAAAAAACGGTGGCCCGCGCGCGTGCACTCCAAAAGCTATTTTTAATTTTGTTGTTTCGAAATTTATCCGGTATTTGTCGTAAATAGTAAATGACAAAAAAATGTTATTGTGTGATATCCCTAAGAGATAGATATATACCATCGCCGACTTTTCAATGTGTACAGTATTTAGTACATAAAGTAGTTTAAAAGATTTAATCATACAAAGGGACATAGGGGAAGACAAAGTGACTTTGTTTTTATTTTAGTGACAAACATGTTTGACCTTAATATTATTTATCACCTAGTATGCACTTTTTATGTATGTACACACGAATGTTTAAGCAAATAAAAATCTTGTCTTATCAATAAATTTGGGTTTTATTTATCGAAGCCACCAAAAAAATATAAAAAAAAAGTGAAATAAACCCCTACAAGCATGAATGCTCTACTTGTAATAATTTTGTCGTTAGCCACCAGATGGCGCGGAAGGAAGGCTCGGCTGATGACTCTATACCCTATTTATATAATGTACTCTGTGGTGACTAGTGTCCACAGAACATAATTACTCCTAGCGGAGAAGAAGGTCAACTTCATACAAAAAAAGTAGGAACGAATTTTAGTTTGGAAGTGCTGCCATCTTAAGTTAGCCCAAGGTAAACTATGTCGGCGTAGTAGGGCGGGAAATTTAAACCACTTCATGATGACTATTGTATTTTATGTTTTAACATTTTAATAGACACATCCAGACCAGGAGTGCAGCCTCGAGATTTTTTCCTCCTCTCGAGACCACCCGCCCGATCTGAATGTATCAGAAACGGAAAATAGAATAAATCTAGCTTAGAGAAAAAAACTTTGTAATAGAAAAAAATCTAACGGGCGCCGTCCATACAAATTACATTCATACAGAATGCAATGTGCGGCCGGTCATATGAAATAACAATATAATAACATAAATTGTAAAACGTTATCAACGTGCTAGATTCAATTCTAGTCCCTTTATTTTATCTGGGAATAGAGATTGGAAATAAAATTATTGTTTAGCCAATATTTTATATATTACATGATAATTTTTATAAATTTCGTATCATCATCGCATCTGCCATAGCAGAACTGAGATTCACAAACACTGGTCACAACAGCCACAAAATAAATAGGTTCAGAATCATTGGTTCAGAGTCAGTGTCTCACGAAAAACAACAGTAATGTTAGAGTCACTATCTCACAATGCAAACCACGATTCGCGGAACTTTGTAACACTTAGAACGGAGGAGCAGAGCTCGACTCAATTGTTATAGCACTTAATTACAAGCAAATCGATGAAATATGGAATTGTGTATAAATTGTTTACATCGGGTGACGCCATATTGTTTAAGCGGACGCCATGATCGGTCACGTGATTCAAGAGTGTTGCCATACAAATAACTTGAGATATTAATTTATATAGCAACATCGCCCAAAATTCAGCCCTTGTAGGTATTCTCAAGGCTTCCAAACAAAGTTGACACCGGCTGGTAGTGTCTGTCTTCGAACGTATGAAAAAGGCGTAAAGTTTTAATTTATTATTATACGTACCTACTTTACAAAAGAAAGTAATCATAGACGATTGAAACAAAATTAAGATGACAACTTGATTGTCATTGTCATAGTGACAGCTGACTGACGACAACCCAAGGAACTTCTATCTAAACTGGAATGTGAACTATCGATCAAAACGCGGTCCGAGGGAGATAGCTTCACAGTAGCTCTCTGTCCTTGTTGTGTAGTGTGACTTTTATAATGGAATGTATAAGGAATGCTTGTAAATTTTTTTTTCTTAAATTTTAAAAATGGATGAATAAATTGATGATGTACGGACGTCAGCAGGTCAATCTATCCGAAATTGTACCTTTAGATAAATAAAATATCTACAAGAAAGCAGAATTTATTATATATTATTATTATGCACACAATGACTAAGTGCACATTTATTAATTACTCCGAAATTTAGGGTCACCCTACATATAAACAAAATACCTTGTATATGATTACCGCAAAAACCTTACTTAAAGAATGATATTCCGCATCCAGAGTATGACTCACTATGCAGACATTAATGGCATCCTTTTTCACCATCTTTTTTCTAATCGAAATTGTTGGTTTCAAACAAAATTACTAAAAAAAACTTTTTTCCAAAAAAATAACCGACTTCCAAAAATCACTACAAAGTGAAAAATAACTAATTTCGGAAGTCGGTGTCTTTGGTTTTGTATATTCCTTTTTTGACACCGACTTCCGAAATTAGTTATTTTTCACTTTGTAGTAGTTTTTGGAAGTCGGTTATTTTTTTGTAAAAAAGTTTTTATTTTACACTTTTTAGTTGTTAAAAATACTATGTATTCAGTTGCATCCGTCAGACTGGAAGCTGGCGCCAATATAGTTGGGAAACGACGTAATTTTTTTTACTTTCATTTTTACCCGTAAGTATTCCCTCAACTGCCTATGGTCTTCATCATCAAATTTACTGCAGACCATTATTTTAACCCAATGGGTGCAAAGGTCTCATCAATATAAATGAATGAAATCCAACCACAAAGTAGCTACTGTAAACTGTTGAGGAGTTCCCGGAACTGGCCTTTGTCTTCATCATCAGAGCTCTTATGACAGTCACAACTCATCTAGGTGTAAAGTTCTTATCAATACAAATTAATCGAGCCCAAACACAAGGTAGCTGCTGTGAATTGTTGAGGAGTTCCTTCGACTGTCTCCCGGCTCCATCATCAGATCTACTCCAGACCTTTATTAAACTATAGTGCTATAAAATACTTAATGAAATGCTAAGAAATGCACTTGTCGCCCCTGCAATTTTTTAAAGTTCCCCTTGTTTTCTCTGGTCTTCCACCATCAAACCCTGATATCCTTATCATGGGACCACCTTGGGAACGTCTTCTTTCCAAAAGAAAAAGAATTATCAAAATCGGTTCATAAACGATGAAGACATGCGCGAACAAACATAAAAAAAAAAAAGCATATAAACGGTCGAATTGAGTAACCTCCTCCTTTTTGAAGTCGGTTAATAAATACGGGTTACACTTAGAAAAGGACAGAGGGCTATGGGACGCTTTCTCCGTCGGACCGTGTTCTCTTCAAATAAAGTTTTATTTCCGATCGACCTTATTACTCTAGTGATAGAGTTTTCTTTTAAATGAGAGACATATGCAAGTTCACATTCCAGTTTACATAGAATTTCCTTGCGACAGCCACTGACATTATAAGAGAGCAAAGTGTATCTGTGTACCTTTTTTTGTAGGCCTTTAAGGTCTGGCAACTGGGCCTTTAAGTTCATCTTTGTAGATATCAATCTTTAGTTTAGTAGTTTGAACATTGCGAAGAATAATCATCTTTATTTCAATTTGCTTAATTTCTTCTGCTTAAATTTTGTAGTGGTTAAAAATAAATCATTTTATTAAATGTTCAAGTTTTGGTAGACGGCAATTATCACTAAAATCACAATATAAAATGCCAATCTAAACAAATCAACGGTCGAAAAATAGGTGGTCCGTGGTCCCCATGTTAATATCTTCATGACATCAAAGTTTTTATAATGACGCTGAGCATAACTACAAAACATGAGGTAGTCATTATCCCTCAAACCAAATTACTGCAAAGCGGCAATATTCCGCTCGTGATCACGAACGGATCTGTGCTTTGTATAACATCAGAAGCTGTCCTGGTGTGAAGTACCGCCGGACCTTTGCAATAAGAATAACGCCAAGTTTATTTACAGTCACCTTGGCCTTGGAACTAATGAACCGCCCAAAGTAAGTTCGAGGAAATCTCAACTCTCAAAAGCTGAAGGCGGTCGGTGGAATCCAAGGATACATTCCGAAAAGTAGGAGCCAATGTGCACGGGCTTCTTTTAGCGGTGAATAGACACGCTTGTGTTTTGGCGGCATTAAATGCTACTAGATTGGCTTTTCGCCAATCAGAAACAGCCTCTAGTGCAACATTCGTACGCTCTATCATAGCCTCTCTTTCGGACCGAATTGATTCCTTACTAGCTCGAGCATCAGGCAGGTATCTCTCCACAACTGTGCTGTCATCAGCAGATGCAGCCTGTGGACTCAGGAGGCTGTTGGGTATATGTGAGGAATATGCAGCTGATAACGGACTGCTATAAATATAACGTTATGAAAAGTAAGTACATTGTCTTTCAGGGTGGGCCTAGGAAAGTGTTAAAAATGCCACCAATAAAGTTGATTGGCTCTCCCTTGGAAAGGGTGGAGATTTTTAAATACTTGGGGCATTTCTTGACTCCTACCTTGAGGGATGATGCAGACATTCAGCGGGAACGGAGGGCGCTGTCGGTCAGAGCATACATGGTATCCGCAGGTTTGATCGGTGCTCGAAAGATGTTATAACAACGCTTTTTAGAACCTACCTACCTTTTTAGAAACTACACTATACACGTGCAGCTTGTGGATTGACTATACGCAAAAGTCTTACAGTGCCCTTCGAGTTCAGTTCAACAACTCGTTCAGGATAATGTTGGCGCTCCCCCGCTATTGCAGCGCGTCGGCTGTTTGCGGAAGCGCGCGTGGATTGCTTCCACGCTACTATGCTAAAGAGAAGTGCGTCGCTGGTGCGGCGAATGCGGGGAGCGGAAACAGCTTGATGGCCGCGCTTGCGGTAAGGCTTGATTGCTCCATCATCCCTCATTGATAAGCGGCACATGGTTGGGTGATGTGACTCAATTGTCAACGTTATTGTTTTCTATTATTGTAATTATACAATATGTTAAGAAAACCCTGTCCGATCCGTGAAGGTATTGTTAGGTATCGATAACTGATTCTACTAATGCCTGCAAAACCTGGTTAAACTTAAAAAAAAATACCCCCTAAAAAATAAATAACTTAAATAAAATAAATAGGTAATTTCATGGCAACACAGGCACAGGTCATGACCGCAGTTGACCTCATGCTTGTAGGTATAGGTAGCTTGTTCACGTTTATCGACTCTCGAAAGAAACAATGATACTTAGGCAGCTCGAGAAAAAATTTTTTTTAAGGAGGAAGGTCGTCTGACTCTCCGAATGTATTATTTCATTGCGGAGGGATTGGATTGCTGGGGATTGCAGGCGGAGATGTTCCATATTTCGTCGCACGAGATTAGCACGGACATGCACACAAATAAAAATCAAGTGGTGTCAAATCCGCGCTGGCCACAGTTGGCCCCTACCAATCCACTGCTCGCCGAACTGATAATGGACAATAATGATAATGTACTTACGTACAGGTCGGAAAAAATATCGTGAGGCACCGTCATGCTGGAGCCCTCGTGCAGCATTGACCGATAAGTACCCACTTCCAAAACACCTGATCACAACACAGCTAATTGCAGTTACTACCTCCATCAGCATGTTACATTACTCTACGTTAGAAAATGAAATGATCACACAATACACGAATAGTGTGTACATCAGCAATGTTTCCGCGCAACTAATAATTTAAAGTAAAAATTATTTTTATTTTATAAACATAGGTATCTACGCGGCTGGCGGCTTCATGCTTTGATAGAGATGTGTAAGTAATCAAAATATTGTTTTTTTTATCGATTGATACTCGTCTATTTTTGGTATCGATTTAGTATTGTATTTTCTCATTCTTATTCTCGATTCAACATCGCATGGAATTGTTTAGAACTTTTACAAAACTCAAATTAGCGAGGTACACTGCTGTAAATGAAAATCATGCCAAAGTATTAATTTCAGTTTCTGCCTTAATATCGATGATATTGACCGATAAAATATTTGTAAAACTTTACTAAAATTGTGTTTCATAAGTCTTTCTCGTTTCTGTTTACTAATACTTGTGATATAATAATGTTATTAGTAATTAATCGATAAACAAACAAAAGTACTTTTACCATTGGGTAATCTGTGTTTTTACAACAAATCCTTCAACCAGATACAAGTTTCGATTAATAGCGATAAAAAAACGTTATTACGCAAAAAATAGTACATCCCTAGTTTCACGTACTTTTTTCTTTGAAGACACCGACAAACTCGCTGCGCGCCGGCATCACAGACGGGACGGGACCGCCAAATATTGAACATAAATTTATACATTTAATATCCAACAATAAATCAAACGATGATACCGCCGAAAATGGTGTTGTCACATTTTAAAAATTTACCTAATTTTGGGGAAGTTCGCGGGAAAAAAAGATAATTTCAAAATTCACTAGTATTGTTACTATGATGATTATGTAAAATTTCATATTTTATTTGGCCATGTGTTTACCTAACCTTTATTATCCTTACGGGTCGGACAGGGTTTTCTTAACATATTGTATATGTATGACTTTTTGATTTAATTTAGTAATATTTGTATTTTTTTTATGGATCGATGGCTGCATGTGTAATGTAACTATGTGTGTATTAAATGTATATGAGTCAGTATTACTTGAAATAAATTATTTAATTTGATTTAATCATTTAATACTTAATATAATTAAATAAATGATTAATTGCAGTTATGGTTATAAGTTTACATATTGGCGCATTATACCATTACTGTTTTAAGATCCAGATAAAGATATTTTTATTTTGTTATTTATTTAGGTATTAGCTTTCCGCCCGCGTGGAATTCGGTTATACCGTGCTTTTTAAATGTCCCTTTGGAAATATCATTTTTTTTTTCAATTAAAAGGTAGCCTATGTCCTTTCTCAGGGTTTAAAGATTGTCTGTGCCAAATTTCATCAAAATCGGCTGCGTGGAATTCGGTTATATCGCGCTTTTTAGATTTCCCTCGGGAATATCATTTTTTTCCATAAAAAGGGTGCCTATGTCCTTTCTCAGGGTCTAAAATTGAGATGTTTAAGCGGGAAAGCGTAACAGACAGACAGACAGAGTTACTTTCGCATTTATAATAATACTAGCTTTCCGCCCGCGGCTTCGCCCGCGTGGAATTCGGTTATATCGCGCTTTTTAGATTTCCCTCGGGAATACCAATTTTTTTTTCAGTAAAAGGTAGCCTATGTTTTTTTCAGGGCCTAAAGATTGTCTGTGACAAATTTCATCAAAATCGGTTGAGAGGTTTAAGCGGGAAAAGCGTGACAGACAGACAGACAGAGTTACTTTCGCATTTATAATATTAGTATGGATTTATTGGGGATCACTGATACACGATACACATATACAATACAAATGTACATATGACAGCACATCAAGCTACTATAATCTGTCAGATTTCTGTTTCAACTTTATCTCTAAAGTGTTAAGTCTCAAGGTTGATCGGGAATATTTGACAGTTTCTGGTAGCTTGACCTGTTGTCGTCCGTACAATAAGAGAAAAGGTTCTTAAACTTGTACTCTTTTAATTACAGAAGACTAAAGCATACCTAAATAACCAGATATAAACACAATAATAACAGGAAAAATACATTGTGAATGAAGAATACAACTGATAAAATTAAAAACAAAGTAAAAATAAAATTAACATAATCATGATTGGGCATTCAAATTACAAATAGTGCAGCCAGAATAAAATTAAAAATTGAGTAGGTAAAAATAACATTGAAAAAATTTGAGAAAAATAATATTATTAATTAACAGGTTTATTTTTATTTGGCCAGGTCAGGTTTAGTTGTATTATTAAAAAACAAGGATATTAACAAAAAATATGCACTATGGTTGGAATTCTTAAGTACGTAGGGTAGATGTTTAACAGTTTGAGATCGCTGCTTATGTGACTACTCTCGACAGTCACGCTAGAGCTATTAAACTAAACATTTAATATAACACGTATATAAAAATTAAATATATATATATATACAATAGGTAAAGAAAACCCTGCCGATCAGTGAAAGTATTGTTAGGTAGCGATAACTGATTCTACTAATGCCTACAAAGCCGAGCTAAACTTACAAAAAAAAATCCCCCTAAAGAAATAAATATTATTTCGCAAAAAGAGGTAACTTAAAACATGTGTGGTAGGTCATAAAGGCGCGGGCGAAGAGGGGCAGGGCACGCGGCACGCGACCGCAGCGCTATTCGCTCAGAATTATACCGTCAAAAATAAAGTTGTCACTTTTTAAAAATTACCAAATTTTGGGGAAGTTGGAATTAATTCGCGGGATAAAAACGTTATTTCAAAATTCACTAGTATTGTTACTATGATGATTATGTAAAATTTCATATTTTATTTGGTCATGTGTTTACCTAACCTTTATTATCCTTACGGGTCGGGCAGGGTTTTCTTAACATATTGTATATAGGCATACATTACATCATACAGACATTGCATCTATTTATGTCACACGTGTCGTTATTCAGAAATCCTTCCATAGCTATAATCAATTTCATAATCTTGTCAACTTGTAATAATAATATTATTCGAATCATCTAAATTTCCCCTCTGTGTGCAATACGCGTTTGATCACACAATATTAATAATGTAGTATAAATAGCCTTAAGTTTATACAATAAAAGAGCATTACTGAACATGCATTTGTGTAGTCTTTACTACATTGGTGGCCCCGACGTGATCTAACCAGCTACGGACCTGGCTTCTGCCTGCCGGCTGGTATAACGATCCTGTAACTGTCTGCCTACTGATACACGTGATTAGCACATTCCAGTGGCCTCCCACAAGCGGCTCTCACCACTAGGCTTTTAAGAGGCTATATATTCACGGTATTGTTACGTCACATCAACAGAGGCAGGCAGTTCAGGCAGGCGACCAGCAGGCAGAACGTCCCTGGATTGAGCTGCTCTCCCCAAAAATCTCCAAACGGTTAGCATATACCATAGGAAGGAAGGCGATACGCTCTCACTACAGTCATAACGCCGTGACTGCAGTCAGAACTGCGTGACCATCATCGACCGGAAAATAAAACGGCCTGAAGCGATACCCGTAAAAAACATCACCGCTGAGGCTGTCTCTACAACATTGATTAGCGTTTGGATTGCGCAATTTGGCTGTCCCGTCACGATCACGACTGATCAAGGACGCCAGTTCGAGTCGGATCTGTCCCATCAGCTGACAAATCGTCTGGGAATCAACAAGATCCAAACGACTCCTTATCATCCGCCAGCTAACGGGTGGATAGAAAGATGGCACAGATGCCTGAAGTCAGCTCTCATAGCTACTTGCAACAGTGACAACTGGGTGGAAGAATTACCTATGGTCATGCTCGGTATCATCATTAAAGGTTGATGATACATGATGCTCGGCACAGCAAGACCGGCAAGCGCATCGGAAATGATATTACAAGATGCAACATTACGTTTGCCAGCTGATTTTTTAGCTGACCACAGTAAAACTTCGGTCAACGACGCCGTATACGTCACGTAGCCAGCAAACTACATAATTATGCTCCATTCCAAACGACAAGGCGAACAACAATGCACGTCGAAAATATTTTGTGAACAAGGAGCTACAGTCATGTGATTATGTTTTCCTTCGAAGAGACATGATCAAGAAGTCGCTGATTCCTCCTTATGAAGGTCCCTACAAAGTCCTGAAACGCGATGAAAATGCTTCAAACTTAGTGATGTAAAATAATAAAAAAAAACAATTTGTTTTTTTCACTTTCTTGAAAAATAAAAAAACATTAAAATAAACTTAGCGTCGTTGTTTTTTTTTCTAAATTTGGTTTTTTTTCTAGCCTACGTTTTAGTTCAATTATAAATTAAATTTGTAATTTGTATAATAAATCAACATATTATTTATTCATAATTCACTACCTCCAAGAATAAATCACAACTAAAAATATATTTTTTTAATTGTTGTTGTATATTAATGAATGTTGCCAATATTTTTATGAAATTTTGGTACTATTTTATCAGAAAAGTACCGCAGGTTCAAGAATAAACATAATACTCTATTATGCACTCTTAAGTATCAATTATTTAACGGTAAATGCCATATCAGTTTCAGATTTCTTGTTCTTGAAAAAAACATGGTCCAGAAAAAAAAAAACAGTTTTTTTTTCCAAGGGTTTTTTCACATTAGAAAAAAAACTGTTTTTTTGCAACACTATTCAAACTTCAGCTCCCGGACAGAGTCATAGCGGTTTCCGTCGATCGTCTGAAACCCGCATTTATTTGGGACGACAACGTGCAGAACACATCGGTCACGATAGTGACTTCACCCGCACCGATGCCAACGCTCGCACCCGACACTCAGCGTGCATCAGAAACAAGCGCGCGCCGATATATCACCCGACCTGGCCGTGAAACCCGACCAGTCATGCGATTTTCATTCTAAGCACTAGCTGCAACTGATAAGATAATTGTATGTTACATATCAGGCATTATACACCTGTTCAGTTTGTTGTTAATTGTACTATCTTTTCTGCGTGTTAATTTTCTATATTCCCTGTCTAATTTTATATAAATTTACTATTCTTTATTTAAAGGGGGAGTTTTGTAGGCACATTGCCACACGTGTCGTTATTCACAAATCCTTACATAGCTATAATCAATTTCATAATCTTGTCTACTTGTAATACTTATATTATTTGAATCATCTAAATTTTCTTTCGATACCCAGCATCGCGGGGCAGGCTCGAGCGATAGAAACGCCAGATGCCCAGGAATCTTCTTAACTGTTGTATCGTCTTCGGTAAGGGGTGATTGGCAATAACGTTGGCCTTTTCTTTTAGCGGGCGAATAACATCCTTGTCATAATGGTATCCTGGGAACTGTAGCTCACTCTTGTCGAACTCACATTTGTTTAGATTTAGTGTAATTCCATGCTGCTGCAATCTTTTCAGGGCTTCTTCAAGGTCTTGTTTGCGGCTGGCTTCATTGAAACAAATGAGGTTTATCTTCGATGAATCAATAGGCGAATTCTAAACCTTTGAGGACCATGTTCATGGAACGCTGAAATCTCTGAGCTGCGTTACGTAGGCCAAATGTCATCTTCATAAATTTAATCAACCCGAAAAGTGTGATTATGGCCGTTTTAGGAATGTCTTCTTGGTGGATAATTATGACGTGAAAGCTTTCGAAATATCCAACTTCGAAAAAATGGTCTTGATGATGTATGTGAAATCATGTAGGCGTGGGACGGGATAGCGATCGGGCACCAAGATTGCCGTAATGAGCAGTTTACCGTCGGGTATTTTCTGCCCAGCTAGTTCCCGCATTTTCCGCAGCTGTCAAGCTCTTTGGTCACGGAGTTCCATCCCCTCAATCAGTTTGTGAAACTTCCGCGTCCCACATTCCTCGTAGACGCTGATAAGTCTAATCTTCAGCATTCCGTACTTGTCCTCAGTGGGCGGGTTGGCTATGATGTCACCCACTTGCTGAAGGGCATCCAGACCTAATCTGGCAATAACCGCTTGATAGCGCTCGTCATCTCCTTGCTTTTGTGGCGCTATCACCGTTTCAAAGTGCATAAACCAAAGTCTGGGATCCGCCGCCCAAAAGTTAGACAGCCGTGACTGTTCGTTTGTACAGCGCTTGACTTGCCCTCCTTCCTGTGGTACATGCTGACCGCACGGAGCTTGCTGGGAAGAGCAGCCCAACTCGGGGACGTTCTGCTTACTGTTCGCCATCCTGAACGGACTCTGCTGGTGAGACTAAACAATACCATGAATATAGCCTCCTCAAATCCCAGTGGTGAGACCCGCTTGTGGGAGTGGAATGTGCTAATCACGAGTATCAGCAGGTAGATGGTTGCAGGATGATTACACCAGCCCGCAGGCAGAAAGGGTAGCTGGTTAGCTCACATCCGCCTTAGATCACGTAAGGGTTACCAACGTAGTGAAGACTACGAATGAGTGTTCAGTAATGCTCTGTATTGTATAAATCTTTTATTGTGTGAACAAATGCATATTGCACACATGGAAAGAAAATTTAGATGATTCGAATAAGTATTACAAGTAGTCGTTGTCGTCTTCCCTTCTTGCGTGGCAAGAAATCTTATTTACTATTTTTTTGTTTTTATGTCAATTCGGTTTTTCCGCTTTTGCTCTTTTGCGGCATTGGTCCTTCTTTTTAGGTTGCTCTTTTCCTATACATATTTTGTCATATCTTTATTATTACACTATTTATATACTTGTTATTGTTATAATTATTTACCCTATTTACAATTATTTCTGTCATATTTATATATCTAATTATACATTATATTTTATATACCTGATTAAGTACACATTCGTTCTACTTATATGGTACAACCTACCTATTGGCAATTCTTGCCGACGACGTGCTGGGTTGCACTGCCCTTGTTCGATTTCGTTCTATTGCCATCTTTGCAACTTAGAGGCAAAACCGCTCCAGATACGGCCTGGAGTGCTTGTCTGCCATAATTCCGGCGATGGTCGTTTCCGACAAAGTCATTCCTGTACTTACTTCCAGGTCGTATCTGTCGCGGTTATGCCTCAGGACTGTGTGAAGATTTGTGAATATTTCGTTCTATTGCCATCTTTGCAACTTTGAGGCAAAACCGCTCCAGATACGGCCTGGAGTGCTTGTCTGCCATAATTCCGGCGAAGGTCGTTTCCGACAAAGTCATTCCTGTACTTACTTCCAGGTCGTATCTGTCGCGGTTATGCCTCAGGACTATGTGAAGATTTGTGAATAACGACATGTGTGACACACATAGATGTGCCTACACGTATATCACGCTTCTAAGGTTTCTCATCAGCGTGTGTACGCATATGTTTTATTAATGAAATCTTCTGACTAAAATTACGTTGACATACATCACATTTATAAGGTTTTTCACCAGTGTGTGCACGCATATGTATTGTTAAATGAGCCTTAACTGTAAAATTACCTTGACATACTCCACACTTATATGGTTTTTCACCAGTGTGTGTACGCAAATGAACTATTAAATTACTCTTATTACTAAAATTACGTTGACATACATCACATTTATAAGGTTTTTCACCAGTGTGTGCACGCATATGTATTGTTAAATGACTCTTATTTGTAAAATTACCTTGACATACTTCACACTTATATGGTTTTTCACCAGTGTGTGTACGCATATGTATTGTTAAATGATCCTTAACTGTAAAATTACGTTGACATACATCACATTTATAAGGTTTCTCACCAGTGTGTGTACGCATATGTTTTGTTAAATTACTCTTATGGCTAAAATAACGTTGACATACATCACACTTATAAGGTTTTTCACCAGTGTGTGTACGCAAATGCATTGTTAAATTACGCTTACGACTAAAATTACGTTGACATACATCACATTTATAAGGTTTCTCACAAGTGTGTGTACGCATATGTTTTGTTATTAGACTCTTTTTAGTAAAATTTCGTTGGCATACATCACACTTATAAGGTTTCTCACCGATATGTGTACGCGAATGCATGGTGAAATTACTCTTTAGGCTAAAATTACGCTGACATACATCACACTCATAAGGTTTATCACCAGTGTCTGAACGCATATGCACTGTGAAGCTACCTTTCTAGCTAAAATAACGTTGACATACATCACACTTATAAGGTTTTTCATCGGTATGTGTACGCATATGCTCTGTTAAATGACCCTTTCGAATAAAATTTCGTTGACAAACATTACATTTATAAGGATATTCATCAATTTGTGTACACATATGCATTGTTAAATGACTCCGTCGACTAAAATTACTTTAACCTACATAACACTCATAAGATTCATCACCAGTGTGTCCGAATGGCAAATTTTAAATTACCCTTTTCCATAAAACTACCCTGACCAACTCCACACTTGTACTCTTCTTTTCACCTAATGAGAAATACGCAGTTTACACGTAAAAGACTCTTTGAAATATTTGCCAGGCGTAGACATCCATTTGTGTTGCGGATAACACTCGAGACGGACATTTTGTCATTTGCTCGGCTGCAATTGTATCTCTTTCTTTGTTCTTCGTGTATTCCGTTTTGGTTTTCTCACAATGGTCGCCTCTGTGGTAGTAAATATAATAAATAAATGTGGAAAGAACATATAAACATACACACGAATCAAAATAATATATTCAAGCGCCTTGTACATTTTACACTAGGATCGAAAATACGAAATTTCTGCTGATATTGAAAAAAATATAGTTTAAAAAACTAAAAAAAAGGAAGTTTTTAAAGAATTTCGAACTTAAAAGTTAAAAATGTTAAAATTTAATTTATGACAATAGTATACAGGCTGTTAGTGTAAACACCGGTAGTCATGAAACCAGTGGTTTGGTTTTACTTTCGGAACGTAAATTCAATGAAAAAAGAAATCTTTTTTTTTGTATAGTCTCCTTTTTTCCATGAACTTATATTCACTCTAGTCGCTAGCGAATTATATGTTTCGTAAAGGCTAGGGTGAACGACCGGCACGCAAGCTACGCGCGCGACTCTCTCCCCTCAGTCTGAGGGGAGAGGGTCGCGCGGCGCGCGCAGCTTGTCGAACTGAGGGCCTCAGTTCGGCGCAGCCACGGTATGGAAAGGACGCGCGCTTGCTTGCAGCGCAACGCTCGCGACGCGAAGTCCGCCCGCCACCGCTCATTTGTTGTGCAAGTGTGTCTTCGTGTGTATCGTGTATGTGTGTTGTGTAGTGCAATATTTTGCCGTACACAAAACTACAGTGGACCGAAATGGTTCGGCTTTACGCCGTGGCTGGCGATAACCTGAACTAGGCCCGAAGAATTTACGTATTTACTATGTTCATAATGAACATTACGGGAGCCGGGTAAATCATATACGGCACGAACATCAAATACGGCAAAAAAGTTACCACCATCGTTTTTCATCGTCTTTTGAGGTTAATGTAAGTGTACATTATTCAATCGATGTAAATTTTACAAGTAATTTTTAATGAAACTGAAGATAAAAATTTGATTAACTTCTAAGTAACTAAGCCAGGAAAAGTTTGAAGGGAAAGTTACATCACAGGTTATGTGTATTGTGTTTTTGTTGGAATTTGGTTAGTTAAAACTTACGTAGGTAGTTACGGACGACCAGTGCAAGAGGTCAGCACCCTTTGCACATCAAATACGGCAAAAAAGTTACCACCATCGTTTTTCATCGTCTTTTGAGGTTAATGTAAGTGTACATTATTCAATCGATGTAAATTTTACAAGTAATTTTTAATGAAACTGAAGATAAAAATTTGATTAACTTCTAAGTAACTAAGCCAGGAAAAGTTTGAAGGGAAAGTTACATCACAGGTTATGTGTATTGTGTTTTTGTTGGAATTTGGTTAGTTAAAACTTACGTAGGTAGTTACGGACGACCAGTGCAAGAGGTCAGCACCCTTTGCACTCATACGTACCTCGGGCGCATTGTATCTATGAGTTTACGGCCGGTCTCGGACAGAAACTTTTTAAAATTTTTGAAAGAAAAGATTTTTTTTTTTTTTTTTTATTAATTATAAACTAGTGCTTGACTGCAATCCCGCCTGATGGTAAGCAGTGATGCAATCGTTGATGGTAAAGCGCACTAGCTTATTAAGCCTATTCACTCAAAAAAACTGAGTGAATAGGAAGGAAGACGGCAGTTGAGCGAGGTGATGCAATGTTTAACCCAACAACACGACCAACGATGCTGCGCCAGAGGATGATCTGGAGACCCTCCACGACCAAACTCCCGACACAACAACATTAGGCACATCGTACCCGGCACACATCGCAACACAACTGCTCAGACCCGTCCTCCGTACGGCTTCACCAGACATCATGCCGGAACACGACGGATCGCTTGGCGGTAAGACTTTGTCTGGTGGGTGGTAACTTATGCCGGCGGCTGATGTTGTTGCCTACCACCGAGAAAATGATTGATTTGAGATGTTTATTTATTTCTAAATTCAGATAAACATTTTCATAATTAAGCAAACTACCTATGGTTTTAGTGTCAATGGTTTTTACCCTTCCAGGCTGTATAAACAATACTAGTATAAATGAGAAAAAAGCGGGAGGCGCTTTGTACTATAATATTTGTATATTAAGCGCCTCACGCTTTTTTCTCATTTATACTAGTATTGTTTATATACTATAGGGATGTATCTAAGGTATGAAAATCAGAAAAATAATTATTCGGTCTTATTGATAATATATAAAATTAAGACGCGTATTTTTTATTTTGTCGAAATGACCAAAAAGTACTGAGATATAGCGTATTAAAGTTACGGAGTGGGGGCTAATTACGTCATGCGACATTTCAAAACAATGTATCTTCCTAAGTATTTGAATGAAAGAAAAAATAAAAAATACGTGTTCAATATTTTTTACAAATCTATCTGATGGACATTAAATTATTTTTTAGGACGCAACCCAATTGTCATAAATCAAATTTTGAATTATTTTTAACTTTTTAGTTTGACATTCTTTAAAAGCATGTCTTTTTAGTTTTTTAAACTATATTTATTTTCAACTTTTTAGTTCGATATTCTTTTTTTAAGTAATATACGGATAACACGAACGCTTAAGTGGTGCTCATTTGTTTTTATCAAATTTGATCTCCAACAGACAGAATAGCAAGTGCTAAAATTCATAATGATGCGTTACCCAAGTAACTAAATCTAAATGTAAACTAAATACTTTGCCTGCACAAATTAATGTAAGGTAAGGTTGAAAAAATTTTTAAAATTTAAATCCCTGGCTCGCGTTCAAATAATCAATTCCGTTTTTGTTGTTGATACTGACATTCCAACATATCAAAATCTAAGGCTCTGTTTGTCTCAAACATTAAACCATGCACGACTCAGAAATTAACATTCCTACTTATCATAGAGAAACGAGTTACCGACGCTATCTGTTACCATCTGTGATAACTATTTGGAGTTGCAGCGTCACAAAGAAATGGTAAAGTTTTTAAAATCACTTACAGTTAGATGTACGAATAAAATCTTAGCATTTGCCGGAATAAAACATTTTATTTTCGGCGTGGCCGGAGTAGAACCCATGGTCACTGAATCCGAACGCTGACGCCACTGAAGACGCGCGCCTTAGACCGCTCGGCCAACGAACGTATTGAAAACGGTGGGACATTTTACAGTAATGAGCCGCTCACTCGTAGTCCAAAGAGTTAGAGACGGACAAACAAACAAGCTAGCAAGCAAACATACAAGTGAAGCTAATAAAAAGCATGTAATAATAAGAGAGCAATATGTTGGATAACGACTGGCGTGGGTTCTTATCCAGAGCAGTAAGTGTCTAGTTATAAAGCACTAAGATATTTGGTACCGGACTTAGAATAGTACCATCCCATATCCTCCCGTGGGTGTCGTAAGAGGCGACTAAGGGAACTCTTACCAGGGAAGCGGGCAGTAGTGCTTCTCCTGTGGAATATAAAATTACTGCGATCCCCAACCCGCCTACCAAGCGTGGGGATTATGGCGCAAATCCTCCCTACGACATGCACACGACAGTGGCCAGGCTCATAGTCCCCGGCAGCTCGGCTATTCCAGACTACGGGGGCGGACTCGGTTACGGCGGAGCAAAGGGTGCTAAGAATCTCCGGCAGAGATCCGGTTACCATCACCCACGACGACCTTTGGCCCTGGAAACATTTAACACGCGCACACTACGAACTGATGATAAGATTGTCGAACTGGAGAAAGAATTGAGCCGATTACGCTGGGACATTGTGGGGTTATCTGAAGTCCGAATAGAGGGAGAGGACTCTATAATTCTGGGAAGGCGACCAGCTGACCCAGGGTGGCGTCGGGTTTATTGTCCGCAAGTCCCTCGTGAACAACGATGTTAAAGTCGGGAAGCTCCCGTGTACTCAGAATAACCAAACGATATTAGTTAAAGGTTATAAAGGTCTACGCTCCGACGTCCAAACACGCCGACGATGAAGTGGATGTTATGTATGAGGACGTCAGTAGAGCCATACATACCTCCAAAACCCACTACACTATTGTCATGGGGGAGTTTAAGGCAAAACTGGGTACGCGAGAGGCGGACGAGACAAAAGTGGGGCAATTTGGAGTTGGAAATCGGAATCCTCGAGGTCAGAAGCTAATGGATTTCATGGAAAAGGAAGGATTCTTTGTGATGAATTTTTTTTTCCTTTTATTATTATGTTAATACATTAGTTTCCCTCGTTTTTGGTCTGACCATCGGGGCTAATGAACGAGAAAGCAAATGCTCAACGATATCTCCGTGATCCATGCGGTTAAAACTGGCAGTGATCACCATATTGTTAGAGGCAACTTGAATCTCACTATGAATTCTACGCTCCGTCGTAGAAAAAAAATAAAGCCATGTAACGTTCGTATGGCAACCAGGACCAACGGCTTAACGTGCTTTCCGAGGCACGACCAGACCAGTGCAAATATTCATATTCATGCTTACAAATACTTGCACTGTGCGGGGATCAAACCCGCGCCACCTTGCGCAGCGGCCGCTTCCGCTACCGCTACGCCACGGAGGCTGTTACCTGTGCCCAGCAGTGGGACGATAAAAAAGGTTGATGATGATGATGAAGAGTGACAAACCGTTGACATCACCCAGCAACACCAGATGTTGAGTAGACAAAGATGAGTTACATGTTTTGATAGTGTGTGTGTGTGTGTGTGTGTGTGGCACAAGGCTTTGGTATTCTACTTGGCTACTCCTAATGAACTGAATTTAAAGATGAGCCAATAAAATTTTCAGCAATATTTGTTTTTATGATTACAGTACACTAACACAACAAATATAGTTTAAAAAACTAAAAAAACATGCTTTAAAAAATATCAAACTAAAAAGTCAAAAATATTTTTTTAAAAAAAGCGTGAGGCGCTTAATATACAAAAATTATGGCACAAAGAGCCTCACGGTTTTTTTCAAAATTATTTTAACTTTTTAGTTTGTTATTTTTTATAAGCACGTTTTTTTAGTTTTTTAAACTATATTTATTTTCAACTTTTTAGTTCGATTATCTTTTTCAAAAAAAAAAAAAACGAAGGAGCGCACGTATTTAGCACGGAGCAGAACCCATGGTCACTGAATTCGAACGCTGACGTCACTGAAGACGCGCGCCTTAGACCACTCGGCCAACGAACGTATTGAAAACGGTGGAGACGGACAAACAAACAAACAAGCAAGCAAACATACAAGTGAAGCTAATAAAAAGCATGTAAAAATATACAATGAAACCAAGCTAAAAAAATAAATCCATACTAATATTATAAATGCGAAACTAACTCTGTCTGTCTGTTACGCTATCCCGCTTAAACCTCTCAACCGATTTTGGTGAAATTTGGCACAGAGAATCTTCAGACCCTGAGAAAGGACATAGGCTACTTTTTATCCCGGAAAATTTGATATTCCCCGATGAAATCTAAAAAGCGCGATATAACCGAATTCCACGCGGGCGAAGCCGCGGGCTAAGCTAGTAAATATATTTATATACGGACAAATCACACAGATTGAGCTAGCCCCAAGGTAAGTCCGAGACTTGTGTTATGGGATACTAACTCAACGATACTATATTTATAATTTAAACACCCAAGATCCAGGCCAATCAGGGAAGATCGTTTTCCATCATGACCTGTCCGGGGATCGAACCCGGGGCCTCCACGTCGCAGGCAGGCGTGGTAACCGCTGCGCCACGGAGGTCGTCGAAAGCTAATGAATATATCACAAACATGCATACACAACAACTGTATATTAATTAGAAAGATACTCAATGAAAAAAACATCAAATACACAAAATTGGGCTTACAAATGCTAATGAAATACAATTATATTCACCACGCACTAACTATGGCAAAAAAGTGTAATGTACGAAGGTGCAGCATTGTACAGTAAGGGTCAAAAGGGGAGTTTTTGACCCTTATTGTTATTGCAATAAAGTTCAAAAATTGAAATGCACTTTTGATCCTTGTACATACAAGGATCAAAAGTGCATTTCAATTTTAACTAACATAAATTACAAAAAAAAAAAATTAAAACGAAAAGTCTATGTCAATATTTAAAACCGGCCAAGTGCGTGTCGGACTCACGCACAAAGGGTTCCGTACCATTGATTTATGAAATTAAAGGATTTAAGTTATTTGTATGAAAGATTACGCGGTAATAAGCGGTTTAGGATTTACGAGGAATTAAAAACAACTACTTACTAGATCTCGTTCACAACAATTTTTGTTGGTATTTTTTATAGTAATTTACATCATAAGTTTTTTTTTACATTTTTCGTTTTCTTATTTTAGAAGTTAGAGAGGGGAGGCCACCTTGTTTCCTCTTTGGAAGCATCGGTCACGCAAACTATTCGGTTTAGAAAAAAAATATTTTAGAGACCTCCATATCATTTTTAAAGACCTATCCATAGATACCCCACAGGAATGTGTTTAATGAAAAAAAAAATTGACTTTCAGTTTTAAGTATGGGGAGCCCCAATACTTGTTATATTTTTTTTTTTATTTTTGCATCAAAACCTTAATGCGGTTCACAGAATACATCTACCTACCAAGTTTTAACAGTATAGCTTATAGTTTCGGAAAAAAATGGCTGTGGCATACGGACGGGCAGACGAACAGACAGACATGACGAATCTATAAGGGTTCCGTTTTTTGCCATTTGGCTACGGAACCCTAAAAAGTATTTAAAATTGCATATTCAATCAAGCGAGCCCACCTTAGCACATGCCACATCTAGTTGTGCGTGCTCCATGTTGTGTTAGCAATCTACCCCCCATATTTTTATTTTTGTATTGTGTCTTACTGTACTGTAGGTACATCTTAAATATTTGTTTAATTTAGTATTTAAAAATTTCTAATGTGAGAGATTAATTTCTTATGGGAAATAAAGATATCTCAAACCTAAAACCTCATTTTATAATATAATGTTGTTAGCTTTATATTGATTAAAACACTGAAACAAAAGTTTGAAATAACTCAAAACATTATCTGATCAATATATATTTTGTCGTCCTCCGTGGCGCAGCGGTCAACACGCCTGCCTGCGACGTGGAGGGCCCGGGTTCGATCCCCGGCCAGGTCATGATGGAAAACGATCTTTTCCTGATTGGCCTGGGTCTTGGATGTTTATCTATATCTGTATCTATTATAAATATAGTATCGTTGAGTTAGTATCCCATAACACAAGTCTCGAACTTACTTTGGGGCTAGCTCAATCTCTGTGATTTGTCCATATATATATATGACAGCGCGTGACTGGTTAATATCAGTATCAATTTTTTTTTATTTTTAATATAGAATGAACAGTTTATGTTTTTGTTTAAGATGTTATTTACTGATAATATTGTTTGTTTTTAAAACATACCATCACTTAGATATTCTTCCTTTAGATCAATAACATAGTCTGGTCCCTCACAAGCTGCTGATAATTCTTCTGTGACAGCAATACATTTAGTTTGACATTCACCTACAATATTTATCTGCTATATTGGAGATTTAAAAGATTCTTGGAATATTTCAAGGGGGCCTTCATTTATTAGAGAATACACCTGTAAAAAGAAGAATACATAATTATAAAAATATACTGGTGATCACAGTCCCACAAGCACAAACATCATGTTTATAAAATCACTTAAAAAGAGCCCCAAGTCATCATCATCATCATTATCTCAGCATTAATCCCAGTCGCATCAGTAGCTTTTCAGCTTTGGAGTCTGGGGCCCGTATTACCAGTCTAACTGCTGATTTTGGATAAACTTCGATATTTTCTGTAAAGCGACTGCCGTCTGACCTCCACGACCAGGAGGCGACATCTAAGCATTGCAGTTAAACCAACTGTTAGACTTTTGAGGGCTCCAACAACCCGTAATGGCTGCTATTAGATGATCGTATGGCAACCGGGACCAACGGCATAACGTGCTTTCCGAAGCACGATCAGACCAGTGCAAATATTCATATTCACGCATACAAATATTTGCACTGTGCGGGGATCGAACACGCGCCTCCTTGTGCAACGGCCGCGGTCGCTACCACTACGCCACGGAGGCTCTCAAAAAGATCCCCAAGTGAGTGTACAGAAGCCCTGGCACACATGCAAGTAAAGAAACCTGCTGGGTTGTATTCAGTAAAAGTCTGACACGCCCTTCCACTCCCAGAGCGGAAGAGGTAATTTAATGATTTCCCATCCCAAACAAAAAAAAGGGGACAGTTCTATAAGACCATCATTAGACCTTATCTTCTGTATGGCAGTGAGGCATGGCCTGTGCTTGAGCGACAGAAGCAGGAGCTGCATGTCACGGAGATGAATATGCTGCAGTGGATGTGTGGAGTTACATAGAAAGACCACATCAAGAAGTCCCGCATCCGTGGCAGTCTTCGTGCCCGTACATTGCATACAAACTGCAGGAGGGTGACCTACGCTGGTACGGCCACGTCTCACACAAACCAGCATGTTTCGTGGGCAACAAAACTCTTGCCTTGGTGCCTCTGTCGGACCGAAACAAGCAGGGTACACCAAAGGAGTACTGGCTTTGTAAAATATGACATGCATGGCAAGTCTCTTGCCACAGGATGCTAAAGATTGCGCAAAATGGAGGAGAATGTGCAGGAAAGGGGACCCCGGGCTCCAATGCGAAAGTAGCGGATGCAACTGGGATAAACGCTGAGATGATGATGATAATGATTCACTACTACATAATACTAAAGTAATATTGCATGAGTTTATATTTGATATTTTATTAATAAAACATTTTTTTTAATTCCGAGGGTAGACTTATAATAAGTCTCGGTATAACATAACTTCTAGTTTGCTTAGCATATGCATTGTTGGCACACTGTGTCTGAAGTCGCAGTATCTAAATAATATACAAACAACTAACAGAGTTTAAAAAGAAAACATGTGACTTAATTAACAGACTTAATGTAGGTATTACCAGTCACCTCATAAAAAATTTGTTAAAGATGTTGCTTTATTGAAGAGTACAACTGTATAAGTTAGCATGACTATTGAATAGAGCTAGTATTGTTTATTTATTTATATTTTGTTGTACAGCAAAAATATATATTACTTAAAAAATACATTCAATACTACAAAATCTACTATGGGCAAACTTATCGCTAATGAAATCTCTACCAGGCAACCTTAGAATGAACAGAGATTTTAATTTAGTCCAGTAAATAAGTCATGCGATGTTTTTTATTTTCCTTTAGTTTATTACTTATTCAAATATTGTATAGAGTAAATACATAGGTGAACTAATCAAGAAAAATACTGTGCTAAAGGCTGGTTTAAAGAGATATGCGGGTGCAAAAGACGTCAACAATACCTACGTTCCCCAACTAAAGTAACTCTAAAAAAATCAACTTACTGGAATATCAGTCAGCTTTTCATACAGTTTGTGCAAGTTACTGTTGGTCACTATATTGTTCCACCTTTTAGTTTAGATCAAAAAGTATCGTATTATTATTTTCTCACTTCTTTGGCAACTCAAGCGATATCGACTATTCTGCCAGCGTCATATATATTATATTATATATGTAATACAATATATTAAGGTGGTTGTCACTTGTCAACTAAGTATTTCAAATAGTATATAAAAAAATACACGATTGTTTTGAAAGGAAAAAAAAAGCGTTGGGTAACAGGCCGGCTTGTTTTGATCACACGTCTGGAACGTAGCAGATGGAGTCAGTGTCTGTCTTCGAAGTTCGAACGTATGAAAAAGGCGTAAAGTTTTAATTTATTATTATAAGTACCTACTTTACAAAGGAAAGTAATCATAAACGATTGAAACAAAATTATGATGACAACTTGATTGTCATTGTCATAGTGACAGCTGACTGACGACACCCCAAGGATCTTCTATCTAAACTGGAATGTGAACTATCGATCAAAACGCGGTCCGAGGGAGATAGCTTCACAGTAGCCCTCTGTCCTTGTTGTGTAGCGTGACTATTATAATGGAATTTATAAGGAATGCTTGTAAATTTTTTTTTCTTGAATTTTAAAAATGGATGATTAAATTTATGATGTACCTGATGTACGGACGACAGCAGGTCAATCTATCCGAAACTGTTCCTTTAGATAAATAAAATATCTACAAGAAAGCAGAATTTATTATATATTATTATTATGCACACAATGACTAAGGTCCGTATTACAGAAAGTTACTCAAGCATTGATCTCTACTTAAAACTAGATTTGAGTCGAGTTTTGATTTTAGAACGACCCTCAAGCATAGATTCGTTGATCATAGATCAGCTGAGTTGGACTTTATTAAATCATACATAAGCATTGATCATCACTCAAGTGTGGTCGGGACCACGCTTGAGCATAGATTACCTCATTATATTGGCATTGTCATGTCATTTTTGTTCTATTTCTAGCTGCATTGTAGAATTCAAATATTGTTTTTCTTATTAATATTTGAATCAAAATGGATGTATTTGAAGAAATAGACCATTATGATAATTTATTTAACGATAATTTTAGTAGATTAAACTTAGTTTGAAGATGTAGTGAAAATTATGTTATTAAATTTTTGATTGAGTTATGCCTAAATAGTAAATTGTATTTATAGTAACAGGCTGTGTGAGCACACTTTTCTTCATATAAATGTGTGATTGTGCTGTTCTGGATCAACACACAACCGCTATATCCTAATTATTTGGGTTCTTAAAATGCATTTTATTCAATCTTATCTTGTGAATGAAAAGATCTATTAATTGGATATAGGATTAATAAGGGATGTTCAAACAGGAGGCTCAGGAGGTTTGAAGAGAATAAGTTCATGACAAATAGTGCTTATTAATGTGTTATCCCATGGGAAAACTTAGGACGGCAGCTCCAAGGCCCAGAACGAAGGAAAAGCCATATTATGGCAGTCACACAAATAACAAGAGTCATTTTGTAGAAACGATTTATTGTGATGTGTAATAACGCTACATATTTGTTATAAATTCTTTATTTTAAGTTTTCCAATTATATCTCATGCCACTCCCATACCACATCTTTACACATGTAGTTTGAGCTCCTCTGTCACCATACTCCCCGTCCTTGCATCAGGTTAAATGGTAGGTGATGGGTGACTTTCATATGAGCATTCAAACTTGGACCTGTAAACAAACAAATACCATATAGTTAATAAAATACACTATAACCGAATTGCAACGGCAGAAATAAGTAATATAAAATAGACAAGAACATACATTTCTAAAATATGAAATTAATGTTAACAAGCATTAAGGGAATGAATGTACATATTGTATATCTTGTATTGGCTACTGTTTTCAACATTCATTTGGTTAGTTTAATTAAATTAGTAAGTAGAGGTATATATTCAGAGATAAATACCTTTCCTTTTTTACTCCAATTAAGGAGCTTATTGTTTTCATATTCATTGCTCCTTAAGGGGTCCTTTTTCTGTCTTCTCCGTTTCCATTAGAGTTACTGCGATTCATATATTGTAATATACACTGTTTGATCCTGTAGAATACATTGTATATCATGGAATTCGAATTGGATGGCGTGCAACAAGAGAGGCCTATATCCAGCAGCGAACTACTTTACCGTGATGATGATGACGAGTACATAGCAAATACAGAGAAACAAACTTAAAATTATTTATCAAGTTTACACTTTTAACGAAAGTTGATTACTTAAAACTGTCAAAGTCACGACCCACACCCATATTGTTATATTCTTATCTTGGGCACGAACGACAGTTAAAACATAATTATATGGAATGAAATAATACAAAAAAAGATTTATAATAGGTTTAACTTTAATAAATGTGGGATTTAACTATTCAGGGTTAACAAAACAACGTTCCTTTTATTAATTTTTGGGTTCATAAGGTACAATTAAATATTTCCTATTAAGTAAATTAAATAAATCGTAAACGAAAACAGACTGATGCATAGACAAAACACATCTCTGCTTGAGGCTCGAACTGAGCCTCGATTTGCTGAGTATAGATTGATCTCCACTCACTCCAATCACTTGATCATTGCATAAGTATAGAATCAGTGCTTGAGCATAGTTCTTATTCCAGAACGGTAATCAATCTCTATTCAGCAAATCGAGACTCAATTCGAGCCTCAAGCAGAGATGTGTTTTGTCTATGCATCAGTCTGTTTTCGTTTACGATTTATTTAATTTACATAATAAGAAATATTTATTTGTACCCTAGGAACCCAAAAATTAATAAAAGGAACGTTGTTTTGTTAACCCTGAATAGTAAAATCCCACATTTATTGAAGTTAAACCTATTAGAAATCTTTTTTTGTATTATTTCATTCCTTAAATGTTTTAACTGTCGTTCGTGCCCAAGAATATAACAATAAGGGTGTGGGTGGTGATCGTGACTTTGACAGTTTTATGTAATCTATAGGATCAAACAGTGTATATTACAATATATGAATCGCAGTAACTCTAATGGAAACGGAGAAGACAGAAAAAGGACCCCTAAAGGAGCAATGAATATGAAAACAATAAGCTCCTTAATTGGAGTAAAAAAGGAAAGGTATTTATCTCTGAATATACCCTCTACTTACTAATTTAATTAAACTAACCAATGAATGTTGAAAACAGTAGTCATACAAGATATACAATATGTACAATTCCCTTATCGTTAATTATATTTTAGAAATGTATGTATGTTCTGTCTGTTTTATAATTCGGTTGTGTATTTTATTAACTATATGGTATTTGTTTGTTTACAGGTCCATGTTCAATGCTCATATGAAAGTCACCCATCACCCAATATGCAAGGACGGGATGTATGGTGACGGAGGAGCTGCTACATGTGTAAAGATGAATGGGAGTGGCATGAGATATAGGCTTAAAATAAAGAATTTATAACAAATATGTAGTCACACATCACAATAAAAAAAATGACTCTTGACTGCCTGTTCCTGGAAGGGTCCCCATTTCCATTGGGATACCACCATTATTTGTCATGAGCTTATTTCAGATCCCCTATCTTATATCCACCACAGATCTTTCATTCACAAGATTGAATATTTTTAAGAACCCAAATAATTAGGATATTGTGTGTTGATTCAGAACACACATTTATATGAAGAAAAGTGTGCTTACACAGCCTGTTACTATAATTTACATCATAACGTAAAAATTTAATTTAATTTTACTCTTCAAACTAAGTTTAATCTACTAAAATTGCCTTAACAAATATAAATGGTCATTTCAAATATTTTCATTTTGACCAAATATTAATAAGAAAACAAATCTGATTGACAAAGCAGTAGATAGAACAAAAATCAAAAATGACATGACAATGCCAATATAATGAGGTAGGTTGATCATCACTCAAGTGTGGTCGGGACCACGCTTGAGCATAGATTACCTCATTATAATGGCATTTTCATGTCATTTTTGATTTTTGTTCTATCTATTTCTAGCTGCATTGTAGAATTCAAATATTGTTTTTCTTATTAATATTTGAATCAAAATGGATGTATTTGAAGAAATAGACCATTATGATAATTTATTTAACGATAATTTTAGTAGATTAAACTTAGTTTGAAGATGTGGTGAAAATTATGTTATTAAATTTTTGATTGAGTTATGCCTAAATAATAAATTGTATTTATAATAACAGGCTGTGTGAGCACACTTTTCTTCATATAAATGTGTGATTGTGCTGTTCTGGATCAACACATAACCGCTATATCCTATACTCTGTTTTTTAATCTCGTAGAGTAAATTGACATTACGAGTGTTGGCAGTTTATTGCAATTAGGTGCAATAGTGCCGAAACGTAGCGTTCATAAAATCAAGTATCTTTTTTTACATTAAGTTATCCTGAAATAATGTGTAGGTACTTATTAAAAACGTAATAATACAAAATTAATAATGTAAATTTGACATTTGCATGTGTCAATTTACTCTACGAGATTAAAAAACAGAGTATAATTATTTGGGTTCTTAAAATGCATTTTATTCAATCTTGTGAATGAAAAGATCTATTAATTGGATATAGGATTAATAAGGGATGCTCAAACAGGAGGCTCAGGAGGTTTGAAGAGAATAAGTTCATGACAAATATTGCTTATTAATGTGTTATCCCATGGGAAAACTTAGGACGGCAGCTCCAAGGCCCAGAACGAAGGAAAAGCCATATTATGGCAGTCACACAAATAACAAGAGTCATTTTGTAGAAACGATTTATTGTGATGTGTAATAACGCTACATATTTGTTATAAATTCTTTATTTTAAGTTTTCCAATTATATCTCATGCCACTCCCATTCCACATCTTTACACATGTAGCTTGAGCTCCTCCGTCACCATACTCCCCGTCCTTGCATCAGGATAAATGGTAGGTGATGGGCGACTTTCATATGAGCATTCAAACTTGGACCTGTAAACAAACAATTAATACCATATAGTTAATAAAATACACTATAACCGAATTGCAACGGCAGAAATAAGTAATATAAAATAGACAAGAACATACATACATTTCTAAAATATGAAATTAATGTTAACAAGCATTAAGGGAATGAATGTACATATTGTATATCTTGTATTGGCTACTGTTTTCAACATTCATTTGGTTAGTTTTATTTTTTTTTTTACACTGAAGTGCTCGTGTAGCTACAGCTACACAAATTTGCAACGCCAAAGTGCTTGTGTAGCTGTGGCTACACGGTTTTGCGCATGCGCGCGGCCGCCGTTCCGCTCGATTATTGTCATCTCTGTTTGTCTACAGTCATTTGTAAATATCCATCTCGCTTCTCTATGAAATTTTCTACCATCTTAAGCCTAAACATTAACCCGCGCAGAGAAAAATTTTTTAAAAACGGCCGTTAAGAGAACGCGCTTTCAAATCGTGAGTGGGCGAGTACGAGTTACGCGGGCGATTTGGCTTTTGTTTATAAAATACGTGGAATATTTACGTGGTGTTTTGTTATTTACATGATAAGTTATCTATTAATACAAAGACAATAATATTTCAGGATGATACGCAAAAAAATTAGACTTTTTTGAACCAGATACGTTTGGTGGTACGTCTGGTACTTGCTTTGCTAAAAACGTAATCCTTTTTGTTTATTAAATGATTTCGGTTAGGTTTTTGTAAAATAAGCAAGAATATTAGTCTACACTTCTGTTGTATAACTTTAATTTTAGGACTTACTAAGATATTTACGCATCTGTGACACGTCAAACTTTTTTTTATTTTTTTTATTTTTCTTTTCAAAATTATATGGGTTTAAATAAATTATTTTGTATGGACGCGTTCAAAGTTTTATTTCTTATCCTAATCTATATAGTTTAAACAATTTAATTAAAAAAAAAACCATATGTCATCGCTTCGCTTTTCGAAATGTGATCGTTTGAACATTGAAGTGCGCAAAAACGCGTCATCTCTGTGTTTATCTTATCAGAAATCTGAACCGTAGTCGAATACTTATAAACAAAACACTTAATAAAATAGCTTCATTCATCCTCTACACAAAAACATAACACATGTTAGGGTTTCAATAGCAACTTGAGGCACAATGACTGTGTATTTGAAACCCGAGCGCCGCGCGGGGCCCTTTTTTATGAGGGTCATAAATAACGAGCACTTTAGGGCATATGGGTGTGTAAAATGGGGCACTAACGGCATCTCAGTGGTTAATTAAATTAGTAAGTAGAGGTATATATTCAGAGATACCTTTCCTTTTTTACTCCAGGAGCTTATTGTTTTCATATTCATTGCTCCTTTAGGGGTCCTTTTTCTGTCTTCTCCGTTTCCATTTAAAGTTACTGCGATTCATATAATGTAATATACACTGTTTGATCCTGTAGAATACATTGTATATCATGGAATTCGAATTGGATGGCGTGCAACAAGAGAGGCCTTTATCCAGCAGCGACAACTTTAGCGTGATGATGATGACGAGTACATAGCAAATACAGAGAAACAAACTTAAAATTATTTATCAAGTTTCTAAAAATTGTTTACACTTTTATCGAAAGTTGATTACATAAAACTGTCAAAGTCACGATCACGACCCACACCCATAGTGTTATATTCTTGGGCACGAACGACAGTTAAAACATTTATGGAATGAAATAATACAAAAAAAGATTTCTAATAGGTTTAACTTCAATAAATGTGGGATTTTACTATTCAGGGTTAACAAAACAACGTTCCTTTTATTAATTTTTGGGTTCTTAAGGTACAATTATATATTTCTTATTAAGTAAATTAAATAAATCGTAAACGAAAACAGACTGATGCATAGACAAAACACATCTCTGCTTGAGGCTCGGTTCTGGCGGGAACTATAAATTAGCGCGGTTCAGAAAAATTTTCAAATTCTCTTTTTCATTAAGTTTTTACTATTTTTCGTGTAAAAGTTAATTAAAATAACAGTGCTAGGTGTGCAAACACGTCAAAATGGTAGGAAACGAGGGGGGCGGGGATAACCCGCCCACCTCACTTAAACGTCCTCGGCCTGAGGATGTAGAGGAAGGGACTCAAATGGACAGTTGTGGTGATGGCGGCGGCGGTGAGCGTTTGGACTATTCACCATACATTAAACCAAATTATAAAAGACTATATCCGGAAAATGCTACATACTTAGACTTTAAAGTATTTATTGAAGCTACCAACAGTAAGGACAGGATAGGAAATAAGAGCCCTATCTACCTTAACCACATATTTTCCAACCAGATAAAAGGGGTGACGGCTATACAGAGAGTTAATGCAAATAAAATAGCAGTTATATTTAAGCAGTATAATACTGCAAATAATTTTATTAATAATATTTCTTTCCTTAATAAACATGGTCTTAAAGCGTTCATTCCGGCGGCGCAAATTGAAAAAACAGGTATAATTAGATATGTACCAGCAAACATTTCCAATAAAGAATTATACACAAAACTTTCATCAGTCTATGAAATTATTGCAGTACGAAGATTTACAAAGAAAGTTGGGCAAGAACGTGTACCACTTCAAACAGTTAGCATTACCTTTCTATCAAATATACTTCCTGATAATGTACAATATGACTTATTTTCATATAGAGTGTTTGAATATGTCCCCCCATTACAGCAATGTTTCCGTTGCTTCAAATTCAACCATTCTGCCAAAATATGTAATGGCAAACAAAGATGTTCCATTTGTGGAGGTGAGCATTTATATAAAGAGTGTGACAAACCAACAGAGATCTGCTGTGTCAATTGCAGTGGGCCACATCTGGCAATTTCTAGATTATGCCCAATTAAGTTAAACAAAATTTTAGAAAAGAAAAATAAGATTACTTATGCAAGTGCTACAATGGCAAAAGAACAAATGAACGAAAATGCTCAGTTTCCACCTCTTTCACCTCCAAAAATAAAACCAATTAACAATGTAAATAAATCTGTAAATAAGCCTGTACATACACCTGTAAAAAAGCCTGTATCTGTAAATAATCCTGTACATAATGTAAATAAACTAAATGATGTTCCTCCTAGGGACATCAAAGCCCAAATTGTTTCCAACAACGAGGTACTTATGGCCCTAGTACAGACGTTGGTGGAACTAGGCAATAAGGGAGATAATACTCCTACCACTATAAATAATATTAAAGAAACTTTACTTAAAAATCTAAAGTAATGGATCCAAGTCCCACATTGTCTAAGCTACGTATTGCTCAGTATAACATTCAAAGTGCTAAAAGTAAAAAACCCTTATTGGTTCAATTCTTAGAAAAACAAAATATTGACATCTGCTTACTTAACGAAACATGGTTTAAGGACAATAGTTTTAGAATACCTGGATTTAATATTTACAATAAAAATTCTAATAATGCTCATAATGGTGTAGCAATACTGATTAAGCCATACTTAAAATACAAAGTCTTAAACACTAGATTTTATGAAGACATACAAACTGTTGCTCTATCTTTGTCTACTGTGCATGGTAGCTTAACTATTCTTTGTGTATACTGTCCTCCTTCTAGTGGACACATACGAATCAACAGACTACATAATATGATGAATGATCTTCCAAAGCCTATCTTTGTCAGTGGTGATTTTAATGCACATCACATTGCATTTGGTTGTCTATCTACTAAAGGTAGAGGACAGGAATTATTTAATATCATTGATGACTTGGATTTATGTATTTTGAACGATGGTAGTTTTACAACTGTTAACAACCCAAGACGAAATCCATCAGCAATCGACGTTAGCTTTGTTAGTGCTAACCTCTCATCAATATGCGAGTGGTCTGTCCATGATGACGCTATGGGTAGCTATCACTATCCAACAATAACAGAGATTACACTACTTATAGATAAATATCATATAAATCCCCCTGTAGATAGGTTTATATATAAAAAAGCAGATTGGAAGAAGTATAAAACTACTTCCAAAACAATATTCAATGACTTAGTCCTAAAATTGTATGACCCTATTTCAACCTATAATGAGTTTTGTTCTCGATTAGATTCTTTAAAGGAAATGACAATTCCTAAACTCATTAAACCAAATAATTTTAAAAGCAGACCTCCAGTTCCTTGGTGGAATGACATTTGTGAGAAAAGTGTAATTGCCTCTTATAGTGCATTGAAACTATATAGACGTGACCCTACTATGGAGAACTATGTAGAATACAAAAGAAAAGATGCACTTAAAAAAAGAACTATATCGGAATAAAAAGCAATAGGTTGGGATAACTTATGTAACACTTTCAATAGAACTACACCTATTAGTAAGATTTGGAATCTTCTAAAAATGTTTAAAGGTATAAGAGCTGGCAATAAATCATATAGAGATGAGTTTATTTCTCCATTTCTAAATAAATTATCCGATAATAGCAATTTAAATAATACTGATAATTTAGGCAATATTTTTGAATTAAATAATGACAACCTAAATTCAACATTTTTACTAGTTCCTTTTACATGGTCAGAATTTAACATGAGTTTGATATCTCGGAGAGACACTTCACCTGGTTTAGATGATTACCCATATTCTATCATTAAAAATTTAGATGAATCTGTGCAAAAACTACTTCTTAATATTCTCAATTTACTTTGGCATTGTAAATGTATTCCACAATCATGGAAAACACAATGTGTCATTCCGATACTCAAGCCAGATAAACCTGCAGAGCTTGCCAGCTCTTATAGACCAATATCATTGTCATCATGTCTAGGTAAAATATTTGAAAACATGATTAAAAATCGTCTAGATTGGTATATGGAATCTAACAGCATCATTCCACATGTACAATACGGATTTCGTCGAGGGCGAAGTTGTGCAGACAGCTTCACTTCCTTAATTTCGGATCTGAAACATGCAAAGGATAAAAAGTTACACACTGTTTGTGTATTTTTAGACGTGCAAGGTGCATTTGACAGTCTAGATCCAGCCATACTAGTAGAAGTTATGTCTAGGTTAGGCGTACCTGGCCAACTATGTAAATGGATTTTTAATTTCTTAAACAATAGAACACTCTATATAAGGCACAATAATACACTGTATGGTCCAAAATCTACATCTAAAGGTACAATGCAGGGTGCTACACTGTCTCCTTTGCTATATAATATATATACAAGTGAAATATGTAAATTTGTAAATAGCAATGTAGATATTTTGCAGTTTGCAGATGATATTGTCTTGTACAGTAGTAATTATAATGTAGAAATTGCAATTGACAATATTAACAAAGCCCTGTCTGAGCTATTCCACTATTACAATGATGTATTACATTTAAAAATTAACCCCTACAAAAGTAGTGTCATGATATTTGGAAACGAGAATACAAATTCAAAGGTAATTTATAATGGTGAAATTATAAACACAACAAATACGAAGAAATTTTTAGGCATAGTAATTGACAGAAAATTAACTTTTGAGGGACATATTAAATACATATCAAAGAATGCCCTAAAAGGTTTAAATATAATCAAATGTCTTGCAGGTGTTTCATGGGGAGCAGACCCAAAAATATTGTCAATTTTATATAAGAGTATAGTTAGGAGTCATTTTGACTACAGTTCACTAGTGTATATAAATAGTACTCATGTAAATAAATTAGGTCTTTTGCAGAACAGAGCTTTGAGAACAATATCAGGTGCAATGTGCTCTACTCCCATAAGGGCCATGGAAGTGGAGACTAAATTAATGCCGTTAATTTTGAGACGTGTTCTACTTGCAGAGAGATTCTGTCTTAAATTGATTGCTGCAAATAACAGGAAGATAATAAACAAAATTATACCTTTTGTAAATAGTCCTTCTGGTCAACTGACTACAGGAGAGAATCTCTTGGGTGGTAAATCCCCAACATTATCCAAAATATTGCTGGAAACAGAGAATAGTTTTACTGGTATTAGGAAACAGTGCCCATGGCCATGTTACTCCTTCTCCTATCAGTCTATTACACAACCTATTAATGTATTTCAAAATCCAATTAAGAATAATTCAGATATGCTACAGTTTTTGGCAGAAAATAAGAATTACTATATTATTTACACTGATGGCAGTAAGGGAAGTGGTTATGTTCATGCTGCTTTATATGATTCATGTACAAAATTCTCTCAAAGCTTTGTCCTTCACAATACATGTACCATATTCACTGCAGAGACATATGCAGTTTATCGCGCATTATTGTATATTCGGCAGATTAATCATTGTAAATACTTTTTGATTGTTTCTGATTCACTGAGTTTGATAACAGCCATAGCTAACCTTTCAATTTCATTCAAGTCAAATTATATTTTATATTTTATTAAAGAAATAATTCATCAGTATCACCTTCAGCATATCAAAATTGCGTTCCTGTGGGTACCTTCTCACCGTGGTATATCTGGCAATGAAATAGTTGATAAAACCGCATATGTTGGTAATAATGCTGTTGATGTCAGAAATGCGATGGACATTCCTATGACTGACTTCCTGCAATGTATTAATGAAAATATAGATAAGTTATGGTTAGAAATGTGGAGGAAAGATCAAGACATCAAAGGGAAGTGGTACGGAAATATTCAAGAAAGATTACCTGTTAGACCCTGGTACAATATATTGAAAGAAGCCAGCCGGGACTTTATCACAACGATAAATAGATTGCGCTTTGGCCATAATACTGCACCGTCACACCTTGCTAGACTTGGCATTATTACAAGCAATATGTGCCCACATTGTGAATCACAAGAAGGAACCATGGAACATCTGATTTTTGACTGTCAAAACTTCTTAGTCTTACTTGACAGATTACTGTTGGCTAGTGAACTCAGTGATGTAAAAATTAAGTGTGATGCTTCCTCCCGCCCGCCGCCACTTGAACAGTTATTAAAAGACAAAAACACTTACAAACCTATTTATAAATACATTAAAAATACTATTAAAACAATATAAAAGTGAAGTGAGAAACTTTCAGTTCAATTAAATAAGACTTGACCTAAAGGTCTTTGTTACCAGGTCATAAAATTCCAAAAAAAAAAAAAAAAAGCTTGAGGCTCGAATTGAGTCTCGATTTGCTGAGTATAGATTGATTACCGTTCTGGAATAAGAACTATGCTCAAGCACTGATTCTATACTTAAGCAATGATCAAGTGATTGGAGTTTAAACTGTACTTGAGTAACGTTCTGTAATACGGACCTAAGTGCACATTTATTATTTACTTCGAAATTTATGGTCACCCTACATACAAACAAAATACCTTGTATATGATTACCGCAAAAACCTTACTTAAAGAATGCTATTCCGTATCCAGAGTATGACTCACTATTGCAGACATTAATGGCATCTTTTTTCTAATCGAAATTGTTGGTTTCAAACAAAATTACTAAAAATAAATACGGGTTACACTTAGAAAGGGACAGAGGGCCACTGGGATACTTTTTCCGTCGGACCGTGTTCTCTTCAAAATACAGTTTTATTTCCGATCGACCTTATTGCACTTGTTATAGAGTCTTCTTTTAAATGAGAGCCATATGCAAGTTCACATTCCAGTTTACATAGAATTTCCTTGCGACAGCCACTAAAATTTGACAGAGAGCAAAGTGTATCTGTGTACCTTTTTTGTAGGCCTTTAAGGTCTGGCAACTGGGCTTTTAAGTTCATCTTTGTAGATATCAATCTTTAGTTTAGTAGTTTGAACATTGCGAAGAATAATCATATTTATTTCAATTTGCTTAATTTCTTCTGCTTAAATTTTGTAGTGGTTAAAAATAAATCATTTTATTAAATGTTCAAGTTTTGGTAGACGGCAATTATCACTAAAATCACAATATAAAATGCCAATCTAAACAAATGAACGGTCGAAAAATAGGTGGTCCGTGGTCCCCATGTTAATTTCTTCATGACATCAAAGTTTTTATAATGACGCTGAGTATAACTACAAAACATGAGGTAGTTATTATCCCTCAAACTGAATTACTGCAAAGCGGCAACATTCCGCTCGCGATCACGAACGGATCTGTGCTTTGTATAACATCAGAAGCTGTCCTGGTGTGAAGTACCGCCGGACCTTTGCAATAAGAATAACGCCAAGTTTATTTACAGTCACCTTGGCCTTGGAACCAATGAACTGCCCAAAGTAAGTTCGAGGAAATCTCAACTCTCAAAAGCTGAAGGCGGTCGGTGCAATCCAAGGATACATTCCGAAAAGTAGGAGCCAATGTGAACGGGCTTCTTTTAGCGGTGAATAGACACGCTTGTGTTTTGGCGGCATTAAATGCTATTAGATTTGCTTTTCGCCAATCAGAAACAGCCTGTAGTGCAACATTCGTACGCTCTATCATAGCCTCTCTTTCGGACCGAATTGATTCCTTACTAGCTCGAGCATCCGGCAGGTATCTCTCCACAACTGTGCTGTCATCAGCAGATGCAGCCTGTGGACTCAGGAGGCTGTTGAGTATATGTGAGGAATATGCAGCTGATAACGGACTGCTATAAATATAACGTTATGAAAAGTAAGTACATTGTTTTTCAGGGTGGGCCTAGGAAAGTGTTAAAAATGCCACCAATAAAGTTGATTTGCTCTCCCTTGGAAAGGGTGGAGATTTTTAAATACTTGGGGCATTTCGTGACTCCTACCTTGAGGGATGATGCAGACATTCAGCGGGAACGGAGGGCGCTGTCGGTCAGAGCATACATGGTATTCGCAGGTTTGATCGGTGCTCGAAAGATGTTATAACAACGCTTTTTAGAACCTACCTACCTTTTTAGAAACTACACTATACACGTGCAGCTTGTGGATTGACTATACGCAAAAGTCTTACAGTGCCCTTCGAGTTCAGTTCAACAACTTGTTGAGGATGTTGTTGGCGCTCCCCCGCAATTGCAGCGCGTCGGCTGTTTGCGGAAGCGCGCGTGGAATGCTTCCACGCATGCTAAAGAGAAGTGCGTCGCTGGTGAGGCGAGTGCGGGGGAGCGGAAACAGCTTGATGACCGCGCTTGCGGTAAGGCTTGATTGCTCCATCATCCCTCACTGTTATAAGCGGCACATGGTTGGGTGATGTGACTCAATTGTCGAAGCACTTGTTAATTAATTGTTTAATTACAATAATAAAAAACAATTTTTTATAGTAGTTAGTAATTGTTTTTTATTATTGTAATTAAACAATATGTAAAGAAAACCCTGTCCGATCCGTGAAGGTATTGTTAGGTATCGATAACTGATTCTACTAATGCCCAAAAAGACAGGTTAAACTTAAAAAAACAATCCCCCTAAAAAAAATAAATATTATTTCGCAAACAAAGGTAACTTAATACATGTGTGGTAAACAACCTCTTGCGCGGGCGGCAGGGGGCAGGGCACGCAGCACCTGAGACGTGGTCGCGTCGCTATTCGCTTATAATAATACCGGTGTTGTCACTTTTTTAAAAATTACCAATTTTCGGGGAAATTGGAGATAATTCCCGGGAAAAAAGGATTATTTCAAAATTCATTAGTATTGTTACTATGATGATTATGTAAAAATTTATATTATATTTGGTCAAGTGTTTACCTAACCTTTATTATCCTTACGGGTCGGACAGGGTTTTCTTTACATATTGTATATTTATGACTTTTTGATTTAATTTAGTAATATTTGTACTTTTTTTAATGGATCGATGTTTGTATGTGTAATGTGACTATGTGTGTATTATATGTATATATATGAGTCAGTATTACTTGAAATAAATGATTAATTTCAGTTATGGTTATAAGTTTACACATTTGGTTCATTGCACCATTACTGTTTAAAGATACAGATGAAGATATTTTTATTTGGTTATTTATTTATTTAGTAGCTTTCCGCCCACGTGGAATTTGGTTATACCGTGCTTTTTAGATTTCCCTCGGGAATATATTTTTTGTCAATAAAAGGTAGCCTAAGGGTCTCAGGGTATAAAATTGAGATGTTTAAGCGGGAAAGCGTAACAGACAGACAGACAGAGTTACTTTCGCATTTATAATAATACTAGCTTTCCGCCCGCGGCTTCGCCCGCGTGGAATTCGGTTATATCGCGCTTTTTAGATTTCCCTCGGGAATACCAATTTTTTTTCAATAAAAGGTAGCCTATGTTTTTTTCAGGGCCTAAAGATTGTCTGTGCCAAATTTCATCAAAATCGGTTAAGAGGTTTAAGCGGGAAAGCGTGACAGACAGACAGACAGACAGAGTTACTTTCGCATTTATAATATTAGTATGGATAGTATAATAGTATGGATATTAGTATGGATTTATTGGGGATCACTGATACACGATACACATATACAATACAAATGTACATATGACAGCACATCAAGCTACTATAATCTGTCAGATTTCTGTTTCAACTTTATCTCTAAAGTATTAAGTCTCAAGGTTGATCGGGAATATTTGACAGTTTCGGGTAGCTTGACCTGTTGTCGTCCGTACAATAAGAGAAAAGGTTCTTAAACTTGTACTCTTTTAATTACAGAAGACTAAAGCATACCTAAATAACCAGATATAAACACAATAATAACAGGAAAAATACATTGTGAATGAAAATTACAAATGATAAAATTAAAAACAAAGTAAAAATAAAATTAACATAATCATGATTGGGCATTCATATTACAAATAGTGTAGGCAGAATAAAAATTGAGTAAAAATAACATTGAAAAAATTTGAGAAAAATAATATTATTAATTAACAGGTCATACCATACAACAAGGATATTAACAACAAATGTGCACTATGGTTGAAATTCTAAAGTACGTAGGGTAGATGTTTAACAGTTTGAGATTGCTGATTATGTGACTACTCTCGACAGTCACGCTAGAGCTATTAAACTAAACATTTAATATAACACGTATATAGGCATGCATTACACCATACAGACATTGCATCTATTTATGTCACACGTGTCGTTATTCAGAAATCCTTCCATAGCTATAATCAATTTTAAAATCTTGTCTACTTGTAATAATTATATTATTTGGATCATCTAAATCCCCTCTATGTGTGCAATATGCGTTTGATCACACAATATTAATAATGTAGTATAAATAGCCTTAAGTTTATACAATAAAAGAGCATTACTGAACATGCATATGTGTAGTCTTCACTACATTGGTGACCCCGACGTGATCTAACCAGCTACGGTCTACCTACTGATACACGTGATAAGCACATTCCAGTGCCCTCTCACAAGCGGCTCTCACCACTGGGCTTTCAAGAGGCTATATATTCACGATATTGTTACGTCACATCAGCAGAGTCAGTTCAGGCTGGCGACCAGCAAGCAGAACGTCCCTGGATTGAGCTGCTCTCCCCAAAAATCTCCAAACGGTTAGCATATACCACAGGTAGGAATGCGATACGCTCTCACTACAGTCATAACGCCGTGACTGCAGTCAGTACTGCGTGACCAACATCGACCGGAAAACAAAACGGCCTAAACCGATACCCGTAGAAAACATCACCGCTGAGGCTGTCTCTACAACATTGATTAGCGTTTGGATTGCGCGATTTGGCTGTCCCGTCACGATCACGACTGATCAAGGACGCCAGTTCGAGTCGGATCTGTCCCATCAGCTGATAAATCGTAAAAGTCAGCTCTCATAGCCACTTGCAACAGTGACAACAGGGTGGAAGAATTACCTATGGTCATGCTCGGCATCATCATAAAAGGTTGATGATACATGATGCTCGGCACAGCAAGACCGGTAAGCGCATCGGAAATGATATTACATGATGCAACATTTTTTTTTTTTTTTTATAAATTATAAACTACCGTTTGGCCGCAATTCCGCCTGATAGTAAGAAGTGACGCAATCGTTGATGGCAAAGCGCACTAGTTTATTAAGAGCCTATTCACTCTAGCCTTGAAGATACTCAATTGCATTACGTTTGCCAGCTGATTTATAGCTGACCACAGTAAAACTTCGGTCAACGACGCCGTATACGTCACTTAGCCAGCAAACTACACATGTTCCATTCCGAATCGACAAGGCGAACAACAACGCACGTCGGAAATATTTTGTGAACAAGGAGCTACAGTCATGTGATTATGTTTTCCTTCGAAGAGACATGATCAAGAAGTCGCTGTCGCTTCAAATGAAGGACCCTACAAAGTCCTGAAAAGCGATGGAAAATGCTTCAAACTTAGTGATGTAAAATGAAAAAAAAAAAAAAAAAACAATTTGTTTCTTTCATTTCCTTGAAAAACATGCAAAAAAACATAGCGTTGTTGTTTTTTTCTAAATTTGTTTTTTTTTCTAGCCTACGTTTTAGTTCAATTATAAATTAAATTTGTAATTTGTATAATAAATCAACATATTATTATTTAAAAGAGAAAGCTTTCGAAATATCCAACTTCGAAAAAATGGTCTTGATGATGTATGTGAAATGTGGCGTGGGACGGGATAGTGATCGGGCACCAAGATTGCCGTAATGCGCAGTTTACCGTCGGGTATTATCTGCCCAGCCAGTTCCCGCATTTTCCGCAGCTGTCAAGCTCTTTGGTCACGGAGTTCCATCCCCTCCATCAGTTTGTGAAACTTTCGGGTCACAGATTCCTTGTAGACGCTGATAAGTTTAGTCTTCAGCATTCCGTACTTGTCCTCAGTGGGCGGGTTGGCTATGATGTCACCCACTTGCTGAAGGGCATCCAGACCTAGTCTGGCAATAACCGCTTGATAGCGCTCGTCATCTCCTTGCTTTTGTGGCGCTATCACCGTTTCAAAGTGCATAAACCAAAGTCTGGGATCCGCCGCCCAAAAGTTAGACAGCCGTGACTGTTCGTTTGTACAGCGCTTGACTTGCCCTCCTTCCTGTGGTACATGCTGACCGCACGGAGCTTGCTGGGAAGAGCAGCCCAACTCGGGGACGTTCTGCCTACTGTTCGCCATCCTGAACGGACTCTGCTGGTGAGACTAAACAATACCATGAATATAGCCTCCTCAAATCCCAGTGGTGAGACCCGCTTCTGGGAGGCCACTGGAATGTGCTAATCATGAGTATCAGCAGGTAGATGGTTGCAGGATCATTACACCAGCCCGCAGGCAGAAAGGGTAGCTGGTTAGATCACATCCGCCTTAGATCACGCAAGGGTTACCAACGTAGTGAAGACTACGAATGAGTGTTCAGTAATGCTCTTTATTGTATAAACCTTTTATTGTATAAATCTTTTATTGTGTGAACAAATGCATATTGCACACATGGAAAGAAAATTTAGATGATTCGAATAAGTATTACAAGTAGAAAAGATTATGAAATTGATTATAACTATGTGAAGATTTTTTTTTATAGACACCCGTCATCACAGGGCGTTGTCGTATTCCCTTCCTGCGTGGCAAGAAATCTTATTTACAATTTTTTTGTTTTTATGCCAATCGGGTTTTTCCGCTTTTGCTCTTTTGTGGCATTGGTCCTTCTTTTTACGTTGCTCTTTTCCTATATATATTTTGTCATATCTTTATTATTACACTATTTATATACTTGTTATTGTTATAATTATTTACGCTATTTACAATTATTTCTGTCATATTTATATATCTAATTATACATTATATTTTATACACCTGATTAAGTGCACATTCGTTCTACTTATATGGTACAACCTACCTATTGACAATTCTTGCCGATGACGTGCTGGGTTGCACTGCCCTTGTTCGATTTCGTTTTATTGCCATCTTTGCAACTTTGAGGCAAAACCGCTCCAGATACGGTCTGGAGTGCTTGTCTGCCATAATTCCGGCGATGGTCGTTTCCGACAAAGTCATTCCTGTACTTACTTCCAGGTCGTATCTGTCGCGGTTATGCCTCAGGACTATGTGAAGATTTGTGAATAACGACATGTGTGACACACATAGATGTGCCTACACGTATATCACGCTTCTAAGGTTTCTCACCAGCGTGTGTACGCATATGTTTTATTAATGAAACCCCTTACCTGTAAAATTACCTTGACATACTCCACACTTCTATGGATTTTCATCAGTGTGTGTACGCAAATGAACTATTAAATTACTCTTCTGACTAAAATTACGTTGACATACATCACATTTATAAGGTTTTTCACCAGTGTGTGCACGCATATGTATTGTTAAATGACCCTTAACTGTAAAATTACCTTGACATACTTCACACTTATATGGTTTTTCACCAGTGTGTGTACGCAAATGAATTGTTAAATAACTCTTATTACTAAAATTACGTTGACATACATCACATTTATAAGGTTTCTCACCGGTGTGTGTACGCATATGTTTTGTTAAACTATTATTATGGCTAAAATTACGTTGACATACATCACATTTATAAGGTTTCTCACCAGTGTGTGTACGCAAATGAATTGTTAAATTACCCTTACGACTAAAATTACGTTGACATACATCACATTTATAAGGTTTCTCACCAGTGTGTGTACTCATATGTTTTGTTATTAGACTCTTTTTAGTAAAATTTCGTTGGCATACATCACACTTATAAGGTTTTTCACCGATATGTGTACGCAAATGCATGGTGAAATTACTCTTTAGGCTAAAATTACGCTGACATACATTACACTCATAAAATTTATCACCAGTGTGTGAACGCATATGCACTGTTAAGCTACCTTTCTGGCTAAAATAACGTTGACATACATCACACTTATAAGGTTTCTCACCTGCGTGTGTATGCATTTGTTTTTTAAATTACCCTCCGAACTAAAATTGCTTTGACATACATCACACTTTTAAGGTTTTTCACCGGTATGTGTACGCATATGCTCTGTTAAATGACCCTTTCGAATAAAATTTCGTTCGTTATTTATAAGGATTTTCATCAATTTGTGTACACATATGCATTGTTAAATGACTCCGTCGACTAAAATTACTTTAACCTACATAACACTCATAAGATTCATCACCAGTGTGTCCGAATGGCAAATTTTAATTTACCCTTTTCCATAAAACTAGCCTGACCAACTCCACACTTGTACTCTTCTTTTCACTTAATAAGAAATACGCAGTTTACACGTAAAAGACTCTTTGAAATATGTAACAGGCGTAGATATCCATTTTTATGTGTTCCGGATAACACTCGAGACGGTCATTTTGTCATTTGCTCGGCTGCAATTGTATCTCTTTCTTTGTTCTTCGTGTATTCCGTTATCGTTTTCTCACAATGGTCGCCTCTGTGGTAGTAAATATAATAAGTAAATGTGGAAAGAACATATAAACATATACACGAATAAAAATAATATATTCAAGCGCCTTGTACATTTTACACTAGGATCGAAAATACGAAATTGCTGCTGATATTGAAAATAATATAGTTTAAAAAATTAAAAAAAAAAACAAGCTTTTAAAGAATATGAAACTTAAAAATAATGTTAAAATTTAATTTATGACAATAGTATACAGGCTGTTAGTGTAAACACCGGTAGTCATGAAACCAGTGGTTTGGTTTCACTTTCGGAACGTAAATTCAATGAAAAAAAGAATTCTTTTTTTTTTGTATAGTCTCCTTTTTTCCACGAACTTATATTCACTCTAGTCGCTAGCGAATTATATGTTTCGTAAAGGCTAGGGTAAACGACCGGCACGCAAGCTACGCGCGCGACCCTCTCCCCTGAGACTGAGGGGAGAGGGTCGCGCGCGCAGCTTGTCGAACTTAGGGCCTCAGTTCGGCCCAGCCACGGTATGGAAAGGACGTGCGCTTGCTCGCACCGCAACGCTCGCGACGCGAAGTCGGAAGTCCGCCCGCCACCGCTCATTTGTTGTGCAAGTGTGTCTTCGTGTGTGTCGTGTATGTGTGTTGTGTAGTGTAATATTTTGCCGTACACAAAACTACAGTGGACCGAAATGGTTCGGTTTTACGCCGTGGCTGGCGATAACCTGAACTAGGCCCGAAGAATTTACGTATTTACTATGTTCATAATGCACATTACGGGGGCCGGGTAAATCACATACGGCACGACCATCAAATACGGCAAAACAGTTACCACCATCGTTTTTCACGGAGTGAGGGCGTTGTAAAAATTTTGAAAATTTAAATCCCTGGCTCGCTTTCAAATAATCAATTCCGTTTTTGTTGTTGATACTGACATTCCAACATATCAAAATCTAAGGCTCTGTTTGTCTCAAACATTAAACCATGCACGACTCAGAAATTAACATTCCTACTTATCATAGGGAAACGAGTTACCGACGCTATCTGTTACCATCTGTGATAACTATTTGGAGTTGCAGCGTCACAAAGAAATGGTAAAGTTTATTAAAATCACTTACAGTTAGATGTACGAATAAAATCTTAGCATTTGCCGGAATAAAACATTTTATTTTCGGTGTGGCCGGAGTAGAACCCATGGTCACTGAATCCGAACGCTGACGTCACTGAAGACGCGCGCCTTAGACCGCTCGGCCAACGAACGTATTGAAAACGGTGGGACATTTTACAGTAATGAGCCGCTCACTCGTAGTCCAAAGAGTTAGAGACGGACAAACCAACAAGCAAGCAAGCAAACAAACATACAAGTAAAGCTAATAAAAAGCATGTAATAATAAGAGAGCAATATGTTGGATAACGACTGGCGTGGATTCTCACCCAGAGCACAAAGTGTCTAGTTATAAAGCACTAAGATATTTGGTACCGGACTTAGAATAGTACCATCCCATATCCTCCCGTGGGTGTCGTAAGAGGGACTAACGGAACTCTCACCAGGGAAGCGGGCAGCAGTGCTTCTCCTGTGGAATATCAAATTACTGCGATCCCCAACCCGCCTACCAAGCGTGGGGATTATGGCGCAAATCCCCCCTACGACATGCACACGACACTGGCCAGGCCCATAGTCCCCGGCAGCTCGGCTATTCCAGACTACGGGGGCGGACTCGGTTACGGCAGAGCAAAGGGTGCTAAGAATCTCCGGCAGAGATCCGGCTACCATCACCCACGACGACCTTTGGCCCTGGAAACATTTAACACGGGCACACTACGAACTGATGATAAGATTGTCGAACTGGAGGAAGAATTGAGCCGGTTACGCTGGGACATTGTGGGGTTATCTGAAGTCCGAAGAGAGGGAGAGGACTCGATAATTCTGGGAAGGCGACCAGCTGGCCCAGGGTGGCGTCGGGTTTATCCGCAAGTCCCTCGTGAACAACGATGATAAAGTCGGGAAGCTCCCGTGTACTCAGAATAACCAAACGATATTAGTTAAAGGTTATAAAGGTCTACGCTCCGACGTCCAAACACGCCGACGATGAAGTGGATGTTATGTTGGCTTGTTGTTTTCGCAGATGACACAAACATAATAGTTGGTGCTAAAGACATAGAAAAATTGACATTAAATACTAATATAATTATAGAAAAACTTTGCAAATGGTTTAGAGCCAACAAATTATTGCTAAATACGGATAAGACGAATCTCATATTATTTAAGACCACGACTCGTTATAATGACAACTTAGATGTACACATAAATGGAGACAAGATTAAAGTAGTGGATAATCTTAAATTCTTAGGGATTAATATAGATTCCCTTTTAAATTGGAAACCGGAGCTTGCTGTTATTGAATCATCCATATCGTCCGCATGTTATGCACTCAGGAGCCTTAGGGATGATTTAAATGTGCAACAGTTAAAGGTTATATATTATGCGCTGGTAGAGTCTAGGATAAGGTATAGCATCACACTCTGGGGAAACAGCTACAGTTATAACTGGCAAAGAGCGTTTATTCTACAGAAACGAGCCATAAGGACAATAGTTAAAAATTCACAGCATGTCTCATGCAGAGACTATTTTAAAAAAATTGGGTATTTTAACGGTACCTAGCTTATATGTACTGGTTCTCTTAAGTTATTTTACAAAATATCTACATGAGTTTGAATCGCTAGAAGAACGTAATACAGGGTGGCCCAAAATTCCTTAGAAAAGTAAAATTTTAATTAAACGAAAATGGCGCGCGTGAGCGGTGCAGGGGAAGCGGGGGCAGTAACTTCGGTTTCTGGGAATTTAATCGCGATGGAGCGTTTCCCGGAGCGGACCGTGCGTTTTGTGTGCGCGAGTTTTATCAAAACAACAATTCGGCAACCGTTGCGAGGCGTAAATTTCGAGAACACAAAGGTTTACACAACTTTGATGACACCCCAGCTCTCCAAACGATTAAGAATTGGTTTGCTAAGTTCGAGGAGACCGGTTCGACGTTAGATAAACCGCCATTGGGTCGCCCAAGGACATGACGTATGGAACAAAACATCGATACAGTGGCACAATCTATTCGTGAAAATCCTACACAGTCAACTCGTAAGCGTTCCAGTGCATTAAACGTATCCAGGACATCGTTACAACGGATTTTGAAGAAAGATTTACTTATGCACCCTTACAAAATTCAGTTGGTGCAAGAATTGAAAGAAACTGATGCTATTCAGAGAGTGAATTATGCTAATGAAATGTTTAATCGGTTTACTTCGTTCAATAACATAATGTTCTCTGATGAGGCACACTTCCACATTAACGGACATGTTAGTAAACAAAATTTCCGCTATTGGAGCCCGATTAATCCAAAACTTAAGCACCAGAAGCCCTTACATAACCCTAAAGTTACAGTTTGGGCCGCTATGTCAGCCCATGGCATCATAGGGCCTTACTTTTTTGAGGACGGCAGAGGGCGTGCAGTTACTGTTACTTCGGACCGATATGTGGCCATGATCGAGGAGTTTTTCACACAAAAATTGCAAAACTTTCCAGGCTTTAATACCCGAACATGGTTTCAACAGGATGGAGCAACTTCCCACACCTCCAATACTGCTATGCCCGTTATCCGTCAACTTTTTCCAAACAAAGTTATCTCTAAAAGAGGAGACATTTCCTGGCCACCACGTAGCCCGGATCTGACTCCAATGGATTTTTTTTTTGTGGGGCTACCTTAAGGCTAAAGTGTACGACTCTAACCCGCGGTCAATTAATGACCTAAAAGAAAACATCCGCAGAGAAATGACAAGCATTTCAGCAGTGACGTGCCGCGCAGTCATCGACAATTTCAAAAGGCGTTTGCAAGAGTGCCGTGACTTTAACGGATTACATTTGGCGACGTTATTTACAAAAAATAATTCCTGTTTTCCTAGTTATATTTACAAATAAAAATATTATTCATAGTGTAATTAGTTTTATTTTAATTAATTTTTTTTCATTACTAAGGACTTGTGGGCCACCCTGTATTAAATTAGAGAGAGCACGAGAAAAAAAACTTTCAAACAACAAATAGCACCAAAATTTAATATAGTAGAGCATTGTTGGACGTATCAAGCTGTAGAAATATTTAATGCCTTGCCTTCTGAGCTAAAGATCCTGATTTATTAGACTCACTTGTTTAAAATAAAATTAAAAGCCTTTTTAATAGAAAAATGTTTGTACAGTATATCTGAGCTGATGTCACAAAGTAATGGATGAATAGTTTTTTTTTTGATTCTGGAATGTTTTGACATTAAACTGTTTGGCATTATATTGTAAATTGTTTTGACATTATTGACATTATATTTGGACATTGGTACTTATGATATTTGCAACTTTTGACATTCGATTGGTAATTGTTTTTGACTTGTGTGGTTGTGTTTGATTTTGGTTGACATTATATTTAAACTGTTTGGCACCATATATAAATTTCGTTTATAATGTATAAAATGTCTTGTCTATAAAATTCTCAGTTCTTTATATTTGTGTATAGGTCGCATATGTAGACATTCGGCACAATGTAAATTGTTTTTATGAATGAAATAAATGAATGAAATATGTATGAGGACGTCAGTAGAGCCATACATACCTCCAAAACCCACTACACTATTGTCATGGGGGACTTTAAGGCAAAACTGGGCACGCGAGAGGCGGACAAGACGAAAGTGGGGCAATTTGGAGTTGGAAATCGGAATCCTCGAGGTCAGAAGCTAATGTATTTCATGGAAAAGGAAAGATTCTTTGTGATGAATTCTTTTTTCCTTTTATTATTATGTATTAGCCGATGGTCAGACCAAAAACGAGGTAGACTTCATAATGTGAACGAGAAAGCAAATGCTCAACAATGTCTCCGTGATCCATGCGGTTAAAACTGGGAATGATCACCATATTGTTAGAGGCAACTTGAATCTCACTTATGAATTCTACGCTCCGTCCAGCGTCCAGCTCCAAAACCAGGAAACTTTCACATCGAACTGCAAAATTGCTTTGAATGCCTCTGTGAATGCGAAGATGTGGACCAATATAGCAGCAGGTTTGTGGAAACTCTCCAAACGGATGGGCCCAAATTGTTCAAAACCCTTCGTTCAAAGGACAGAAGAAGATCTTCGGTCCCAGCCAGGGGCATGCACAGACATTATGTGTAAGGTATTACATTACAGTACATTATACGTAAACTACCGAAATCTCGGTGCTTATACAAGATGTAAATAAAACCCTGTCCGATCCGTGAAGTTATTGTTAGGTGTCGTTAACTGATTCTAATATTGCCTATAAAGCCGAGCTAAACTTAAAAAAAAAATCCCCCCAAAAAATAATTATTATTGGTAGGCAACACGTTAGGCATACATGCGCGGGTGAGAGGGGGCAGGGCAGGGCAAGCGGCACGTGGTCCACCACCACCTTGAGACTGAAAAGCCCCACCTACTTTTCTTGACGGAGACCCAGATCAGATGTCCGTCTGATGCGGCATACCCCAACTACTATCGTCCTTATGACCGTTGGTTGACACTGGTATGGACAAAATTGTCTACACCTGTTATTGCCGACTAAGCAATACTTTTTTAATATTATTTAGAACCTTTTTTTATAAAATTATTGTTTTTTATATGTTTTTTTATTTTGATAATGATATATCATTGTTAAAAAGAATAAAAAATTGCTAGTTCGAGTCTGTTCGTTTTTACTTATTTTCAACGAATTAATTAATTTAAAGATTCAGGCAGCAATATTTGGTCCTTCGACAACAAGTAACCAGCACGTAAACGTTCTAAAAATATAAAACAATGGTTGTGACAAGGTCACAAGTAAAATTGACCCAAGAACCATCGGAGCAAGCCCTGGCAGAAGTGCCGAGCGGAGACCAACCTCACGGTGAGCAAACTCAGCTAGTAGGTACCTCGCAGTTAGCCCACAGTAGCCACAGTGCACGCACGCACTCCATTCGTACACAGTCAAGCCGCTCCTCCATGGTAATCGCTGCGCGCAAGGCCGCCGCGGAAGCAGAGCACATGCGGCGCATTGCGCAATTAGAAATCGCGAAAATGGAGCTAGAGCGTAAAGCTGCCGAAGCTCAATACCAGGCAGAGATTGCCGCAATCGAGGCAGACAGCCGACACGGTTCCCGAAGTGGACGTAGTCACAGTAGCGTGGAACAGTGGGTAGAAAGCGCTGCTGCTTCCACAAAATTACTCCCGGATCTAAATCTCGGCTTGACGTCCAAGAACGGACGCGAGGTAGGGCCTATTAATCAAGTTTTGTGTCCTCAGGACCCACTGCATCAGAATGTCGTACCCTCTTCACAGAGTATTGCAGCGCATAGTCCTGCTCAGTTGACTCGGCACGATATTAGCCGGGGTAACGGGACCGCTGCCATGGATACTTGAGGGGAAAATTTAATTTTAGTGACGCAATTGGTTCAAGAATTGAGGACGCTGACGAACAACGGACCTATTAATAAAACTTTAATAAAATTGCCGGTCTTTGAGGGGCAAATCTCCTTTAGATTGGTTAATGTTTTAACGTGCCTTCCTGGACACTGTAGGGTCTTTTACAGATGCTGAAAACCTCGCACGCTTAAACCAGGCTATAAAGGGCGCTGCGCGCGAGGCGGTGAGTATGCTACTCGTGAGTGCACCTAATGCTGTAGATATTATAGAAGCTCTAGACCGGCGTTTCGGACGGCCCGAACAAATCGTAATGAAGGAGATTAACGCTATCCGAGCCCTTCCTAAACTTGGGCAGGAGGCAAGTGGTTTAATTATGTTCGCCACTCGTGTGCGCAATTGTGTGGCGGTGACTAAGTTGCTGCACCATACTAATTATTTACGTTCTCCTGAACTGTTTGGTGCATTGCTTAATAAACTCACACCGCTGCTGCGTGCACGGTGGTTGGATTTCGCAGTTAGCCACGAGCATGGGAATCAGGCTCGGGTCGAACTGCTATCTGATTTCCTAAACCGTGAAGTCGATCTCGTGATGAAGTTCGGTGCGGTGTTCGACAACCTCGCACCGGACTCATCTTCAGCAGCTCCACAGAGGCAACGGGCACACGCGGTTTCGGAATCGGTGGCTGATTCACCTAAGCCTGAAAAATCATTTACTGTAAAAAAATCATCTTGTTTATTTTGTAAAAATAATAATCATCAGCTTGACAGTTCTCAAAAATTTTCATCTTTGACAGCCGATGACAAATGGAGTTTTATCAAAGAGAATAAGGTTTGTCATCGTTGTCTCCAAAAGGGCTCACATAATTATAAGTTTTGTAACAGAAATAAAACTCTTTGTTCGATAACGGGTTGCAATCTTAAACATCATACTTTGTTGCATAATGATAATTTTGTTTCGCCAATGCACCTAGTCAAAGAAGTCTCACCCGATGCTACAGTTTCAGCTACTAATAATGATCACGTACTGGTAGCTAGCAATAATATTAGGCAGGTTTCTTCCCTTAGTCCATTATTAAAGGTGGTAGCTGTTACTATCTCCGGGCCAGCTGGATGTATCGACACGTTTGCTCTTTTAGACGACGGGTCGACAGCAACCTTTATAGACGCGGAGATAGCCTCGCAAATAGGAGCCGTGGGTCCTGAGGGCAGCTTTCATTTGGATTGTGTAGGAGGATTATCGAGAGATGGTATAGTGCAGCATGTAGATTTCGAAATAAAGGGTCGGTCAGCTTCACAAAAGTTTTTAATTAAGCAGGCAAAGTCGTGTGCGTTCGCGCAGCGGAATGTTGTTGAATTTAATAATTTTAAATATGCAGATATTTAGTGTATGACGTCGTGTAATTGTGTATGGTAAAAAAAAAATTGTGCATGCAGCCATTGTGGAGAAATTCACCAAAAACTGATTCCGCTGGGCGAACGTTGTCCTGGCGGAACTTTTTTTAATCCATTGACTTTAGAAAAAAGAGATGTGTCCAAAAATTAGTGTGTATTTGTGTGTAATTGTGTATGTATGAATAAAATTTGTGCATGCATAGACTTCGGAGAAATTCAAGTTTCCGCTGCGCGAACGTTTGGCCATTAGTTAGTTTTCATATAAAGCGCTTATATAGAGAGCTGTAGATTTTTATATACGTTGTTTTGAATTTGTGCATATTTGTGTATAAAATAGATTTAGAAAAAATCGTAGGGCTAAAAAGATAAAAATATAAACGTAAAACACGCTTTTTAGGTCATAGTTCTTAAAGTATGCACTTTGGGGTCTAGATTTTCACGTTTATACAAACCTTGTAAGTATCTGCAACATATTGCCAAATATCAATGATGTTCCTTTAGTAACTAAAGAGATATAGGACAATTTACCATGACAAAATCACTGTTTACAAAGCAGTCAAATATCACGACATTCTAAAGGAATTGCATGGTAAAATGTATGCCAATAATTAGTGTATTCATTCAACTATTCACATGCAAAATTTCATGTCATTAAATCAGTAATTAAAGAAAAACAATTAAAATACTGACGAAGCATCGAAAACCTACATAACCCGACCAAGTTCGGATAGTTATAAAAAAGCGGCCGTGCAATATATTTAGGTAACATCCTAAAATTTACAGTATAATACCGGTATTGAATTCGTATAGGTGATAACACAATTGTTTCGATATAATTTAAAGGTCATTTATTTTAAAAATAAATGATAGCTGTACAAAATTTGTACACCTACTTTTTTAAATGTATTTGACTATGACAAAGTAGGTACTATTTACGTAGTTCTTTATTTAAGTATGCGCTTGAGACTTGAGATATAATCTAAATGTATTAATTTAGGCAAATAAAATTCATACAGCTAATTTCTATTGAATATTTCACGGATCCGGATTCTTACTATAGACCCCTCAGGGAAATTAAATAATTACCACAAGTAAGTACTACTGTTTTTAAATGTTGATTTATTTTTATATTAGGCAGACTCTCAAACCTAAACAACTGAATAGTCTACGTTATTGATCTGTGATTGTTAATCTGTAATTTTATTATTGGAACTAGAAAATATTAGGTATACTTAAAAATGTTGAGGTTATTTACTGTATTTGCTACTCATTTAAAAATATTTCTTGAAAATACCTTTTTTATACAAATGTTTTAGTTTATAAGCACTTTTTTAATGTTGATCAAATATAAACAACTGAATAGTCCAGTTATGTCTATTAAGTCTATTGCTGCCGTTGCAAGCGTTTGTTAACGTTATTATAGTTACATAATTAAGCATTATTTGACAGCTTCCGTGGCGTAGCGGTAGCTGACGCGGCCGCTGCGCAAGGTGGCGCGGGTTCGATCCCCGCACAGTGCAAGTATTTGTATGCATGAATATAAATATTTGCACTGGTCTGGTCGTGCCTCGGAAAGCACGTTAAGCCGTTGGTCCCGGTTGCCATACGAACATCTAGTGGCAGTCGTTACGGGTTGTTGGAGCCCTCAAAAGTCCAACAATTAGTCTAACTGCAATGCTTCGATGTTGCCTTCGGGTTGTGGAGGTCAGACGGCAGTCGCTTCACGGAAAATATCGAAGTTTAACCATATCAGCAGTTGGACTGGTAAAGCGGACCCCAGACTCTAAGGCTGAAAAAAAAAAAAGCTTCGGATGCGACTGGGATTAACGCTGGGATGACGATGACGAATTAAGCATTATTTGTAATTAAAAATATTTTTGTACACGGATATTTAAATAGAGAAGTACTTACTTGTTAATTGAAGATTTATTTTTGTCGTAGATAGTGGCGTTATTATAAAAAAAAAAAACATTTTTCATTCAAGAAATGCAATTGTTTTATTTTTTCCTAACGCTTGTGTACGCGACTGTACCATATTAATAAATACTATATTGGAAGGTTAAGAACGTTCTTAAATATATGGCACGGCCGCTTTTTTATAGCTATCCGAACTTGGTCGGGTTATGTAGGGTTTCGATGCTTCGTCAGTATTTTAGTTGTTTTTCTTTAATTACTGAATTTAATTACATGAAATTTTGTATGTGAATAGGTGAATGAATACACTAATTATTGGCATACATTTTACCATGCAATTCCTTTAGAATGTCGTGATATTTGACTGCTTTGTAAACAGTGATTTTGTCATGGTAAATTGTCCTATATCTCTTTAATTACTAAAGGAACATCATTGATATTTGGCAATATGTTGCAGACACTTACAAGGTTTGTATAAACGTGAAAATCTAGACCCCAAAGTGGATACTTTAAGAACTATGACCTAAAAAGCGTGTTTTACGTTTATATTTTTATCTTTTTAGCCCTATAATTTTTTCTAAATCTGTTTTGTACACAAATATGCACAAATTCAAACCAACGTATGTAAAAATCTACAGCTCTCTATGTAAGCGCTTTATATGAAAACTAGCTAATGGCCAAACGTTCGCGCAGCGGAAACTTGAATTTCTCCGAAGTCTATGCATGCACAAATTTTATTCATACAGACACAATTACACACAAATAAACACTAATTTTTGGACACATCTCTTTTTTCTAAAGTCAATGGATTAAAAAAAGTTCCGCCAGGACAACGTTCGCCCAGCGGAATCAGTTTTTGGTGAATTTCTCCACAATGGCTGCATGCACAATTTTTTTTTTACCATACACAATTACACGACGTCATACACTAAATATCTGCATATTTAAAATCTTTAAATTCAACAACATTCCGCTGCGCGAACGCACACGGCAAAGTCAATTAAGAACTTGGGTCTTCTAAGCCAATCAGCTACACGCAGCAGTCTATCTACATACCCGTACTTGTCTGATTTGGCTGACGATCTATGTTATGATAAAGCTAGGCCTACAATATTAATTGGAATTGACAATTGGCACCTTATTACTGCCTCTGAAATAAGAAGGGGTTCACGGACACAGCCTGTTGCTATTCGAACACCTTTAGGCTGGGTAGTATTCGGGTTTACGAGTAGCAGGACGGGATTGGTAGAAACCACCTACCACTTATCGCTGCGCGAACGTGAAAATTCTATGCATGATTTAGAGCTTCTTATTAAAAGTCAATACAAATTAGATGCTTTGGGGATTACAAAGTATGAGCCACGGAGCTCTGACGATCATCGCGCTCTTCATATTTTGGAGTCTTCAACTCTACGCTTACCAAATGGGCGTTTTCAAGTTGGGTTGTTATGGAATGCGGAAAATGTTGTCGTTCCCAAAAGTTATCTTTTAGCACTTTCTAGGTTTAAAACACTGGAACTAAAAATGTCCAAGGATATCGAGTATGCTAAACGCTACCGTCAACAAATACAACATATTCTGTCTTATTCATAAAAAACTTGTTAATCACTCATTAGCGACTGTTTAGCTAACCATTTAGTTAGCTCTTAATCAATGATTATCTTTTCTTTATTCATAACAGTTAGTTAGCAGATGATTAGTTGCGATACGAAGTAGAGGTGAAACTATGCGTTTGGCACAGACTACAATCAAAATAATTGACAAAAAAATGGTTATTTTAGAAAAAGCTTGTCAAAACTACGATTTTTTTATCTGTTGTGTTTGGCAGAGAAATGTCAGAAATTTCATCGCATAATTTCAATATAAATAAAATAATTTATTACAATTAAATAATTGTATTTGTGATAATAGTGGTGAAAGTAATAAACTCCAATAATATTATAGTAAACAGAAAAAGGTATTTATATGTAATTACTAATCTAAACTGACGAAATTAATGTTAAAGCAGTAGCCGAGAATAACTGTGTATTTTCCTGCTCTTTATGCTTGTAAACATCCCTTTGCTATTTAAGAAATTTAAGTGGGTTCTTGTGTATATATTACATTACTTCGTACTGTTATTGTACTGCTTTTTACAGTATTGTTATACTTGTTTACAGGCACACATTTTATTGCTATAAACGAAGCCACTATTAGCAACTACCGGCAATATTATTCAACCTCGCAATGACGGCGAAGGAGAAGACCATGCTGAGTGAAAAAGATGAGGAATGAGGGTCGCGTGAGTCAAGAATGGCTCTCATGTTTATGGAAGAAAAGTATTGGAAAACAAAAACAATGAATTATTTTTAGCACAAAAATGTAAACAGTTTTTTTGTGTTAAAATAAAATATTAAAAAAAAAATGTCTTATTATTTGTGTTATTACTGCCACAACATGACTTTTCTAGTCCTGTATCTTATATATGACATCATAAGATAACACAAGGAAACATAGGGTAGCATCTAAAATTACAATTAAACAACAATACAATTGTAGCACTACCTTTTTTATTATTGCTATTATAAACCAGTGCCTGACCGCAATCCCGCCTGATGGCAAGCAGTGATGCAATCGTTGACAGTAAAGCGCGCTAGTTTATGAAGAGCCAATTCTCTTAAAAAAACCTAAGGGAATAAGAAGGAAGACGGCTGTTGAGCGAGGTGATGCAATGTTAAACCCAACAACACGATCAACTATGCTGCGCAAGAGAGAGATTGATCTGGAGACCCTCCAGGACCAAACTCCCGACACAACAACATTTGGCGCATCGTACCCGACACACATTGCAACACAACTGCTCAGACCCGTCCTCCGTACGGCTTCACCAGACATCATGAACACTACGAATCGCTTGGCGGCAAACTTTGTCTGGTGGGTGGTAACTTCTGCCGGCAGCCAATGTGTCTCGGCGGCCTATCGCCGAGTAAAGCTCTCAAAACAAGCATATATAAAGCAATCAAAAATTTTCAAAGCCAATATAACTTTACTACGTCGTTTTGGAAATCCATACTAATATTATATATGCGAAAGTAACTCTGTCTGTCTATCTGTTACGCTTTCCCGCTTATACCTCTGAACCGATTTTGATGAAATTTGGCACAGACAATCTTTAGACCCTGAGAAAGAACATAGGCTGCCTGTTATCCCGGAAAAATTTGATGTTCCCGAGGGAAATCTAAAAAGCGCGATATAACCGAACTCCACTCGGGCGAAGCCGCGGGCGGAAAGCTAGTTTAAAATAAGGTTTACGACATTCATATTTACGCACTATTCGATATTATAAACAAAATAACTTCGAAGCATAATGATTATATTAAATCGATCAGCTGATTCAAATAAAATCCGCCATATTGTTGCCTCTAACCATCCTCTTAACAGCGGTCCGGTGATGTTTAATTTTGACAGCTACTAATCAATTGCTTAGCATCCTCTTAGCGCTAAACAGCTTTTATGAATAAGAATTTTGCTAATCAGTTGCTTAGCAATTGATTAAAGTTTTATGAATAAGACTGATTATATCCAAGGGCTACGCTGAAGATTGTACAGGTAAAGTACCTTCAGGCATATGCTGGTATTTACCGCATTTTGGCGTCATTAACCAGAACAAACCCGGGAAGGTTCGTGTGGTTCATGATGCAGCCGCAAAGGTACAAGGTGTATACCTTAATTCCATGCTTCTTCCAGGTCCTGATCTATTAAAACCTTTACTTGGAATTTTGATACGCTTCAGGGAAGGCAGAGTTGCGTTGACTGCCGATACAGGAAAGCGACCGAGACGCTCAACGTTTTCTGTGGCGCGATAATCCTAATGAACCTATAAAAACTTACCGCATGTCTTCAATGATTTTCGGTGCCTGCTCAAGCCCTTCGACGGCTAGTTATATCGTTAACCGAAACGCATCAGAATTCCAAGAGGAGTTTCCAGATGCCGTAGACGCTATCAAATCTGACACGTATATGGACGATTACATAAGCAGTGTAGATCTTTCAATTAAGGATGCAGCGCACTTGGTTGCTGCAATTGTTGAAATCCATAAACGTGGAGGATTTGAGATGCGTGGTTGGGTTTCCAACAAACCTGAAGCTCTTCAGAGTTTGCCACCGCAGCTGCTATCCGACCTATCACTTGTCAGTAGTAGCGTAGATTTAGGTAGCTTAGAATCCACCGTCACTCGCACATTAGGTTTAGTATGGCAACCATATCATGATGTCATAGGATTTAATACCGGGCTTAAACATTACTCACCTGATCATTTTACAAAAGTCTTGTCTCAAGTCATGCGTATTTATGATCCATTAGGTATTTTAGCGTCCATTATAGTGAGAGGCCGGATATTATTTCAAAATTTGTGGCGGAAGAATCTTGATTGGGACGAGCAACTATCACAATCAGACCAGGCAACTTGGCTCGAATGGTTTGAGAGTCTTAAAATCATTTCAGAACTCAAAATTCCACGTTGCTATAATTTGAATGGTTATACGGATTTGGAACTACACGTATTTTGTGATGCTAGTGAGTTGGCACACGCCGCTGCTGCCTATTGGAGGTTTGTGCTTCCAAAGGGTGACATCAAAGTTGCTCTTATAGCTAGCAAGGCACGTGTCTCTCCTCTCAAGCTGGTATCTATTCCACGTCTAGAATTACAAGGCGCTGTGATAGCTACCCGTCTCGCCACAAAAATTTGCGAAGCTCACCGGTTCAAGCCCAGTCGCCGTGTCTTCTGGTGTGACTCGATGACTGTGTTAGGGTGGTTGAGAAGCGACGCAAGAAATTATAAGCCCTTTGTTGCTCATCGCGTAGGTGAGATCTTAGAGAGCACAAGGGTCAATGATTGGCACTGGGTCCCTACTCATTTTAACGTGGCTGACGACGCCACACGGGGCAAAGCTGCCATTGAGTCCCGATGGCTATCAGGCCCAGAATTTCTTTCTTTTCCCCCTTCCGAATGGCCTTCTGAGCCCACGGTCTCAGGATCAACCACTCTAGGGCAGGAAGAGCTCAAGCCATCACTGTCGTCATCTGTCCATTACACAGGATCACGTCAGTTGCCGTTGCCAATGGTAGCTAATATCACTCATTTTAGTTCATGGATTAGACTGGTGAGGGCAACTGCTAGAGCTCATAAATTCATTGCTCTCATTTTCAACAATCGGGGCGACGACTTTCAAAATTTTTGGTTTCGGGATATTTGTTCGGCTTTAAATGCGTCTGAGCATAATTTACGGTCTATAACTGTCTCTGCCACTGGTCCTGCGCTATTGGATTCCGAAGATATCTTCCGCGCAGAACGGCAGATTTTGGGACAAAGCCAGCTCAACGCTTTTGGAGAAGAACTTCTGTGCCTCACACGAGGGCAACCCATTCCCAAGAAAAGTCGTTAAGCTATTTTATCTCCAGTATTAAAAGACGGATTACTGCATCTTGCTGGAAGAACATCTGCAGTTTCAGATAAACTACCGATTATCCTTGATGGAAAGGAGCCAGCAATACGTCTCCTCATTTACCATTATCACGTTAAATTCGCTCATGCCAACACCGAAACTGTCATTAATGAGCTGCGACAAAATTAATGGATTCTCGGAATAAGAAATACAGTGAGGTCGGTGGGCCACAAATGTCAGCTGTGCAAACTTTTAAAAGGCAAAGCCATGCAACCGCCTATGGGAGATCTGCCTATAGAGCGACTCGCCCATCATAGACGTCCTTTTACATTCACAGGCGTGGATTACTTTGGTCCAATAATGGTTTCCATTGGACGTCGACGGGAAAAACGTTGTATTGCACTGTTTACGTGCTTAGTCACAAGGGCTATTCACCTCGAAATTGTCGCCAGTTTAACTGCAGATTCGCCCATAAAGGGCCTTCGTCGCTTCATCGCTCGTCGTGGTACGCCTAGCGAAATATTTTCTGACAACGGGACGTCGTTCGTTGGAGCCAACCGACAATTGAAAACATTATACGACGCCGCAGTGCCGCAGTTTGCAGCCGACCAAAAAATAGCATGAGGATTCATTCCTCCTTCGGCACCTTTTATGGGCGGAGCATGGGAGCGTTTGATTCGTTCGGTAAAGACAGCTCTCAGGGTAACCTTAAGAGATCGAGCTCCGCGAGAAGAAATTTTAGGTACCCTGTTGGCTGAAGCAGAAGCAATTGTCAACGCTCGCCCACTAACCCACGTCTCTCCAGAAAAGAACTATCCGGAGGCACTTACCCCGAACCACTTCCTGTTGGGTGCTTCATCTGGATCGGGATGCAATCTTCCTACTGAAGACCTAAGCGACGCAACGTTAGTTGGTAGGAGCAGTTGGCGGAAGGCCCTTCGCCTTTCTGACCATTTTTGGCCATCCGAGTATCTACCCACATTAGCCCCACGTCGTGTTCCGGGAGCAGAAGTTGAGATCAAGGTTGGTGACCCGATGCTCATCGGTGATGGAGATTTGCCGAGGGGTACCTGGCCACGGGGCTTGGTCGAGGCTCTGTACCCTGGTCGCGATGGCGTGATTCGTGTGGTGGATATTCGGACCCAAGGGGGGATTTTAAGACGCCCATTAAAAAAGATAGTTCGTTTATAAAAAAAGGGGAGGATATTGCCGACTAAGCAATACTTTTTTAATATTATTTAGAACCTTTTTTTATAACATTATTGTTTTTTATATGTTTTCTTTTTCTTTTGAAAATGATATATCATTGTTAAAAAGAATAAAAAGTTGCTAGTTCGAGTCTGTTCGTTTTGACTTATTTTCAACGAATTAATTAATTTAAAGATTCAGGCAGCAATACCTGTGTCTAGCGATCGCACAGCGGTGACCAGGAGACAACTCGACTATTTGACCACCTCAGTGAAGCTGCTGACAATGCGCTGCATCGGCACCCTGACGCACAGTTCGTCGTTCTGGGGGACTTTAATGACTGCCACCATGTCTGGCTTTTTCCATACCAGAGGACCGACCACGCTGGGAGAGAAGGGCGAAACTGCGCTATCAATGGGCCTTTCCCAGCGGGTGGGACAAGCGACTAGGGTGCCTGATGTAGCCGGTCACACCGCCAATTGTTTGGACCTTCTGCTGATCACTGATTCAGACGGATGTGTTGTAACAGTTTCCTCACCGTTAGGAACTTCAGACCACTGTCTGGTGAATGCTGTGTCGTCCTTCTCCTCAGCTGATTGCGACTCGGGTGGTGAGCGGCGAATGTGGCGATACAAGTCAGTAGATTGGGATGAGATGCGCCACTTCTTCGCGTCTTTCCTTGGCAACAGCTCTGCTTCTCTTCTGACAATCCGTCGAGCTGTGCGGACGACCAATGTCGGTGTTCCTCAGGGGTCTGTTCTCTCTGCAACTCTGTTCCTGCTGCATATTAACGATCTGCTGATGCCCGGTATCTATGGGTATGCAGATGACAGCACAGGTGTGGAGAGATACCTGCCGGAAGCTCGGGCTAGTAAGGAATCAATCCGGTCCGAAACAGAGGCTATGGTAGAGCGTACGAGTGCTGCACTACAGGCAGTCTCCGAATGGGGCAAAGCCAATCTTGTAGCATTCAATGCCGCCAAAACACAGGCGTGTCTTTTCACCGCCAAAAGGAGCCCGTTCACCTTGGCTCCTACTATTCAGAATGTATCCTTGGAGTGCACCGACCGCCTTCAGCTTTTGGGAGTTGAGATTTCCTCGAACCTTAACTTTGGGCGGTTCATTGAGTCCAAGGCCAAGGTGGCTGCCAAAAAACTTGGCGTCAACGCAAAGGTCCGGCGGTACTTCACACCAGGGCAGCTTCTAATGTTGTACAAAGCACAGGTCCGCTCGTGTGTGGAGTACTGCAGCCACATTTGGGCTGGTGCTGCGAAATGTTACCTGACTACTTTGAATTCAGTGGAGAGGCGTGCGAAGAGGGTGATTGGCGACCCAGACTTAACTCGAAACGGTCTCCAAAGCCTGGAGCACAGGCGTAGAGTAGCCAGCCTTCGGTCTTCTATAGGATGCATTCTGGTGAGTGTGCAAGGGAATTGCATGATTTAATTCCCCCATCTCCGTTCCACCATCGGACGACCCGTCGTACGGGGGGTTTCCACCCTTACGTTGTTGACACGACTGCGATCCGGACGAAGCGTTTCGCTTCCTCTTTTATCTTCCTGGATCAGTGTACTATCCAACGCAAAAAGATTTTTTCAAATCAGACCAATAGTTCCTGAGATTAGCGCGTTCAAACAAATAAACAAACTCTTCAGCTTCATATATTAGTAAAGAAGTATAGATAAACCAGCGCTTGACCGCAATCCCGCCTGATGGTAAGCAGTGACGCGATCGTTGATGATAAAGCTCGCTAGTTTATTAAGAGCCGATTCACTCTAGCCTCGAAGACACTCAAATTGTAGTGTGACGGAAACACATGGAAATTGTTCCAGTCCCTTGATGTACGCCGTTTAAAAGAAGAAGATGATGTTTGAGAAGAATGATGCTCTTTAGCTCGCAAGCTAGTGACTAATCACTAGCTTTCCGCCCGCGGATTTGCGCGCAAGTAGGTCGTTTATATCGCGCTTTTTCAATTTCCCTCGGGAACATAAAATTATTCCGGGATAAAAGGTAGCCTATGTTCTTTCTCAGAGTCTAAAGATTGTCTGTGCCAAATTTCATCAAAATTGGTTGAGAGGTTTAGGCGGGAAAGCGTAAAAGACAGACAGACAGACAGAGTTACTTTCGCATTTATAATATTAGTATGGATTGGATAGATCAAGTGGGCTGTCTTGTCAAAATTAACAAGTAAAGTTTCGCAATGCATTTTGATGAAAGAAGAAAGTTCGCATTACGTGAATAAAATTTTTTAGCGTGACAATGGCGCCGATTCTGCTGTTCACAAATTTAACTAATTTTAAGTTATGTGCATCTTTTTCTTTCCATTTCGTTAAGAAAAGGACAGAAGATAAAATGTCAGTTTAGACTAGAGGTGGTTAATATAGCGCATAGCGCCATTCTATAGCACGCTATTTTTTCATAGCGCATAGCGCACGCTATTTAGGTGGACGTTAAGACGCTATAACGCTATTTTACGCTATGAATGAAATTGACCTATCGACGCGCACAGCGCGCGCCGGCACTCCGCGGGCGCTGCCCGCTAGCTGCGCTATGAAAAAATAGCGTGCTATAGAATGGCGCTATGCGCTATATGGGTAGTCAGTAATCGCGTGAGCGCTGTGGGCTTTAAATGTATGTTTGTTGTCGCAGTCCGCTATTTTTATCGCGCGATCTTAATTGTTAGTGTAAATATTAGTATAAAGTTCTGTTGAAAAACGAACTAGTGACGATTATTTAGTGTCTGCAAAGGTATTATTAGTGTGTGTAAATATTAATATAAAATTCTGTTGCAAAACGAACTAGTGAATATTATTTAGTGTGTACTCTATGTAAAAATGTCTAATCGCAAAGGTGGTGGTTTGCCAATCTGGAACTTTTTTGAAAAGTCTGCAGACGGCAGCAAGACTGTTATTTGTAATTATTGTCACCGACAGTTGTCCTTTAAATTTATTTTTTCGAAATCAGGATATACTATCAGTAATCGAAGAACACGGTACAAAAGTAGTTCAACTAATGTTTTTAAATGTAAATAAAATATACATTAAAGAAGAACTACTGTATATATCTGTGTATAATGTAAATAGTTGTTTTTTGTATACATACAATCAATGAACTTTTAAATACACCTATAATTGATTTACGATTTATTAAAATTAATGTTAGAATAACCGTTACCAATTATAGACAGTCCTAAGCCTGAAAAGTATGAAAGAGAGTTCATTGATGTCTTTTTATATTGCTTTTTTTTAGCATTCCGTTATAGCATGCGGTCTATGTATCGAACAACGCTATGTAAAGTAACGCGCTACGAAATGTAGCATGTTGCAAGAATTATCGCGCCTGCTGGACGTCCACGTGCTTTCTTATTTATAGCGAATTTAATAGCGCGCTATAAATTAATAGTTTATAGTCTGTAGCGTGCTATTTTTTTATAGCCGTTTTGAACAACTCTAGTTTAGACCTGTCAAATTAGTACGCTTCTAACGTAAACTCGCGTATTTTTAGTCGCCATGTTTATAATCGCGTCTAAACTGTCTATGGAGTATCTTAATTTGACAGGATTAAACTTAAATGTTATCTTCTATCCTTTTCTTAACGATATGGAAAGAAGAAGATGCACATAACTTAAAATTTGTTTAGTTTGTGAACAACTGAATCGGCGCCATTCTCTACTAGTCAAATTATACCGCAAGCTACGTCAAAGAACTTCCTTCTAATGGAACATTTCAATTTTACAAACATTAAGAGTGACAACCCGTTGACATCACCCAGCAGCACCAGTGAACGATGTTGAGTAGACAAAGGTGAGTTACATGTTTTGATAGTGTGTGTGTGTGTGGCACAAGGCTTTGGTATTCTACTTCATCATCATCATCATCAACCTTTTTTTTTATCGTCCCACTGCTGGGCACAGGTCTCCTCCCATACAGAGAAGGATTGAGCGTATTCACCACGCTTGCTCAATGCGGGTTGGCGATTTCAGACGGAAAGTCCTGGTTTCCTCAAGATGTTATCCTTCACCTTCAGTCATTGGTGTCCAAGATATACTTAGAAAGTACATATAACTTTAGAAAAGTTACATTGGTACTTGCCTGACCTGGAATCGAAGCCGTGCACTCATACTTGAGAGGCTGGTGTTTCAACCACTAAGCCACCACGACTATTCTACTTGGCTACTTCTAATGAACTGAATTTAAAGATGAGCCAATAATATTTTGGGCAATATTTGTTTTTTTATGATTACAGTACACTAACACAATAAATAAAAGTTAAAAATAATTTAAAAAAAAAGCGTGAAGCGCTTTGTGACATAATTTTTGTATAAGCGCCACACGCTTTTTAAAAAAATATTTTTAACTTTTTAGTTTGGTCTATTTTAAAAGCATGTTTTTTTAGTTTTTTAAACTATATTTATTTTCAACTTTTTAGTTCGATATTCTTTTTTTTTTTTAAAGAATGAGCGCACGTATTGAAAATGGTGGAACATTTTACAAGCAAGCAAGCAAGCAAACATACAAGTGAAGCTAATAAAAAGCATGTAAAAATATACAATGAAACCAAGCTAAAAAATAAATAAATAAATACGGACAAATCACACAGATTGAGCTAGCCCCAAAGTAAGTTCGAGACTTGTGTTAAGGGATACTAACTCAACGATACTATATTTATAATTTAAACACCCAAGATCCAGGCCAATCAGGGAAAGAGCGTTTTCCATCATGACCTGTCCGGCGGTCGAACCCGGGGCTCCACATCGCAGGCAGGCGTGGTAACCGCTGCACCACGGACGTCGTCGAAAGCTAATGAATATGTCACAAACATGCATACACAATTACTGCATATTAATTAGAAAGATACTCAATAAAAACATTCACACACAAATACATTTCACAAAAAAAACATCAAATACACAAAATTGGGCTTACAAATGCTAATGAAATACAATTATATTCACCACGCACTAACTATGGCAAAAGAGTGTAATGTACGAAGGTGCAGTTTACATGCAACATTTTACATGTAATAAATTACAAAAAAAAAAAAAAAACGAAAAGTCGCATTTTACATGTAATAAATTACAAAAAACAAAATTAAAAACGAAAAGTCTATGTCAATATTTAAAACCGGCCTAGTGCATGTCGGACTCATGCACAAAGGGTTCTGTACCATTGATTTATGAAATTAAATGATATAAGTTATTTGTATGAAAGATTACGCGGTAACAAGCGGTTTAGGATTTACGAGGTATTAAAAAAAAACTACTTACTAGATCTCGTTCAAAACAATTTTCGTTGGTATTTTTTATAGTAATGTACATCATATGTGTTTTTTTAGATTTTTCGTTTTCTTATTTTAGAAGTTAGAGGGGGGGTACCAAAGACCTATTCATATATACCCCCACACGTATGTGTTTGATGAAAAAAAATTTTTTTGAGTTTCAGTTCAAAGTATGGGGAGCCCCAATACTTATATATTTTTTTTTATTTTTGCATCAAAATCTTAATGCTTTTCACTGAATACATCTACCTACCAAGTTTCAACAGTATAGCTCTTATAGTTTCGGAAAAAAAATGGCTGTGACATACGGACGGACAGACGGACAGACAGACATGACGAATCTATAAGGGTTCCGTTTTTTGCTATTTGGCTACGGAACCCTGAAAAGCATTTAAAATTTCATATATTCAATCAAGCGAGCCCACCTTAGTACATGCCACATCTAGTTGTGCGTGCTCCATGTTGTGTTAGCAATCTACCCTCCATATTTTTTATTTTTGTATTGTGTCTTACTGTACTGTAAGTACATCTAAAATATTTGTTTAATTTAGTATTTAAAACATTTCTAATGTGAGAGATTAATTTCTAATGGGAAATAAAGATATCTCAAACCTAAAACCTCATTTTATAATATAATGTGGTTAGCTTTATATTGATTAAAACACTGAAACAAAAGTTTGAATTAACTCAAAACATTATCTGATCAATTTATTTGTCGTCCTCCGTGGCGCAGCGGTCAACACGCCTGCCTGCGACGTGGAGGCCCCTGGTTCGATCCCCGGCCAGGTCATGATGGAAAACGATCTTTTCCTGATTGGCCTGGGTCATGGATGTTTATTGAGTTAGTATCCCATAACACAAGTCTCGAACTTACTTTGGGGCTAGCTCAATCTCTGTGATTTTCCATATATATACAATATGTTAAGAAAACCCTGTCCGACCCGTAAGGATAATAAAGGTTAGGTAAACACATGGCCAAATAAAATATGAAATTTTACATAATCATCATAGTAACAATATTATTGAATTTTGAAATTATCTTTTTTTCCCGCGAACTTCCCCAAAATTAGGTAAATTTTTAAAATGTGACAACACCATTTTCGGCGGTATCATCGTTTGATTTATTGTTGGATATTAAATGTATAAATTTATGTTCAATATTTGGCGGTCTCGTTTGTGATGCCGGCGCGCGGCGAGTTGTCGGTGTCCTCAAAGGAAAAAAAGTAGGTGAAACTAGGGATGCTATTTTTTGCGTAATAACGTTTTTTATCGCTATTAATCGAAACTTGTATCTGGTTGAAGGATTTGTTGTAAAAACACAGATTACCCAATGGTAAAAGTACTTTTGTTTGTTTATCGATCAATTACTAATAACATTATTATAACACAAGTATTAGTAAACAGAAACGAGAAAGACTTATGAAACACAATTTTAGTAAAGTTTTACAAATATTTTATCGGTCAATATCATCGATATTGAGACAGAAACTGAAATTAAAACTGGCATGATTTTCATTTACAGCAGTGTACCTCGCTAATTTGAGTTTTGTAAAAGTTCTAAACAATTCCATGCGATGTTGAATCGAGAATAAGAATGAGAAACTACAATACCAAATCGATACCAAAAATAGACGAGTATCAATCGATAAAAAAACAATATTGTGATTACTTACACATCTCTATCAAAGCATGCCGCCGAAAGCCGAGTAGATACCTATTTTTATTAAATAAAAATAATTTTTACTTTAAATTATTAGTTGCGCGTGAACATTGCTGGTGTACACACTATTCGTGTATTGTGTGATCATGTCGTTTTCTAACGTAGAGTAATGTAACATGCTGATGGAGGTAGTAACTGCAATTAGCTGTGTTGTGATCAGGTGTTAGACGATTTGGAAGTGGGCACTTATCGGTCAATGCACGAGGGATCCAGCATGACGGTGCCTCACGATATTCTTTCCGACCTGTACGTGAGTACATTATCATTATTGTCCATTATCAGTTCGGCGAGCAGTGGATTGGTAGGGGCCAACTGTGGCCAGCGCGGATTTGACACCACTTGATTTTTATTTGTGTGCATGTCCGTGCTAATCTCGTGCGACGAAATATGGAACATCTCCGCCACAGAATTGTGCTCATCCAATGAAATGATACATTTGGAGAGTCAGACGACCTTCCTACTTAAAAAAAATTCTTTTCTCGAGCTGCCTAAGTATCATTGTTTCTTTCGAGAGTCGATAAACGTGAACAAGCTACCTATACCTACAAGCATGAGGTCAACTGCGGTCATGACCTGTGCCTGTGTTGCCATGAAATTACCTATTTATTTTATTTAAGTTATTTATTTTTTAGGGGGTATTTTTTTTTAAGTTTAGCCAGGTTTTGCAGGCATTAGTAGAATCAGTTATCGATACCTAACAATACCTTCACGGACCGGACAGGGTTTTCTTAACATATTGTATATGACAGCGCGTGACTGGTTAATATCAGTATCAATTTTTTTTTATTTTAAATATAAAATGAACAGATTATATTTTTGTTTAAGATGTTATTTACTGATAATATTGTTTGTTTTTAAAACATACCATCACTTAGATAATCTTCCTTTAGGTCAATAACATAGCCTGGTCCCTCACAAGCTGCTGATAATTCTTCTGTGACAGCAATACATTTAGTATGACATTCACCTACAATATTTATCTGCTATATTGGAGATTTAAAAGACTTTTGGAATATTTCAAGGGTGCCTTCATATATTAGAGAATACACCTGTAAAAAGAAGAAAATATATAATTATGAAAATATACTGGTGATCACAGTCCCACAAGCACAAACATCATGTTTATAAAATCATTTAAAAAGAGCCCCAAGTCATCATCATCCCAGACTCCAAAGCTGCAAAAGCTACTGATGCGACTGGGATAAACGCTGAGATGATGATGATGATGATGATTCACTACTACATAATACTAAAGTAATATTGCATGAGTATATATTTGATATTTTATTAATAAAACATTTTTTTTTAATCCGAGGGTAGACTAATAATAAGTCTCGGTATAACATAACTTCTAGTTTGCTTAGCATATGCATTGTTGGCACACTGTGTATGAAGCCTATTATTAGAAAGTGGCAGTATCTAAATAATATACAAACAACTAACAGAGTTTAAAAAGAAAACATGTGACTTAATTAACAGACTTAATGTAGGTATTACCAGTCACCTCATAAACAATTTGTTAAAGTTGTTGCTTAATTGAAGAGTACAACTGTATAAGTTAGCATGACTATTGAATAGAGCTAGTATTGTTTATTTATTTATATTTTGTTGTACAGCAAAAATATATATTACTTAAAAAATGCATTCAATACTACAAAATCTACTATGGGCAAACTTATCGCTGATGAAATCTCTACCAGGCAACCTTAGAATGAACAGAGATTTTGATTTAGTCCAGTAAATAAGTCATGTGATGTTTTTTATTTTCCTTTAGTTTATTGCTTATTCAAATATTGTATAGAGTAAATACATAGGTGAACTAATCAAGAAAAATACTGTGCTAAAGGCTGGTTTAAAGAGATATGCGGGTGCAAAAGACGTCAACAATACCTACGTTCCCCAACTAAAGTAACTCTAAAAAAATCAACTTACTGGAATATCAGTTAGCTTTTCATACAGTTTGTGCAATTTAACGTTGGTCAATAGATTGTTCCACCTTTTAGTTTAGATCAAAAAGTATCGTATTATTATTTTCTCACTTCTTTGGCATCTCAGGCGATGTCGACTATTCTGCCAGCGTCATATATATTATATTATATATGTAATAGAATATATTATGGTGGTTGTCAACTAAGTATTTCAATTAGTATTTTAAGAAATACACGATTGTTTTGAAAGGAAAAAAAAGCGTTGGGTAACAGGCCGGCTTGTTTTAATCACACGTCTGCAACGTAGCAGATGGAGTCGAGTAGTGTCAGGTGTCAGTCAGGGTCTTTTCCATAGACTTCTAGTTTAAAGACGTGAAATACCTACAGAAAAAACGTGCCATCGTTTGACATTTGTTCGAACATAATATGGCCGCCTCTTTCTAGGGCTGTCACTGTGTATTTGTTTCCAAAGATTTTAATATATTATTATTTTTTATTATTATAATTTTTTAATATAGTCTGTCTGTTATATAATTATTTTAATTCTCTCGTTTTCTGTCGGCTTCTTAGATAAAGTACTTATTCATTTATTCATAACGTCACGTCTTTATCCCTTACGGGGTAGACAGAGCTTGAGGTTATAAGAACAAAAGCCACGTTTAGCGCGTTGGTAGGTGCATAGGCATAGATAGAAAATGGAATCAAAATAGTGATGGGTTGCTAACCTCATCGCTTAATGAAATGATTCTTAAACTTGGCCAATTCCCTCGACCGGTTTTTACAGTCTGCATGGGATGAGAAGCAGCATTAGAAAATTCATATTTTACATAATATGCACACATTTCCGCACCACCTATGATTAACTCATAAGTGGTGCGGAATTGTGTGTACTTGGCGCATTTTTATAACGTGGTTTCCCCCGTAGCTATACTCCACGATCTACTGTAATAAAGAAAGTTTGAATTTTGGCTAAGTCAAATGTCTATTTTGATTGGGTTACTAGATAAAAGGGTCCTCTCCCTCCCTCCTCTCAATTATGATCCTTGTTTGAAAGTATCTAAGTGTAATTATATTGTATAGACATTATTAAGTGCAAAAGGTGCAATAATAATAAAATACATTTATATTTTTTAAATATATTCGTTTATTAAACTACTAGCTTCCATAAGCGGGTTCGCCCGCCTTTAAAAGGTGATCTATGACGTCATTTGTATCCCGTCGTCATCATCATCATCATCTCAGCGTTTATCCCGGTTGCATCCGCGGCTTTCGCGTTGGAGCCCGGGGTCCGCTTTCCTGCACATTCTCCTTCATTTCGCACGATCTTTAGCATCCTGTGGTAAGAGCTTGTTGGCACGCATGTCATCTCTTACAACGTCAAGCCAGCACTTCTTTGGTCTAACCCACTTGTTCCGGCCCGGCGGAGGCGCCATGGCAAGACATTTGTTACCCACGTAACATGCCGCTTGCACAATGTTCTTGCATGTGGTAAACATGTATTATATGTTCTTCTTCTGTTTGAATCTATAAACAAAAGATAAAATCAATATCTATTATCAAAATAATTGAGTAGATAGATAATTAAATTATTTTTATTTAAAATATCATATTTCTTCCTTTAAAGTGACAAATTAAAAAAAATATTTTAAATAAAAATAAAACCGCCTTCAAAACACACCCAATAATAGATAATTGAAATCGGTGCTAAACCAAGTACATATGTTGGTCCCCGCTACACCCTGCGCATCTAACATATTGGCACCGACTTTGAAAGCTGTTTTATTTTTATTTAAAATAATTTATTTCTTCATTTTAAGCGAAATAGTTAAAATTCCCTATCTCAAAAACTGCTGAACCGATTTTGATGAAACTTGCAGTATTCACTAAGTTGAACAATGTCTAATATATAAAAAAGAATACCGAAATCGGACTAATAGTTCCAGTGATATGCGAACACAAACATAAAAACATACATACATATTTACATACTACACTTATACAATTCGGCACATTTGTTCAAACGCTGATATAGACTAACATATCCGAAAACAAGGCATTTTTGAAAATATTACATACATAACAGTTCGAAATGAAAACCTCCTTTTTATGAAGTCGGTTAAAAAAATTTTTGGACAACCCTAACATATGTCAGCAAATTACGTAAACAAATAAACATTTACAATAAAGAGAAACGTGCTTATATAGTGTAAATAAGTGTGTATTTAGTAATTTAACGACTAATAAGTAATCATGGTTCATTTTAGTTTGAAAATTAGAATGATAAATGGTGATTTAGCTAGAAAAGAGGTAACTAACCTATGAAACGTCAATTGAGCTTGATTTCTGTTGTTTCTGGCACCACACATAACAATACAGCACGCAGGCATATTAAGTAATAGTTTTGTCACACGGTACACTACAAATCCACTTTAAAATGTCTTGTATATTATCAAAAAAATTAATTTTCGTTAAGTTACGTATCCCGTTGACAGCACAACTACCACGAAATTGTAACCTAAGATGGCCGGCGTTGGCACGCTGCCAACAACTGTCAGTTCATTTTAATAGTGTTACCATAATTCCGCAGTAACAAAAATATATTTGTCTCTTTTGCCAAATGCAAATGTACTGTTGAAAAAAAGAGACAAAATAATGTATTACGGTTTTGTACCCTAAATTACATATATATGTATAATGAAAAATTGTATAGCTTGACAACAGCATCTCCTTATATTTCTATCTCAATGGTCTTTTCACATTCGTAACTTAAATGAAGAAAACGACGTGGGCATTAGTTTATTCGTTGCTCAACAGATGGCGTTTGTACAAATATTTTACACTTATTAATTTAACAAAAAATCATAACGATGTTTTTTTATTAAATGAATGTTTTATCTTTAAAATTAAACTAAAAAGAAAATAAAGTAACATAGTTTTAATTATACTTAGTGGTAACACTGTAAGAAATTATTGCTGGTAAATGGCGCGTCCGTTTCTTTTCAGGTTATTTCGAAATAATTTCAATCTATTTATTTCTTATTTTACTTCCATTTTTTTCATTATTTTTTATTAATATCATTTTGATTATACTTACTTTGATTTTATTTCTACTTTGCTGCTTTGTAAATTCAAATACACATAGATAAAATATTAATGCTAATCTATGAACCAAGATTTGAAATGGAACGTCACCGGTAATACGGATATACGGCCAATAAAATATCTACAAGAAAGCAGAATTTATTATATATTATTATTATGCACACAATGACTAAGTGCACATTAATTAATTACTCCGAAATTTATGGTCACCCTACATATAAACAAAATACCTTGTATATGATTACCGCAAAAACCTTACATAAAGAATGATATTCCGCATCCAGAGTATGACTCACTATTGCAGACATTAATGGCATCCTTTTTCACCATCTTTTTTCTAATCGAAATTGTTGGTTTCAAACAAAATTACTAAAAAAAAACTTTTTTACAAAAAAATAACCGACTTCCAAAAACCACTACAAAGTGAAAAATAACTAATTTCGGAAGTCGGTGTCTTTGGTTTTGTATATTCCTTTTTTGACACCGACTTCCGAAATTAGTTATTTTTCACTTTGTAGTGGTTTTTGGAAGTCGGTTATTTTTTTGTAAAAAAGTTTTTATTTTACACTTTTTAGTTGTTAAAAATACTATGTATTCAGTTGCATCCGTCAGACTGGAAGCTGGCGCCAATATAGTTGGGAAACGACGTAATTTTGTTTACTTTAATTTTTACCCGTAAGTATTCCCTCAACTGCCTATGGTCTTCATCATCAAATTTACTGCAGACCATTATTTTAACCCAATGGGTGCAAAGGTCTCATCAATATAAATGAATGAAGTCCAACCACAAAGTAGCTACTGTAAACCGTTGAGGAGTTCCCGGAACTGGCCTTTGTCTTCATCATCAGAGCTCTTATGACAGTCACAACTCATCTAGGTGTAAAGTTCTTATCAATACAAATTAATCGAGCCCAAACACAAGGTAGCTGCTGTGAATTATTGAGGAGTTCCTTCGACTCTGGTAGTACATCAGACCCCACAAATTATAGACCTATTTCTGTACTACCTACCTTTAGTAAAATTTTTGAGAAATTAATTTTAAACCAAATGCTAAATTTTTTTAATAAACATAAATTATTACATAGCAAACAGTTCGGTTTTACAAGGGGTCGTTCAACTACTGATGCTGGTGTTGAACTTCTAGGTCATATATATAATGCATGGGAGGATAAATGCGATGCCTTGGGAATCTTTTGTGATTTGTCCAAGGCGTTCGATTGCGTTCTTCACGATACGTTGATCAGGAAACTCCGCCACTACGGGATCCGGAACTCTGCACTGGATCTTATTGCATCTTACTTGAGTGGTAGGATTCAAAGCGTTGACGTTAATGGAAAAAGATCCTCTGGATCTTTAGTAACAATGGGAGTCCCACAGGGGTCAATTCTTGGTCCTTTTTTGTTTCTTATTTACATCAATGACCTGCCGTACCTAATAAAGGATAACCACGATATAGTGTTGTTTGCAGATGACACTTCACTTTTATTTAAACTGAAACGTCAGCAGCAGGTTACTGATGATGTAAATAGCGCGATCTCCAAAGTAGTCCATTGGTTTAATGTTAATAATTTACTCTTAAACGAGAAAAAAACCAAATGCATTAAGTTTACTCTACCTCACGTGAGGCAGGTGGAAACTAAAGTGTTGATAAAGGGCGAAGAATTAAAATCTGACGACAGCACAGTGTTCTTGGGTATGACTCTGGATGCTAAGCTTCAATGGGGTTCACTTACAGAAAAATTGTCAAAAAAGCTAAGTTCTGCTGCATACGCAGTTAGAACAATTCGTAAGTTGACTGATGTTGAGACGGCCCGTTTAGTGTACTTTGGCTATTTCCACAGCGTAATGTCGTACGGCATTCTGTTGTGGGGAAATGCCGCCGATATTCAAACAATATTTGTTTTGCAGAAACGAGCTGTTCGTGCAATTTATAAATTAAGTCCGAGACACTCTCTCAGAGAAAAATTTAAAGAGATTAATGTACTGACCGTGCCGTCTCAATATATTTATGAAAATCTTTTGTATGCTCATAAAAATATAAAATTGTTTAAAAAATACAGTGATGTCCATGATATAAATACTAGGAACAGGCACAAATTTATTGTACCTACAACAAGGCTCAAGAAAATAGGTGGCTCTTTCAGATGCCAATGTATACATTTTTACAATGGACTTCCAGAGGTGGTTCAAGTTCTGAGCCTGAATAAATTCAAATCCTTCATTAAACGTAAGTTGTGTCAGAAAGCATTTTATAGTGTGAAGGATTATATTGAGGACAAAAAGGCTTGGGCTTGAGCTGCGTCCGATTTCTATACAATGATTGTTCTTTGATTTTTCCTCTTGTAGTTTTAATATGTAATTGTTTATGTTATTTATTCAAAGCCTGTATTACACACTATGTAGCCAAGCATATTGTACGTTACGGAATTGTATCGCTGACAGAGGTGTTCGGCACTTGTACAGCTGCAGCTGCACAGGAGTTAAACTTTCCACAGATTCGGGAACACTGTTGGAGCTGCTGAACCTTGGACAAAACTATCTTAGCATTGTGTAGATTCAATTTCTTAGTATTGTATAATTGCATGGCAAACGTGTGAGCACAATGTACGAATGTGCTGTAAGGCATTTATTTGTTGGGTTAGTCTTTTTTATTGACTTAATTGTGCTCTGGCTGTTGAGAGTATGTCATGCTCACTCAAATGTCTCGCTGATGGTGGCGTGTGTTTTGGGTCATTGGGTTCCCTTCGATATGGTTGAGCTGAATGATGCTGATCCATACGTCATGTTCGTGAACGGACGCCGTCGGAGGGGACTGGTCATCTCTTAGCTGCCACGGCGTATTTTAATTTCTGAATTGATTTTTGTATGTTTTCCATAATGGACGCTCTCAGCGTACAATATATTTCTGCATCGTTCTCACGCGGTTGATTTCAACATGAATGATGTAATCAAATATTTGTAACAATAGCTTAAAAATTTAAAAGAGTGTCCATGGAGTTTCTTGCCCGTTCTTCTCCATAGGTACCTACTCTTTGGAATGGGCGACTAGCTTCATCTTATTGACTGACCGACCTTCTGACAATTCAAAAGTGCCTGTAACTGGTTTATTTGAAATAAATGATTTGATTTGATTTGACTGTCTCCCGGCTCCATCATCAGATCTACTCCAGACCTTTATTAAATTGTAGTGCTATAAAATACTTAATGAAATGCTAAGAAATGCACTTGTCGCCCCTGCAATTTTTTAAAGTTCCCCTTGTTTTCTCTGGTCTTCCACCATTAAACCCTGATATCCTTATCATGGGACCACCTTGGGAACGTCTTCTTTCCAAAAGAAAAAGAATTATCAAAATCGGCTCATAAACGATGAAGTTATGCGCGAACAAACATAAAAAAAAAAGCATATATACGGTCGAATTGAGTAACCTCCTCCTTTTTGAAGTCGGTTAATAAATACGGGTTACACTTAGAAAAGGACAGAGGGCTATGGGACGCTTTCTCCGTCGGACCGTGTTCTCTTCAAATAAAGTTTTATTTCCGATCGACCTTATTGCTCTAGTGATAGAGTTTTCTTTTAAATGAGAGACATATGCAAGTTCACATTCCAGTTTACATAGAATTTCCTTGCGACAGCCACTGACATTATAAGAGAGCAAAGTGTATCTGTGTACCTTTTTTTGTAGGCCTTTAAGGTCTGGCAACTGGGCCTTTAAGTTCATCTTTGTAGATATCAATCTTTAGTTTAGTAGTTTGAACATTGCGAAGAATAATCATCTTTATTTCAATTTGCTTAATTTCTTCTGCTTAAATTTTGTAGTGGTTAAAAATAAATCATTTTATTAAATGTTCAAGTTTTGGTAGACGGCAATTATCACTAAAATCACAATATAAAATGCCAATCTAAACAAATCAACGGTCGAAAAATAGGTGGTCCGTGGTCCCCATGTTAATATCTTCATGACATCAAAGTTTTTATAATGACGCTGAGCATAACTACAAAACATGAGGTAGTCATTATCCCTCAAACCAAATTACTGCAAAGCGGCAATATTCCGCTCGCGATCACGAACGGATCTGTGCTTTGTATAACATCAGAAGCTGTCCTGGTGTGAAGTACCGCCGGACCTTTGCAATAAGAATAACGCCAAGTTTATTTACAGTCACCTTGGCCTTGGAACTAATGAACCGCCCAAAGTAAGTTCGAGGAAATCTCAACTCTCAAAAGCTGAAGGCGGTCGGTGGAATCCAAGGATACATTCCGAAAAGTAGGAGCCAATGTGCACGGGCTTCTTTTAGCGGTGAATAGACACGCTTGTGTTTTGGCGGCATTAAATGCTACTAGATTGGCTTTTCACCAATCAGAAACAGCCTCTAGTGCAACATTCGTACGCTCTATCATAGCCTCTCTTTCGGACCGAATTGATTCCTTACTAGCTCGAGCATCAGGCAGGTATCTCTCCACAACTGTGCTGTCATCAGCAGATGCAGCCTGTGGACTCAGGAGGCTGTTGGGTATATGTGAGGAATATGCAGCTGATAACGGACTGCTATAAATATAACGTTATGAAAAGTAAGTACATTGTCTTTCAGGGTGGGCCTAGGAAAGTGTTAAAAATGCCACCAATAAAGTTGATTGGCTCTCCCTTGGAAAGGGTGGAGATTTTTAAATACTTGGGGCATTTCTTGACTCCTACCTTGAGGGATGATGCAGACATTGAGCGGGAACGGAGGGCGCTGTCGGTCAGAGCATACATGGTATCCGCAGGTTTGATCGGTGCTCGAAAGATGTTATAACAACGCTTTTTAGAACCTACCTACCTTTTTAGAAACTACACTATACACGTGCAGCTTGTGGATTGACTATACGCAAAAGTCTTACAGTGCCCTTCGAGTTCAGTTCAACAACTTGTTCAGGGTAATGTTGGCGCTCTTCGCTATTGCAGCGAGTCGGCTGTTTGCGGAAGCGCGCGTGGATTGCTTCCACGCTACTATGCTAAAGAGAAGTGCGTCGCTGGTGCGGTGGTAGTTGGGGGGAGCGGAAACAGCTTGATGGCCGCGCTTGCGGTAAGGCTTGATTGCTCCATCATCCCTCATTGATAAGCGGCACATGGTTGGGTGATGTGACTCAATTGTCAACGTAATTGTTTTCTATTATTGTAATTATATATGTATGACTTTTTGATTTAATTTAGTAATATTTGTATTTTTTTTATGGATCGATGGCTATATGTGTAATGTAACTATATGTGTATTAAATGTATATGAGTCAGTATTACTTGAAATAAATTATTTAATTTGATTTAACCATTTAATACTTAATATAATTAAATAAATGATTAATTGCAGTTATGGTTATAAGTTTACATATTGGCGCATTATACCATTACTGTTTTAAGATCCAGATAAAGATATTTTTATTTTGTTATTTATTTAGGTATTAGATTTCCGCCCGCGTGGGATTCGGTTATACCGTGCTTTTTAAATGTCCATCGAAAATATATATTTTTTTTTCAATTTAAAGGTAGCTTATGTCCTTTCTCAGGGTCTAAAGATTGTCTGTGCCAAATTTCATCAAAATCGGCTGCGTGGAATTCGGTTATATCGCGCTTTTTAGATTCCCCTCGGGAATATCATTTTTTTTTCCAAAAAAAAAGGGTGCCTATGTCCTTTCTCAGAGTCTAAAATTGAGATGTTTAAGCGGGAAAGCGTAACAGACAGACAGACAGAGTTACTTTCGCATTTATAATAATACTAGCTTTCCGCCCGCGTGGAATTCGGTTATATCGCGCTTTTTAGATTTCCCTCGGGAATACCAATTTTTTTTCAATAAAAGGTAGCCTATGTTTTTTCAGGGTCTAAAGATTATCTGTGCCAAATTTCATCAAAATCGGTTGAGAGGTTTAAGCGGGAAAGCGTGACAGACAGACAGACAGAGTTACTTTCGCATTTATAATATTAGTATGGATAGTATAATAGTATGGATTTATTGGGGATCACTGATACACGATACACATATACAATACAAATGTACATATGACAGCACATCAAGCTACTATAATCTGTCAGATTTCTGTTTCAACTTTATCTCTAAAGTATTAAGTCTCAAGGTTGATCGGGAATATTTGACAGTTTCGGGTAGCTTGACCTGTTGTCGTCCGTACAATAAGAGAAAAGGTTCTTAAACTTGTACTCTTTTAATTACAGAAGACTAAAGCATACCTAAATAACCAGATATAAACACAATAATAACAGGAAAAATACATTGTGAATGAAAATTACAAATGAGAAAATTAAAAACAAAGTAAAAATAAAATTAACATAATCATGATTGGGCATTCATATTACAAAATAGTGTAGGCAGAATAAAAATAAAATTGAAAAAATTTGAGAAAAATAATATTATTAATTAACAGGTCATAAAAACAAGGATAATAACAACAAATGTGCACTATGGTTGGAATTTTTAAGTACGTAGGGTAGATGTTTAACAGTTTGAGATCGCTGCTTATGTGACTACTCTCGACAGTCACGCTAGAGCTATTGAACTAAACATTTAATATAACACGTATATAAAAGTTATATATATACAATATGTAAAGAAAACCCTGTCCGATCCGTGAAGGTATTGTTAGGTAAAGATAACCGATTTTATTATTGCATACAAAGACAGGCAAACCTTAAAAAAATCCCCCTAAAAAAATAAATATTATTTCGCAAGAAGAGGTAACTTAATACATGTGTGGTGGGCACGCGGCACCTGTGACGTGGTCGCGTCGCTATTCGCTTATAATAATACCGGTGTTGTCACTTTATTAAAAATTACCAAATTTCGGGGAAATTGGAATTAATTCCCGGGAAAAAAGGATTATTTCAAAATTCATTAGTATTGTTACTATGATGATTATGTAAAATTTTATATTATATTTGGTCAAGTGTTTACCTAACCTTTATTATCCTTATGGGTCGGACAGGGTTTTCTTTACATATTGTATATACAATAGGTAAAGAAAACCCTGCCCGATCCGTGAAAGTATTGTTAGGTAGCGATAACTGATTCTACTAATGCCTACAAAGCCGAGCTAAACTTACAAAAAAAATCCCCCTAAAAAAATAAATATTATTTCGCAAAAAGAGATAACTTAAAACATGTGCGGTAGGTCATAAGGGCGCGGGCGAAGAGGGGCAGGGCACGCGGCACGCGACCGCAGCGCTATTCGCTCAGAATTATACCGTCAAAAATAAAGTTGTCACTTTTTAAAAATTACCAAATTTTGGGGAAGTTGGAATTAATTCGCGATATAAAAACGTTATTTCAAAATTCACTAGTATTGTTACTATGATGATTAAGTAAAATTTATTATTTATTTATAAAATTCATATTTTATTTGGTCGTGTGTTTACCTAACCTTTATTATCCTTACGGGTCGGGCAAGGTTTTCTTAACATATTTTAAATAGGCATACATTACATCATACAGACATTGCATCTATTTAAGTCACACGTGTCGTTATTCAGAAATCCTTCCATAGCTATAATCAATTTCATAATCTTGTCTACTTGTAATAATAATATTATTCGAATCATCTAAATTTCCCCTCTGTGTGCAATATGCGTTTGATCACACAATATTAATAATGTAGTATAAATAGCCTTAAGTTTATACAATAAAAGAGCATTACTGAACATGCGTTTGCGTAGTCTTTACTACATTGGTGACCCCGACGTGATCTAACCAGCTACGGACCTGGCTTCTGCCTGCCGGCTGGTATAACGATCCTGTAACTGGCTGCCTACTGATACACGTGATTAGCACATTCCAGTGGCCTCCCACAAGCGGCTCTCACCACTAGGCTTTTAAGAGGCTATATATTCACGGTATTGTTACGTCACATCAACAGAGGCAGGCAGTTCAGGCAGGCGACCAGCAGGCAGAACGTCCCTGGATTGAGCTGCTCTCCCCAAAAATCTCCAAACGGTTAGCATATACCATAGGAAGGAAGGCGATACGCTCTCACTACAGTCATAACGCCGTGACTGCAGTCAGAACTGCGTGACCATCATCGACCGGAAAATAAAACGGCCTGAAGCGATACCCGTAAAAAACATCACCGCTGAGGCTGTCTCTACAACATTGATTAGCGTTTGGATTGCGCAATTTGGCTGTCCCGTCACGATCACGACTGATCAAGGACGCCAGTTCGAGTCGGATCTGTCCCATCAGCTGACAAATCGTCTGGGAATCAACAAGATCCAAACGACTCCTTATCATCCGCCAGCTAACGGGTGGATAGAAAGATGGCACAGATGCCTGAAGTCAGCTCTCATAGCTACTTGCAACAGTGACAACTGGGTGGAAGAATTACCTATGGTCATGCTCGGTATCATCATTAAAGGTTGATGATACATGATGCTCGGCACAGCAAGACCGGCAAGCGCATCGGAAATGATATTACAAGATGCAACATTACGTTTGCCAGCTGATTTTTTAGCTGACCACAGTAAAACTTCGGTCAACGACGCCGTATACGTCACGTAGCCAGCAAACTACATAATTATGCTCCATTCCAAACGACAAGGCGAACAACAATGCACGTCGAAAATATTTTGTGAACAAGGAGCTACAGTCATGTGATTATGTTTTCCTTCGAAGAGACATGATCAAGAAGTCGCTGATTCCTCCTTATGAAGGTCCCTACAAAGTCCTGAAACGCGATGAAAATGCTTCAAACTTAGTGATGTAAAATAATAAAAAAAAACAATTTGTTTTTTTCACTTTCTTGAAAAATAAAAAAACATTAAAATAAACTTAGCGTCGTTGTTTTTTTTTCTAAATTTGGTTTTTTTTCTAGCCTACGTTTTAGTTCAATTATAAATTAAATTTGTAATTTGTATAATAAATCAACATATTATTTATTCATAATTCACTACCTCCAAGAATAAATCACAACTAAAAATATATTTTTTTAATTGTTGTTGTATATTAATGAATGTTGCCAATATTTTTATGAAATTTTGGTACTATTTTATCAGAAAAGTACCGCAGGTTCAAGAATAAACATAATACTCTATTATGCACTCTTAAGTATCAATTATTTAACGGTAAATGCCATATCAGTTTCAGATTTCTTGTTCTTGAAAAAAACATGGTCCAGAAAAAAAAAAACAGTTTTTTTTTCCAAGGGTTTTTTCACATTAGAAAAAAAACTGTTTTTTTGCAACACTATTCAAACTTCAGCTCCCGGACAGAGTCATAGCGGTTTCCGTCGATCGTCTGAAACCCGCATTTATTTGGGACGACAACGTGCAGAACACATCGGTCACGATAGTGACTTCACCCGCACCGATGCCAACGCTCGCACCCGACACTCAGCGTGCATCAGAAACAAGCGCGCGCCGATATATCACCCGACCTGGCCGTGAAACCCGACCAGTCATGCGATTTTCATTCTAAGCACTAGCTGCAACTGATAAGATAATTGTATGTTACATATCAGGCATTATACACCTGTTCAGTTTGTTGTTAATTGTACTATCTTTTCTGCGTGTTAATTTTCTATATTCCCTGTCTAATTTTATATAAATTTACTATTCTTTATTTAAAGGGGGAGTTTTGTAGGCACATTGCCACACGTGTCGTTATTCACAAATCCTTACATAGCTATAATCAATTTCATAATCTTGTCTACTTGTAATACTTATATTATTTGAATCATCTAAATTTTCTTTCGATACCCAGCATCGCGGGGCAGGCTCGAGCGATAGAAACGCCAGATGCCCAGGAATCTTCTTAACTGTTGTATCGTCTTCGGTAAGGGGTGATTGGCAATAACGTCGGCCTTTTCTTTTAGCGGGCGAATAAAATCCTTGTCATAATGGTATCCTGGAAACTCTAGCTCACTCTTGTCGAACTCACATTTGTTTAGATTTAGTGTAATTCCATGCTGCTGCAATCTTTTCAGGGCTTCTTCAAGGTCTTGTTTGTGGCTGGCTTCATCGAAACAAATGAGGTTTATCGTCGATGAATCAATAGGCGAATTCTAAACCTTTGAGGACCATGTTCATGGAACGTTGAAAGCTCTGAGCTGCGTTACGTAGGCCAAATGTCATCAATGTCTTTTTGGTGGATATTTATGACGTGGAAAGCTTTCGAAATATCTAACTTCGAAAAAATGGTCTTGCCCTTGATGATGTATGTGAAATTATGTAGGCGTGGGACGGGATAGCGATCGGGCACCAAGATTGCCGTAATGCGCAGTTTACCGTCGGGTATTTTCTGCCCAGATAGTTCCCGCATTTTCCGCAGCTGTCAAGCTCTATGGTCACGGAGTTCCATCCCCTCCATTAGTGTGTGAAACTTCCGGGTCCCAGATTCTTCGTAGACGCTGATAAGTCTAGTCTTCAGCATTCCGTACTTGTCCTCAGTGGGCGGGTTGGCTATGATGTCACCCACTTGCTGAAGGGCATCCAGACCTAGTTGGGCAATAACCGCTTGATAGCGCTCGTCATCTCCTTGCTTTTGTGGCGCTATCACCGTTTCTAAGTGCATAAACCAAAGTCTGGGTTCCGCCGCCCAAAAGTTAGACAGCCGTGACTGTAGTGACAGCGCTCGATTTGCCCTCCTTCCTGTGGTACATGCTGACCGCACGGAGGTTGCTGGGAAGAGCAGTCCAACTCGGGGACGTTCTGCCTACTGTTCGCCATCCTGAACGGACTCTGCTGGTGAAATTAAACAATACTATGAATATTGCCTCCTCAAATCCCAGTGGTGAGACCCGCATGTGGGAGGCCACTGGAATGTGCTACTCACGAGTATCAGCAGGTTGCAGGATCATTACACCAGCCCGCAGGCAGAAACGGTAGCTGGTTAGATCACATCCGCCTTAGATCACGCAAGGGTCACCGACGTAGTGAAGATTACGAATGAGTGTTCAGTAATGCTCTTTTATTGTATAAACATAAGGCTATTTATACTACATTGTTAATATTGTGTGAACAAATGCATATTGCACACATGGAAAGAAAATTTATATGATTCGAATAAGTATCACAAGTAGAAAAGATTATAAAAATTAATTATAACTATGTGAAGATTTGTGAATAGCGACATGTGTGACACACATAGATGTGCCTACACGTATATCACGCTTCTAAGCTTTCTCACCAGCGTGTGTACGCATATGAATTGTTAAACGAATCTTTTCACTAAAATTACGTTGACATACATCACATTTATAAGGTTTCTCACCAGTGTGTGTACGCATATGTTTTGTTAAATTACTCTTATGGCTAAAATATCGTTGACATACATCACATTTATAAGGTTTTTCACCAGTGTGTGCACGCATATGTATTGTTAATTGACGCTTATTAGTAAAATTACCTTGACATACTCCACACTTATATGGGTTTTCACCAGTGTGTGTACGCAAATGAATTGTTAAATTTCTCTTATTACTAAAATTACGTTGACATACATCACATTTATAAAGTTTCTCACCAGTGTGTGTACGCATATGTTTTGTTAAATTACTCTTATGGCTAAAATATCGTTGACATACATCACATTTATAAGGTTTTTCACCAGTGTGTGCACGCATATGTATTGTTAATTGACGCTTATTAGTAAAATTACCTTGACATACTCCACACTTATATGGGTTTTCACCAGTGTGTGTACGCAAATGAATTGTTAAATTTCTCTTATTACTAAAATTACGTTGACATACATCACACTTATAAGGTTTCTCACCAGTGTGTGTACGCATATGTTTTGTTAAACGAAACTTTTCACTAAAATTACGTTGACATACATCACACTTATAAGGTTTCTCACCAGTGTGTGTACGCATATGTTTTGTTAAACGAAACTTTTCACTAAAATTACGTTGACATACATCACATTTATAAGGTTTCTCACCAGTGTGTGTACGCAAATGAATTGTTAAATTACTCTTATTACTAAAATTACGTTGACATACATCACATTTATAAGGTTTCTCACCAGTGTGTGTACGCATATGTTTTGTTAAATAACTCTTATGGCTAAAATAACGTTGACATACATCACACTTATAAGGTTTCTCACCAGTGTGTGTACGCATATGTTTTGTTAAACGAAACTTTTCAATAAAATTACGTTGACATACATCACACTTATAAGGTTTTTCACCAGTGTGTGTACGCATATGAATTGTTAAACGAATCTTTTCACTAAAATTACGTTGACATACATCACATTTATAAGGTTTCTCACCAGTGTGTGTACGCAAATGAATTGTTAAATTACTCTTATCACTAAAATTACGTTGACATACATCACATTTATAAGGTTTCTCACCAGTGTGTGTACGCATATGTTTTGGTATTTGACTCTTTTTAATAAAATTTCGTTGGCATACATCACACTTATAAGGTTTTTCACCGGTATGTGTACGTATATGCACTGTTAGATGACTCTTGGTGGTAAAATCACGTTGGCATACATCACACTTATATGGTTTTTCACCGGTATGTGTACGCAAATGCATGGTTAAATTAATCTTAACGCTAAAATTACGCTGACATACATTACACTTATAAGGTTTATCACCAGTGTGTGAACGCATATGCACTGTTAAGTTACCCTGCTGGCTAAAATAACGTTGACATACATCACACTTATAAGGTTTCTCACCAGTGTGTGTACGCATATGTTTTGTTAAATTACCATCCGAACTAAAATTGCGTTGACATACATCACACTTATAAGGTTTTTCACCGGTATGTGTACGCATATGCTGTGTTAAATGACACTTTTGAATAAAACTTCGTTGACAAACATTACACTTATAAGGATTTTCATCAATTTGTGTACACATATCCATTGTTAAATGACTCCGTCGACTAAAATTACTTTGACCTACATAATACTCATAAGGTTCAGCACCAGTGTGTCCGAATGGCAAATTTTAAAATTAAAACTTACAGGAAGAAGGGAAAATACCCTTACCCTTGAAGGGTAAATACCCTTTTCCATAAAACTACCCTGACCAACTCCACACTTGTACTCTTCTTTTCACTTAATGAGAAATACGCAATTTACACATGAAAGACTCTTTGAAATATGCGGCAGGCGTAGACATCCATTTCTAAGTGTTCCGGATGAGACGGACATTTTGTCATTTGCTCGGCTGCAATTGTATCTCTTTCTTTGTTCTTCGTGTATTCCGTTTTGGTTTTCTCACAACGGTCGCCTCTGTGGTAGTAAATATACTAAGTAAATGTGGAAAGAACATATAAACATATACACGAATCAAAATAATATATTCAAGCGCCTTGTACATTTTACACTAGGATCGAAAATACGAAATTGCTGCTGATATTGAAAATAATATAGTTTAATTAAAAAACTAAATAAAACAAGCTTTTAAAGAATATCAAACTTAAAAGTTAAAAATAATGTTAAAATTTAATTTATGACAATAGTATACAGGCTGTTAGTGTTAACACCGGTAGTCATGAAACCAGTGGTTTGGTTTCACTTTCGGAACGTAAATTCAATGAAAAAAGAAAACTTTTTTTTTGTATAGTCTCCATTTTTCCACGAACTTATATTCACTCGAGCTGCTAGCAAATCATATGTTTCGTGAAGGCTAGGGTAAACGACCGGCACGCAAGCTGCGCGCGCGACCCTCTCCCCTCAGTTCGGCGCAGGCACGGCATGGAAAGGACGTGCGCTGGCTCGCAGCGCAACGCTCGCGACGCGAAGTCCGCCCGCCACCACTCATTTGTTGTGCAAGTGTGTCATATGTGTGTCGTGTATGTGTTGTGTAGTGTAATATTTTGCCGTACACAAAACTACAGTGGACCGAAATGGTTCGGTTTTACGCCGTGGCTGGCGATAACCTGAACTAGGCCCGAAGAATTTACGTATTTACTATGTTCATAATAAACATTACGGGAGCCGGGTAATCACATACGGCACGAACATCGAATACGGAAAAACAGTTACTACCATCGTTTTTCATCGTCTTTCGAGGTTAATGTAAGTGTACATTGTTCAATCGATTTAAATTTTACAAGTAATTTTTAATGAAACTGAAGATAAAAATTTGATTAACTTTTAAGTAACTAAGCCAGGAAAAGTTTGAAGGGAAAATTACATCACAGGTTATGTGTATTGTGTTTTTGTTGGAATTTGGTTAGTTAAAACTTACGTAGGTAGTTACGGACGGCCAGTGCAAGAGGTCAGCGCCCTTTGCACTCATACGCACCTCGGGTGCATTGTATCTATGAGTTTACGGCCGGTCTCGGACAGACTCTTTTTAAAATTTTTGGATGGAAAGATGTTTATTTATTTTTAAATTCAGATAAACATTTTCATAATTAAGCAAACTACCTATGGTTTTAGTGTCAATGGTTTTACCCTTCCAGGCTGTATAAACAATACTAGTATAAATGAGAAAAAAGCGTGAGGCGCTTTGTAATATAATATTTGTATATTAAGCGCCTCACGCTTTTTTCTCATTTATACTAGTATTGTTTATACAGCCTGGAAGGGTAAAAACCATTGACACTACGTTTAAACGTTGTATAAACAATACTAGTAGTATTGTTTATACAACGTGTAACAAAAAGGGTATATACATACCAAGTGGAGGCCTCTTGATAAGATAAGAAACGATACGGGAAGGACCGGGATAACCTTATGTTTACATGGTAGGAAGTTATGAATTATTCCAATACATATGATACCAGAAACCGCAGTTTCAAACTGAAATCAATACAACACTAGCAAAAAGCCAGCTGATCGGGGTCATTGAACAGTTCATCAATAAAAACAAACCTCTTACTCCTGGTATTTCTTCAAACAGTGGATAAAGGGTTCCGGATGTTTATTTTTCTTAACATTTTTTTTTTTTCGGAAAAATAATTTCCCGTACAAATAAGTTTTTTCTACAAAAGCTTGTTTATTTTTCTTAACATTTTTTTTTTTCGGAAAAATAATTTCCCGTACAAATAAGTTTTTTCTACAAAAGCTAACTTTATGTTTGTGAACAACAAACCAAGTCATAAAATAGAGCGAGTGTGTGCGCTGGAAATCGAAAAACGTCTAGCGGCTTTAGTCACCTACGTAAAACAATAAAAAAACGCAATTTATTTTATAAATGAGTAAACTTATCTAACAAATCGATAGAACCGAGTTGGTAACTCTCTCTCATCTATAGCACATTTCCCGGTTGTATCCGCGGTTTTCGCTTTGGAGCCCGGGATCCGCCTCCAGTCCAACCGGGTTCGGCTGAATACCAGTATTTTACATGGAGTGAGTGCCATCTAACCTCCACAATCCAGTTACTGGGTAATATGATATCCCTTGGTAAGACTGGTTGTCTCACAGATCTACGAATGACAGCCGGGACCAACGGCTTAACTAACGTGTTTTCCGAAGCACGGAGGATACACACACAAACACCCAAAGCTGGAACAACTACTTGTAGGTCATACAAATATTTGTTCCGCGCGGGAATCGAACCCGTGACACGCTGTGCAACAGTCAATCGCTTAACCACTACGTCAATCGTGCAGTCAACTACCTGCAATTCACTCAGTAGCTACTCAATCCTACTTTCTACTAATAAAATGCGAAAGTTTGTAAAAATGTTTGGATGAATGGATGGATGTATCCATACATACATTCTTACAAATTTTCGCATTTAAATACTAGCTGCTCCCTGCGGATTCACCCGCGTAAGTTTCGATCCCCTGGGAATATCGAGATAAAAAGTGTCCTTTATGTTAATCCTGGTTATAAACCATATCTTTGCCAAATTTTATCCAAATCAGTTCAGTAGTTTTTGAGAATCGAGTTGGTAACTACAACACACTAAATAATACCCAATCTACATATTAACTACATTCCTATAAATTTCCATATGTAACTAATTCTTTTCATGTCGGTTGCCATTTGCCATACATAGGTAGGTACTTAGTTTATGAAAAATTAATTACTTTGATAAACGTGCGAAAGAGACTACGAAAAAGGATTTCATATCTGTTCAAATGAACCCAAAATATCATTTCTAAACAACTTATGTGTGTCCTAGAACAAAAAAGGTCCCCATGAGTTCCGTAGATAAATTAAATTTTAGTTAGTCTTTGCGTATTTACTTCTGCGACATAAAAGTTTTTGCCTTTTGCAAAAATATTATAGCTTAAAACTCAGCAGTAGATAGATAGAGTACAGTAGTTTTTGGGAATCGAGTTGGTAACTACAACACACTAAATAATACCCAATCTATTAACTACATTCCTATAAATTTCCTTACGTAACTAATTCTTTTCATGTCGGTTGCCATTTGCCATACATAGGTAGGTACTTAGTTTATGAAAAATTAATTACTTAGATAAACGTGCGAAAGAGACTACGAAAAAGGATTTCATATCTGTTCAAATGAACCCAAAATATCATTTCTAAACAACTTATGTGTGTCCTAGTACAAAAAAGGTCCCCATGAGTTCCGTAGATAAATTAAATTTTAGTTAGTCTTTGCGTATTTACTTCTGCGACATAAAAGTTTTTGCCTTTTGCAAAAATATTATAGCTTAAAACTCAGCAGTAGATAGATAGAGTACAGTAGTTTTTGAGAATCGAGTTGGTAACTACAACACACTAAATAATACCCAATCTATTAACTACATTCCTATAAATTTCCTTACGTAACTAATTCTTTTCATATCGGTTGCCATTTGCCATACATAGGTAGCAACTTAGTTTATGAAAAATTAATTACTTAGATAAACGTGCGAAAGAGTCTACGAAAAAGGATTTCATATCTGTTCAAATGAACCCAAAATATCATTTCTAAACAACTTATGTGTGTCCTAGTACAAAAAAGGTCCCCATGAGTTCCGTAGATAAATTAAATTTTAGTTAGTCTTTGCGTATTTACTTCTGCGACATAAAAAATTTTGCCTTTTGCAAAAATATTATAGCTTAAAACTCAGCAGTAGATAGATAGAGTACAGTAGTTTTTGAGAATCGAGTTGGTAACTACAACACACTAAATAATACCCAATCTATTAACTACATTCCTATAAATTTCCTTACGTAACTAATTCTTTTCATGTCGGTTGCCATTTGCCATACATAGGTAGGTACTTAGTTTATGAAAAATTAATTACTTAGATAAACGTGCGAAAGAGACTACGAAAAAGGATTTCATATCTGTTCAAATGAACCCAAAATATCATTTCTAAACAACTTATGTGTGTCCTAGTACAAAAAAGGTCCCCATGAGTTCCGTAGATAAATTAAATTTTAGTTAGTCTTTGCGTATTTACTTCTGCGACATAAAAGTTTTTGCCTTTTGCAAAAATATTATAGCTTAAAACTCAGCAGTAGATAGATAGAGTACAGTATAGTCTTAATTTACCTTTTCAAAATAAATAAAAAATACGCAAATGTACTAGGAGTGCAACAGATACGAGGATTGTTATCGCTGAATTAAACAGCGGTTCCGCAATCACAGAACCCTAATTGAATGTCCTAGCTCAAACATATGAAATTGAATACGATAAAATATTATCTCTCAGTCGCGTGCGCCGGCGGCGTGCATTTTGTGAGAGAGATGACAATGTTTCCGTTGTTTTTGTCCGTTGTTCCACACATATATTGTTGTTGTGTGAGTGACATTTGAACGCGCCGAAAGAAATCATGTTGAACATGATAAAATATTGTGTCTCGGTCGCGCGCGCCGTCTGCGTGAATATTTTAAGAGAGATGACAATGTTTTGTTCCATTTGTCTACTATCTTTGGCGAAATATTTGAAAACGCCGAAAGTGAAATTAAGTACCTAAATAAATAAAGTTCAATTTTTCATAATTCCTATTAGTTCAGTACACTACTAAGAATCGAACTTGGCAGACCCGTGCGCGCTTTGCGATTTTTGTGTTGTGAACTTGTGACGTGTGTACAATCATGGCCCTAAGCAATACTGAATACTTTGAGATGATCTTGTGTATCGGAAGACAGGATGGTAATGTGCGAGCGGCTCGGGAACTATATCGTCAGCGATTTATCGATGGTAGGGCAGAAGGTGAGCGTCGACAGCTCCCTTCGGTGGCGTGTTTCCATAGAATGGTACATCGTCTGCACCAAACTGGTTCTTTTCACGCTCCTGGATTAGGGGGTCGCCCGAACACTACCGATCCAGATTTAGAGGAAGCCGTACTCGAACATTTCGAAAATAACCCACGTACTAGTACTCGGCGAGCTGCATTAGCGCGTCTAACCATATGCAAGTATGGCGAGTGTTGAACAATGATGGTCAGCACCCATACCACTTCCGTCGCACCCAGGAACTGACACCTGCAGATTTTTTGCCTCGCGTGACCTTCTGCGAGTGGTACTGCGGTCAGGTAGCAGCTTCGCCAGATTTTGGCTCAAGAGTACTGTGGACAGATGAAGCGTCATTCACGAGAGCAGGGATAAGCAACATACACAATGACCATGTTTGGTCTCACGCCAACCCGCATGCTTCTACGGAATCGTCGTTTCAACACCAATGGCGACTAAACGTGTGGGCTGGTATTGCGGGAGAAATTGTCGTAGGACCAATTTTTTTGCCGCACAGCCTAAACGGTCAAAATTATTTAAATTTTTTAACGAACGAATTGGACGATGCTCTCACAGAAAGCCTATCAATTTTAGGTTACGCTAATCTCGTGATGGGCAACAATTTAATCTTCCAACACGATGGCGCTCCAGCACACTATGCACGTGATGTTAGGGAGCATTTAGATATGCGTTTTCGTCAGTGGATTGGGCGCGGTAGCAGACATGTACCTTGGCCACCGCGATCTCCAGACCTAACTCCATTAGACTTCTTTTTGTGGGGGTATATTAAAAACATAGTGTATGCAATGCCGTGTGACACAGCAGAGCAAATGAGAGAGCGAATCGAAGCCGCTTTCAGGACAGTGACACTAGACATGCTACGGAATGTCCAGGTGTCGATACACAAACGAGCGACCTTGTGTGTACAGTACCAAGGGCGTCACATCGAACCACATCTCTAAAAAATGTAAGTTAATTAAATTATTATTTTTAATTTTCATATTTATTTTGCTGATTGTTCGGACTATGTTAAGCTATTTTTTGAGGAAAAATTTAAGTAGGCAGGTAGGTAGGTACAAAGTACTGGGCGGGCCACTGTCAGCATCTCATGGACGCGCGCGTCGCAGCCGCGCGTTTCAACAATAGGTAGGCAGATAGGTACTAGGCGATCAGATTTACAGAAGAAATGTTTTGTAATATTAGCAAGTGACTTGGAATGTTGTTGACCCTCCGTAGTGTTGTGACACGTTTGTTAATATTTGAATTCAAGAATCATGCGATACCAAGGATACCAAGAATTTGGTATCAATTCTTCGAGTAATTTATTTTGAGCTGAAACTTTGTGTAAAGTTTCTATACCACCTATAATCTTCAGGGGTTCTTGATGTATGTTATGTATGTGTATCCGAAGCGCATACGCAAGCGCGCCACCTACTATTGTCCCGTTGAGACCCTGTGCCCTGTACTAATAAATCAGTGCGTTGCTAGCTACAGAGCCTTTCACTTGTGTACCCCCTTCCCGCGTCCGCGTAGATACCTACTATACGTAACATTGGCGACGAGAATTTTACGAACCACGTGTTTAGTACAATGTCCAGTTCTGTGCAATTTGGAATACTACATACGTTCGACCATAATGTGCAAAGTTGGAAAACGTATAAGGGACGTATATCACAATACTTTGTGGCAAATGACATCAACGGAAAGACGGATTCCGCGGGTGAAAAACGAAAAGCCATCTTGCTCAGCGCACTCACGGAGGCTACCTACAAATTGGCAACGGATTTAGTGCTACCTAAAGCCATAGAAGACGTGCCCTACGTAGACCTATTATCGCTACTGGACAACCATTTTACTCCCAAATATGTCGGGTTTGGTGAGCGTCACAATTTTTACGCGGCGTCACAACAAGCAGGGGAATCTCATTCGCAATGGGCGGCGAGATTACGAGGATTGACAGAAAAATGTGCCTTTCTTAACGTGGAGGAGGCACTCCGCGACAAATTTATCATGGGGATGCAGCCGGGACAGGAGAAGGAGAAGCTGTACACGAAAGACCTGGCCGACCTCACGCTGGCCAAGGTCGTGGAGATGGCAGAAAACCTCCGATGTTCGCGCGCTGCCGCCGTGGCCAGTGCAGGAGCGCCGGCGCCGGCATCCGCAGACCAGCCGTTGTTCAAGATAGCTGATAAAGGAAAACGTGGCAATAGTGTAGCGAAGGAGAAATGTAGTGTATGTGGTTATTCAAATCATAAATCAGCTGACTGTAGGTACTCAAATTATGTTTGTAAAAAGTGTCACGCAAAAGGCCACTTGCGTAAAATGTGTCCAAAAGTAAATTACGTGCAGGTGGATGGCAGTGGCAAGGGTGAGGTTGACGATGACGGTAAATTGTTCCATATCCGTTCATTCAGGGGAGAACCCATGGTGGAAACTGTTTGGATTAATAACGTGCCATTTAAATTTGAAATTGATAGCGGGTCGGCGGTAACCGTAGTCTCGGAAGCATTCTACACAACTAATTTCATAAAGGTGCCATTATCAAGTACATGTAAACAGCTCATAACGTATAACGGCGGGAAAATCGTGTGTCTAGGTACGCTGCGTTTGCCGATACGCTACGCGGATCGTACAAATATTATGCATGTGTATGTCGTTCGCGATGGCGGCCCGCCCATTCTTGGTCGAGATTTCATATCATTATTTCGCTTACAGTTGATCCCGGTCAACTTTTGTGGCACTTCTGAAGTGCAATTACAATACCCAAAGTTATTTTCGAATGAATTAGGAACATTTAATAAGTATAAAGTAAAACTATCGTTAAAGGATGGATCAAAACCGGTTTTTTGCAAAGCACGCCCCGTAGCGTTTGCTATGCGTGCAATGGTCGATAAAGAAATCGATAGATTGGTTAGTTTAGGTATTTTAGAATCCATAGAATTTTCGGAATACGCTTCACCGATAGTTCCAGTTCTAAAGCGAAACGGGACAGTCAGGTTATGTGCCGACTATTCAGTTAGCATTAATAAACAGTTACAAGTAGAACAATACCCCCTGCCGACAACTAACGAACTATTTACGAAGATCCACGGAGGACAGCAGTTTAGTAAACTAGATTTATCTATGGCTTATAACCAGCTAGTATTAGACGATGAGTCAAAAAACCTAACCTGCATAAATACTAACCGCGGATTGTATAGATTTACTCGTTTAGTGTTTGGGTTAGCCAGCGCGCCGTCCATTTTTCAACGAGCTATCGAGGGTTTGTTATCAGGAATAGACGGAGTGTTGTGCCTGTTAGACGATATTTTAATAACTGGGAAGGATAGGCAGGATCATTTACAAAAACTAAATTTAGTGTTGAAGCGCTTAGAAGAGGCGGGTTTAACGTTACAAAAAGAAAAGTGTAGTTTTTTCCAAGACGAAATTAGTTATTTAGGTTATATTATGTCTAAATCATATAATCTATAATCATTCCGACGGTAGACAGCAAATCGGCCGGACGCACAATACTTCGCGTGTGATTAATTATCGATTCTCAAATTTTAATACTAAGTTATACAAAATGTTCAAATGCAAGCGTTGTCAACTGGAAAGCAGGGATGGAGCGAAATGCGTGGGATGCCTGGAACAGTTCGACTTTCCCTGCGCTGGCATAACGGAAGGAGGATGGAGGAGACTGGGGGATCGCAGGAACACATGGAAGTGCAGTAATTGCAAATCTCTGGCAGCATCCAGTCCTCGCCCCACAACTACGCCCGTAACAGCTGACATGGACACAATAATGTCAGAACTAAAGGCTCTCTCAGCCCGGATGGACAGCTTACCCACTATAATGGAGAATATTAGAGCTATTCAATCGGAACTTGCGGAGCTTAAGTTGATCAGGACCGAGTACTCCAGCCTTAAAACTGCTGTTGAGTTTCTGGACCATTCAGTGGAGACATTGGCCAACAAAGTGTCGGGATTGGAGAGTGAAGTGGACTGTCTTACGAAAACTAAGGAGGAGATGGCAGTATTACATAACCGATGCTCCAAAATTGAAGATCTGCATCGCGAAACGGAGCAAAGATCAAGGATGAACAACTTGGAAATTAAGGGTGTTCCGTCGACCAACTCAGAAAATCTGTTCGCAATTATTGGCAAGATAGGTGATATCATTGGATGCAGTATCTCTAAAGAGCAGATAAATTTCATTGCGAGAGTACCGACACGAAATAACGATCAGAATAAAAATATTATCTGCTCAGTTCATAATAGATACCTAAAAAACGATTTCGTGGCCGCCGCTAAAAAGCTTAAAGGTTCTATAACTGCAGGCAAGTTGGGCTTGCAGTCCGACAGTATCATCTACGTCAATGATCATCTAACCTTTGAAAACAAAATGCTGCTGAATAAAACGAAAAAACTCGCTAAAGAACGAGGTTTTTTATACACTTGGGTAGTTGGTTGCAAAATTCTTATAAAGAGAAACACTACCTCTCCAACCTACCATATAAAGACGGAACAAGATTTAAAGAAGTTTCTAAGTTAAGGATGTGTGAATTTTATAACTTTTCGTACTCGTATACTCGCAAGTACGTCACTATAAGTTTGAGGGACACTGGTGGCATATTTTTATGCAAATTCCTTGTCTGCGGCCCTTATGTTCGCTTATCGCTCGGTGTTAACCATAGTTATTTTTCTATTGAATCCTATTTGTATGCATCTAAGGTTGTGATTGGCTTGATCGAATGTTTAATGTACCGTCATTTATTGTTTTGCTCTAATCTGAATGTACCTCCTATTTCATTTATTATTATAGTGCTATTCATTCGTATTCTTTCTGTTTGCGATGTCACCTATTAGTGTTTATTACCAAAATGTTCGGGGATTGCGTACGAAAACGTTAACATTTTATCGCAATGTGTGTGTCAATTCTTACGATATCATTTGCTTAACAGAGAAAATCCAAGTACCACGCAAAGTTCAAGAAATACGGAAACCTGTCTGATCACCAGTCTTTTGTCTTGCTCCGACAGCGTGCCAAGGAAGTTGAAAGTGAAATGTTTAACTCCTATATTGCGAAAATTGAAGCAGACATTTTTAAGACACCCAGAGCATTTTGGTCATATGTTAAATCAAGAAATCAGATCAATGCTTACCCTTCCTTACTTAAGTATAGAAATAGCACTTCAAGTGTCGGAGAGGACATCTGTAATATGTTTAGCGACTATTTCTACTCTAATTTTCTTAGTTCTGGTGCTAATACTAATAATGACGACGATCTTACCATTGACCATGCGCGGGGGCCTAGCATGTATTTCAGCGATACTGTCTCGGACATACATTCGGTCGAAGTTAATGAATTAGAAGTATTCAATCTACTTAAAGGAGTTGACTTATCCAAATCTGCAGGACCAGACAACATTCCACCAGTTTTTATATTCAACTGTGCCAAAGGTCTGACTCTTCCTCTTTTACTTCTGTTCAGGCGGTCCCTAAATTTGGGAGAGGTACCTGCGGTTTGGAAGTCGGCTATAATCACTCCGATCCATAAAAAAGGGCCTAGAAACCTTGTGGAAAATTACAGACCCATATCCAAACTATGTATTTTCGCTAAAATCTTGGAAAAAATTATATACAAGCAGCTTTACACCTGTCTTAAATTAAGCATCAACGACCGCCAACATGGTTTCCTGCGAGGTCGGTCCACAACCACCAACCTAATTCTTTGTAGCGACTACTTGACTGAATGTATAGCCCACCACTCACAAGTAGATGTAATTTACACAGATTACAGCAAGTGTTTCGATCGTTTGGATCATGCTATACTTTTGCGCAAACTGCTGGCTATGGGTATCAGTGGAAATCTCTTCAGGTGGTTCTCATCTTATGTGGCCAACAGGTGTCAAACTGTTGTCCTTAATGGATATACATCAAGAACTATGACAGCCCCCTCAGGAATTCCACAGGGATCGCTTTTGGGACCCTTGTTATTCAACATCTTCATAAGTGATGTGTCTTCGTGTTTCTTGAATTCAACAGTCCTTTTATTTGCGGACGACATGAAGATTCTAAGTGAAGTCAAGACTCACGAAGATGCCGAACGCCTCCAACACGATCTGGACAGTTTCGTAGAGTACTGCACGGCTAACCGGTTAGATCTAAATGTTTCGAAATGTTACACGTGTACATTCACTCGTAAACTGAAGCGCATTATTTATGACTACAAACTAGCCAATACTTCAATAGCCAGAGTTAACACGATTACAGACTTGGGAGTCACTTTTGACTCGAAACTTCTCTTTGACACACACATTGATAAAATGATTAAAAAAGCTTCTAAAGCCCTTGGTTTTATCTTGAGGATATCAGCGGATTTTAAAAATATTAAAACACTAAAAATTCTGTACTGTGCTTTTGTGCGCAGTCATCTCGAATACTGCTCACCGGTATGGAATCCTGTCCACGATACTTACGTCAATCGCATCGAAAGTATCCAAAGGAAATTTTTGAGGTGCATTCAGTTTAGATCCAGAACTTATTTACCTAATTATAACAACCGTTGTAGAAAATTTCACATTCTTCCACTAATTGAGCGGAGAAAAATTGCCGACATGGTGTTTTTGTTCAATATGGCTAATGGCTCAATCGACTGTTCTGAATTGTTGAGCAAAATTGGGCTGCGTGTTCCATCCTTCACTTTAAGGAATCATCAGCCGCTGTATGTTCCCTCTGTGCGATGCGTATACCGACAAAACTCTTATATCATAAGAGCTAGCAGAGCATATAATTTGTTGTGTCAGAGGTTTAATGATCTCGATTTATTCTCCACCAGTGTTCCTAAACTAAAAAAGATACTTTATGATAACTTTTTTGTTAATCACTAAAAAAAAAAATTCAGTCTTTACTTAATACTCTCCGAGTGCTTACTTGTTCTTAATTTCGCTTTCCTGTCCGGTGCTGTACCTGTTACTGTCTCTTGTGCTAACCTAATGTTATCTGTGGAAACTTTTAATTGGCTTTCTTTTACTAATTATCTTCTATCTGTATATATACTAGCTGTAAGTTTCCTTAAAATGTAAAAATAAAATAAAATAAAATAATAAAGATGGCTTAAAAAAAGCGCCGGAAAAAATAAAAGCAATGTTGGAATCACCAGTGCCCACAAATGTCAGTCAGCTTCAATCGTTCTTAGGGTTAATTAACTATTATAGAAATTTTGTGCCTAACGCATCCACAATCCTCAGTCCATTGTACGAGCTGTTAAAAAAGGGGTGTGAGTGGAGATGGACTGATATTCATGACTCGGCGTTCAGGTCAATAAAGGAGTTCATGACATCAGAACAGGTCCTCGCACATTTTGACCCTAACGCGACGATCATACTAACAGTAGATGCATCCCCTAATGGGTTGGGGGCGGTCCTCTCACAAATAGGTTCAGACGGAGTGGAAAAACCTATTTCTTTTGTATCACGTACCTTAAACTCCGCTGAAAAGCGATATGCTCAGATTCAAAAGGAAGCAACCGCCATTATTTATGGCGTGCGTCGTTTTCACCAATATTTGTACGGTAGGGCCGAACCATTTATTCTTCGAACGGATCACAAGCCCCTATTGGCAATATTTGGACCCCATAAGGGCATTCCAGAAATGTCGGCGAATAGATTACAACGGTACGCCTTGTTTTTAAGTAGCTATAACTATAAAATAGAATATGTCCGCAGCGCGGACAACAGCGCTGATTACTTCTCGCGCGCGAGCTTGCCGCGTACAGTTCACGAGTGCGCGTGCACCGAACAGTGTCAGTGTTGTGATTGCGAAGTATCATATGACCGAGCGACTTATGTTTGTTTTGTTGTAGACGCAGGCATGCCGGTAACTTTAGAAAAGTTGCGCGAGGAGACAAGTAGTGACGCAATATTAAGATCAGTGATAGACTTTATTTTGAATGGTTGGCCACCAAAGATAAGCAATGTAAGGGTAAAACCATACTACTTATGTAGATCACAATTATCCTATGAGAATGGTTGTGTCATGAGAGGTCACAAAGTGGTTATTCCTCCGAGTTTATACCAAATCATTCTCAAGGAATTACATACGTCCCATCTAGGCGTGGTAAAAACTAAGGCCGAAGCGCGACCAAGGTTTTGGTTCCCGGGAATTGACCAGAATTGAATTCGATTCACTCAGCTACTGGGTTGTCCCCTGCGCAATTAGTGTTTGAGCACAAACTAAGATCGCGATTGGATCTGATAGATCCAAAGTCACCCTTACCCTCGTCACCGTCTGTGTCTAAAATTGTAAAAAATCAACAGTGTATGCAAACTAAACTACAAGGGAAGAAGAAAACCCGTTATTTTAAGAAAAACGATGTTATTTTATATAAAAGGTTCGTAAATAAAATAAACTATACATGGTGTCAGGGCGTGGTACTTAAAAGAATAGGGAAAGTTTTGTATTTAATAAAAGACTGTAATAGTTCAGAAAGCTATAAAAGGCACATAAACCAGTTGATGCAATACAAAGGAAGAAATAACACTGAAACGCATAATGAGCAGAATTCAAATGTGAACTTACCTGGGTCATCTTGTCCTGCCGCGCCGCAACCGTCAGCGCCAGACTCACTATCGTCGTCGCCCCCATCATCACCGCCGCCGTCCCAGTCGTCGCCAGCTGCTGAAGACACGCACATACCCCAGCCGAAAGTCGACTCACCGAATCCTTCGCCGGATAGTTCGGAGAGAGAGAAGAGGGCAGAAGGGTGCGACCCAAGTACTTCTTCATCGAAAGATGTCGAGTTAGCGAAGGACACTGTACAGGCCCAAAAGGAACTCGATGCTCAGACCACAGAAGGCGGTCAGGTAATAACGGACACACCAAAGAGATCGAAACGTAATCGCCCTGTTATGTGTTTCAAAAAATACTTTTAGAGTAATACCTTTGTCAAAATATTTAGTTGTTAAGAGTAAACTTTGTTTTGGATGCTAGTTGGGGATGTTGATTTGTATTCGGGGTTTTGGACTAAGGGGAGGAATTGTTATGTATGTGTATCCGAAGCGCATACGCAAGCGCGCCACCTACTATTGTCCCGTTGAGACCCTGTGCCCTGTACTAATAAATCAGTGCGTTGCTAGCTACAGAGCCTTTCACTTGTGTACCCCCTTCCCGCGTCCGTGTAGATACCTACTATACGTAACAATGTATATACCCTTTTTGTTACACGCTGTATACTATAGCGATGTATCTAAGGTATGAAAATCAAAAAAATAATTATTTGGTCTTATTGATAATAAATAAAATTAAGGCACGTATTTTTTATTTTGTCGAAATGACCAAAAACTACTGAGATATAGCGTATTAAAGTTACAGAGTGGGGGCTAATTACGTCATGCGACATTTCAAAACAATGTGTCTTCCTAAGTATTTGAATGAAAGAAAAAATAAAAAATACGTGTTCAATATTTTTTACAAATCTATCTGATGGACATTAAATTATTTTTTAGGATGCAACCCAATTGTCATAAATCAAATTTTTAAATTATTTTTAACTTTTTAGTTTGACATTCTTTAAAAGCATGTTTTTTTAGTTCTTTAAACTATATTTATTTTCAACTTTTTAGTTCGTTTTTTTTTTGTAAATAATATACAATATGTTAAGAAAACCCTGTCCCACCCGTGAAGGTATTGTTAGGTATCGATAACTGATTCTACTAATGCCTGCAAAACGTGGCTAAACTTAAAAAAAAAAATACCCCCTAAAAAATAAATAACTTAAATAAAATAAATAGGTAATTTCATGGCAACACAGGCACAGGTCATGACCGCAGTTGACCTCATGCTTGTAGTAGGTATAGGTAGCTTGTCCACGTTTATCGACTCTCGAAAGAAACAATGATACTTAGGCTGCTCGAGAAAAGAACTTGTTTTAAGTAGGAAGGTCGTCTGACTCTCCGAATATATCATTTCATTGGATGAGCACAATGGCTGTAGCGGAGATGTTCCATATTTCGTCACACGAGATTAGCACGGACATGCACACAAATAAAAATCAAGTGGTGTCAAATCCGCGCTGGCCACAGTTGGCCCCTACCAATCCACTGCTCGCCGAACTGATAATGGACAATAATGATAATGTACTCACGTACAGGTCGGCAAAAATATCGTGAGGCACCGTCATGCTGGAACCCTCGTGCATTGACCGATAAGTACCCACTTCCAAATCGTCTAACACCTGATCACAACACAGTTAATTGCAGTTACTACCTCCATCAGCATGTTATATTACTCTACGTTAGAAAACGACATGATCACACAATACACGAATAGTGTACACCAGCAATGTTTACGCGCAACTAATAATTTAAAGTAAAAATTATTTTTATTTTATAAAAATAGGTACCTGCGCAGCTAGCGGCGGCATGCTTTGGTAGAGATGTGTAAGTAATCAAAATATTGTTTTTTTTATCGATTGATACTCGTCTATTTTTGGTATCGATTTAGTATTGTAGTTTCTCATTCTTATTCTCGATTCAACATCGCATGGAATTGTTTAGAACTTTTACAAAACTCAAATTAGCGAGGTACACTGCTGTAAATGAAAATCATGCCAAAGTTTTAATTTCAGTTTCTGTCTCAATATCGATGATATTGACCGATAAAATATTTGTAAAACTTTACTAAAATTGTGTTTGATAAGTCTTTCTCGTTTCTGTTTACTAATACTTGTGTTATAATAATGTTATTAGTAATTAATCGATAAACAAACAAAAGTACTTTTACCATTGGGTAATCTGTGTTTTTAAAAACACAGATTACCCAAAACGAACAACTTGTAACTTGTATCTACAAGTTTCGATTAATAGCGATAAAAAAACGTTATTACGCAAAAAATAGTACATCCCTAGTTTCACCTACTTTTTTCCTTTGAGGACACCGACAAACTCGCCGCGCGCCGGCATCACAAACGAGACCGCCAAATATTGAACATAAATTTATACATTTAATATCCAACAATAAATCAAACGATGATACCGCCGAAAATGGTGTTGTCACATTTTAAAAAATTACCTAATTTTGGGGAAGTTCGCGGGAAAAAAGATAATTTCAAAATTCACTAGTATTGTTACTATGATTATGTAAAATTTCATATTTTATTTGGCCATGTGTTTACCTAACCTTTATTATCCTTACGGGTCGGACAGGGTTTTCTTAACATATTGTATGGATAACACGAACGCTTAAGTGGTGCTCATTTGTTTTTATCAAATTTGATCTTCAACAGACAAAATAGCAAGTGCTAAAATTCGTAATGATGCGTTACCCAAGTAACTAAATCTAAATGTAAACTAAATACTTTGCCTGCACAAATTGTAATAAGGTTGAAAAAATTTTGAAAATTTGAATCCCTGGCTCGCTTTCAAATAATCAATCCCGTTGTTGTTGTTGATACTGATATTCCAATATATCAAAATCTAAGGTTCTGTTTGTCTCAAACATTAAACCATGCACGACTCAGAAATTAACATTCCTACTTATCATAGGGAAACGAGTTACCGACGCTATCTGTTACCATCTGTGATAACTATTTGGAGTTGCAGCGTCACAAAGAAATGGTAAAGTTTTTTAAAATCACTTACAGTTATAAGTACGAATAAAATGTTTGCATTTGCCGGAATCATCATCAACCTTTTTATCGTCCCACTGCTGGGCACAGGTCTCCTCTCATACAGAGAAGGATTGAGCGTAATCACCACGCTTGCTCAATGCGGGTTGGCGATTTCAGACTTAAAAGTCCAGGTTTCCTCAAGATGTTTTCCTTCACCTAGTCATTGGTGTCCAAGATATACTTAGAAAGTACATATAACTTTAGAAAAGTTACATTGGTACTTGCCTGACCTGGAATTGAACCCGCGCACTCATACTTAAGAGGCTGGTGTTTTAACCACTAGGCCACTACGACAACTAAACACGACGATGAATTTGCCGGAATAAAACATTTTATTTTCGGCGTGGCCGGAGGAACCCATGGTCACTGAATCCGAACGCTGACGTCACTGAAGACGCGCGCCTTAGACCGCTCGGCCAACGAACGTATTGAAAACGGTGGGACATTTTACAGTAATTAGTCGCTCACTCGTAGTCCAAAGAGTTAGAGACGGACAAACAAACAAGTAAGCAAGCAAACATACAAGTGAAGCTAATAAAAAGCATGTAATAATAAGAGAGCAATATGGCGTAGATTCTCACCCAGAGCACCAAGTGTGGGATAGAGCACTAAGATATTTGGTACCGGACTTAGAATAGTACCATCCCATATCCTCCCGTGGGTGTCGTAAGAGGCGACTAAGGGAACTCTTACCAGGGAAGCGGGCAGTAGTGCTTCTCCTGTGGAATATAAAATTACTGCGATCCCCAACCCGCCTACCAAGCGTGGGGATTATGGCGGAAATCCTCCCTACGACATGCACACGACAGTGGCCAGGCTCATAGTCCCCGGCAGCTCGGCTATTCCAGACTACGGGGGCGGACTCGGTTACGGCGCAGCAAAGGGTACTAAGAATCTCCGGCAGAAATCCGGCTACCATCACCCACGACGACCTTTGGCCCTGGAAACATTTAACACGCGCACACTACGAACTGATGATAAGATTTTCGAACTGGAGAAAGAATTTAGCCGATTACGCTGGGACATTGTGGGGTTATCTGAAGTCCGAATAGAGGGAGAGGACTCTATAATTCTGGGAAGGCGACCAGCTGACCCAGGGTGGCGTCGGGTTTATTGTCCGCAAGTCCCTCGTGAACAACGATGTTAAAGTCGGGAAGCTCCCGTGTACTCAGAATAACCAAACGATATTAGTTAAAGGTTATAAAGGTCTACGCTCCGACGTCCAAACACGCCGACGCGGCGACGATGAAGTGGATGTTATGTATGAGGACGTCAGTAGAGCCATACATACCTCCAAAACCCACTACACTATTGTCATGGGGGAGTTTAAGGCAAAACTGGGTACGCGAGAGGCGGACGAGACGAAAGTGGGGCAATTTGGAGTTGGAAATCGGAATCCTCGAGGTCAGACGCTAATGGATTTCATGGAAAAGGAAGGATTCTTTGTGATGAATTCTTTTTTCCTTTTATTATTATGTTAATACATTAGTTTACCTCGTTTTTGGTCTGACCATCGGGGCTAATGAACGAGAAAGCAAATGCTCAACGATATCTCCGTGATCCATGCGGTTAAAACTGGGAGTGATCACCATATTGTTAGAGGCAACTTGAATCTCACTATGAATTCTACGCTCCGTCGTAGAAAAAAAATAAAGCCATGTAACGTTCGTATGGCAACCAGGACCAACGGCTTAACGTGCTTTCCGAGGCACGACCAGACCAGTGCAAATATTCATATTCATGCTTACAAATACTTGCACTGTGCGGGGATCAAACCCGCGCCACCTTGCGCAGCGGCCGCTTCCGCTACCGCTACGCCACGGAGGCTGTTACCTGTGCCCAGCAGTGGGACGATAAAAAAGGTTGATGATGATGATGAAGAGTGACAAACCGTTGACATCACCCAGCAACACCAGATGTTGAGTAGACAAAGATGAGTTACATGTTTTGATAGTGTGTGTGTGTGTGTGTGTGTGTGTGTGTGTGTGTGTGGCACAAGCCTTTGGTATTCTACTTGGCTACTTCTAATGAACTGAATTTAAAGATGAGCCAATAAAATTTTGAGCAATATTTGTTTTTATGATTACAGTACACTAACACAACAAATATAGTTTAAAAAACTAAAAAAAACATGCTTTAAAAAATATCAAACTAAAAAGTCAAAAATATTTTTTTTTTTTAAAGCGTGAGGCGCTTAATATACAAAAATTATGGCACAAAGAGCCTCACGCTTTTTTTCAAAATTATTTTTAACTGTTTAGTTTGATATTTTTTATAAGCACGTTTTTTTTTTAGTTTTTTAAACTATATTTATTTTCAACTTTTTAGTTCGATTTTCTTTTTCAAAAAAAAAAAAACGAAGGAGCGCACGTATTTAGCACGGAGTAGAACCCATGGTCACTGAATTCGAACGCTGACGTCACTGAAGACGCGCGCCTTAGACCACTCGGCCAACGAACGTATTGAAAACGGTGGAGACGGACAAACAAACAAACAAGCAAGCAAACATACAAGTGAAGCTAATAAAAAGCATGTAAAAATATACAATGAAACCAAGCTAAAAAAATAAATCCATACTAATATTATAAATGCGAAACTAACTCTGTCTGTCTGTTACGCTATCCCGCTTAAACCTCTAAACCAATTTTGGTGAAATTTGGCACAGAGAATCTTCAGACCCTGAGAAAGGACATAGGCTACTTTTTATCCCGGAAAATTTGATATTCCCCGATGAAATCTAAAAAGCGCGATATAACCGAATTCCACGCGGGCGAAGCCGCGGGCTAAGCTAGTAAATATATTTATATACGGACAAATCACACAGATTGAGCTAGCCCCAAGGTAAGTCCGAGACTTGTGTTATGGGATACTAACTCAACGATACTATATTTATAATTTAAACACCCAAGATCCAGGCCAATCAGGGAAGATCGTTTTCCATCATGACCTGTCCGGGGATCGAACCCGGGGCCTCCACGTCGCAGGCAGGCGTGGTAACCGCTGCGCCACGGAGGTCGTCGAAAGCTAATGAATATATTACAAACATGCATACACAACAACTGTATATTAATTAGAAAGATACTCAATGAAAAAAACATCAAATACACAAAATTGGGCTTACAAATGCTAATGAAATACAATTATATTCACCACGCACTAACTATGGCAAAAAAGTGTAATGTACGAAGGTGCAGCATTGTACAGTAAGGGTCAAAAGGGGAGTTTTTGACCCTTATTGTTATTGCAATAAAGTTCAAAAATTGAAATGCACTTTTGATCCTTGTACATACAAGGATCAAAAGTGCATTTCAATTTTAACTAACATAAATTACAAAAAAAAAAAATTAAAACGAAAAGTCTATGTCAATATTTAAAACCGGCCAAGTGCGTGTCGGACTCACGCACAAAGGGTTCCGTACCATTGATTTATGAAATTAAAGGATTTAAGTTATTTGTATGAAAGATTACGCGGTAATAAGCGGTTTAGGATTTACGAGGAATTAAAAACAACTACTTACTAGATCTCGTTCACAACAATTTTTGTTGGTATTTTTTATAGTAATTTACATCATATGTTTTTTTTTTAGATTTTTCGTTTTCTTATTTTAGAAGTTAGAGAGGGGAGGCCACCTTGTTTCCTCTTTGGAAGCATCGGTCACGCAAACTATTCGGTTTAGAAAAAAAATATTTTAGAGACCTCCATATCATTTTTAAAGACCTATCCATAGATACCCCACAGGAATGTGTTTAATGAAAAAAAAAAATTGACTTTCAGTTTTAAGTATGGGGAGCCCCAATACTTGTTATATTTTTTTTTTTATTTTTGCATCAAAACCTTAATGCGGTTCACAGAATACATCTACCTACCAAGTTTTAACAGTATAGCTTATAGTTTCGGAAAAAAATGGCTGTGGCATACGGACGGACAGACGGACAGACAGACATGACGAATCTATAAGGGTTCCGTTTTTTGCCATTTGGCTACGGAACCCTAAAAAGTATTTAAAATTGCATATTCAATCAAGCGAGCCCACCTTAGCACATGCCACATCTAGTTGTGCGTGCTCCATGTTGTGTTAGCAATCTACCCTCCATATTTTTATTTTTGTATTGTGTCTTACTGTACTGTAGGTACATCTTAAATATTTGTTTAATTTAGTATTTAAAAATTTCTAATGTGAGAGATTAATTTCTTATGGGAAATAAAGATATCTCAAACCTAAAACCTCATTTTATAATATAATGTGGTTAGCTTTATATTGATTAAAACACTGAAACAAAAGTTTGAAATAACTCAAAACATTATCGGATCAATATATATTTTGTCGTCCTCCGTGGCGCAGCGGTCAACACGCCTGCCTGCGACGTGGAGGGCCCGGGTTCGATCCCCGGCCAGGTCATGATGGAAAACGATCTTTTCCTGATTGGCCTGGGTCTTGGATGTTTATCTATATCTGTATCTATTATAAATATAGTATCGTTGAGTTAGTATCCCATAACACAAGTCTCGAACTTACTTTGGGGCTAGCTCAATCTCTGTGATTTGTCCATATATATATATGACAGCGCGTGACTGGTTAATATCAGTATCAATTTTTTTTTATTTTTAATATAGAATGAACAGTTTATGTTTTTGTTTAAGATGTTATTTACTGATAATATTGTTTGTTTTTAAAACATACCATCACTTAGATATTCTTCCTTTAGATCAATAACATAGTCTGGTCCCTCACAAGCTGCTGATAATTCTTCTGTGACAGCAATACATTTAGTTTGACATTCACCTACAATATTTATCTGCTATATTGGAGATTTAAAAGATTCTTGGAATATTTCAAGGGGGCTTTCATTTATTAGAGAATACACCTGTAAAAAGAAGAATACATAATTATGAAAATATACTGGTGATCACAGTCCCACAAGCACAAACATCATGTTTATAAAATCACTTAAAAAGAGCCCCAAGTCATCATCATCATCATTATCTCAGCATTAATCCCAGTCGCATCAGTAGCTTTTCAGCTTTGGAGTCTGGGGCCCGTATTACCAGTCTAACTGCTGATTTTGGATAAACTTCGATATTTTCTGTAAAGCGACTGCCGTCTGACCTCCACGACCCGGAGGCGACATCTAAGCATTGCAGTTAAACCAACTGTTAGACTTTTGAGGGCTCCAACAACCCGTAATGGCTGCTATTAGATGATCGTATGGCAACCGGGACCAACGGCTTAACGTGCTTTCCGAAGCACGATCAGACCAGTGCAAATATTCATATTCACGCATACAAATATTTGCACTGTGCGGGGATCGAACCTGCGCCTCCTTGTGCAACGGCCGCGGTCGCTACCACTACGCCACGGAGGCTGTCAAAAAGATCCCCAAGTGAGTGTACAGAAGCCCTGGCACACATGCAAGTAAAAGAACCTGCTGGGTTGTATTCAGTAAAAGTCTGACACGCCCTTCCACTCCCAGAGCGGAAGAGGTAATTTAATGATTTCCCATCCCAAACAAAAAAAAGGGGACAGTTCTATAAGACCGTCATTAGACCTTATCTTCTGTATGGCAGTGAGGCATGGCCTGTGCTTGAGCGACAGAAGCAGGAGCTGCATGTCACGGAGATGAATATGCTGCAGTGGATGTGTGGAGTTACATAGAAAGACCACATCAAGAAGTCCCGCATCCGTGGCAGTCTTCGTGCCCGTACATTGCATACAAACTGCAGGAGGGTGACCTACGCTGGTACGGCCACGTCTCACACAAACCAGCATGTTTCGTGGGCAACAAAACTCTTGCCTTGGTGCCTCTGTCGGACCGAAACAAGCAGGGTACACCAAAGGAGTACTGGCTTTGTAAAATATGACATGCATGGCAAGTCTCTTGCCACAGGATGCTAAAGATTGCGCAAAATGGAGGAGAATGTGCAGGAAAGGGGACCCCGGGCTCCAATGCGAAAGTAGCGGATGCAACTGGGATAAACGCTGAGATGATGATGATAATGATTCACTACTACATAATACTAAAGTAATATTGCATGAGTTTATATTTGATATTTTATTAATAAAACATTTTTTTTAATTCCGAGGGTAGACTTATAATAAGTCTCGGTATAACATAACTTCTAGTTTGCTTAGCATATGCATTGTTGGCACACTGTGTATGAAGCCTATTATTAGAAAGTGGCAGTATCTAAATAATATACAAACAACTAACAGAGTTTAAAAAGAAAACATGTGACTTAATTAACAGACTTAATGTAGGTATTACCAGTCACCTCATAAACAATTTGTTAAAGTTGTTGCTTAATTGAAGAGTACAACTGTATAAGTTAGCATGACTATTGAATAGAGCTAGTATTGTTTATTTATTTATATTTTGTTGTACAGCAAAAATATATATTACTTAAAAAATACATTCAATACTACAAAATCTACTATGGGCAAACTTATCGCTAATGAAATCTCTACCAGGCAACCTTAGAATGAACAGAGATTTTGATTTAGTCCAGTAAATAAGTCATGCGATATTTTTTTATTTTCCTTTAGTTTATTGTTTATTCAAATATTGTATAGAGTCAAGAAAAATACTGTGCTAAAGGCTGTCTTTTGCACCTGCATATCTCATGCAGGTGCAAAAGACGTCAACAATACCTATGTTCCCTAACTAAATAAACTCTAAAAAAATCAACTTACTGGAATATCAGTCAGATTTTCATACAGTTTGTGCAAGTTACTGTTGGTCACTATATTGTTCCACCTTTTAGATCAAAAAGTATCGTATTAATATTTTCTCACTTCTTTGGCAACTCAGGCGATGTCGACTATTCTGCCAGCGTCATATCTATCATCTAAGTAATATAATATATTGTGGTGGTTATCAACTAAGTATTTCAATTAGTAATAAAAGAAATACACGATCGTTTTGAATGCAAAAAAAGCGTTGGGTAACAGGCCGGCTTGTTTAAATCACACGTCTGGAACGTAGCAGATGGAGTCACAGTCAAGTAGTGTGTGTCTACGAACGAAAAAAGCGTAACTTAATGGGTACCTACCTGTGTTTTAATTTATTATTAAACGTACCTACTTAAAAAAAAGAAAGAAATCATATAAGTACGATTGAAACAAGATTAGGCTCAATTACGCTGACAATTTGATTGTCATAGTGACAGCAGTTCAGGGTTGCCAACCAAAAACAAAGATTCCTCGTACATGTGCAGTTGAAAATCTCGTATATTAACCTCGTACTACTAGACGACAACAGGGACACCGGAAAAGAACGTCTAAAAAAAAGCTCAAGTCGAAATAAAAGTAGGAGCTCCTACACGTAGCTATACCGTCAAACAAACAGAAAATCTCCTGTTCCTGCGTTCCTGCGATTTATAAAATGGTCGTATTCGTATAGCCTAGAGTCCGGTGAAGTAGCGAACGCTCACTTGGAACTAACTAAGTAAAAGTAATACATTAAAAAAAATCGCATGGTCATGTTATCAAAATCTCGTACATTATTGTACGAGGTTGATAGCGTCCTCGTACCTCGTACGGAAGACCACAAATCTCGTATTTGTACGAGGAACCTCGTACAGTTGGCAGCCCTGCAGCAGTTATAGTATAATTATTATCATCTATGGTGACAGCATTGAGTTATACTCATTGAGATAGAAATATAGGGAGATGCTGTTGTCAAGCTATACAATTTTTCATTATACGTATATATGTAATTTAGGGTACAAAACCGTAAGACATTATTTTGTCTCTTTTTTTCAACAGTACATTTGCATTTGGCAAAAGAGACAAATATATTTTTGTTACTGCGGAATTATGGTAACACTATTAAAATGAACTGACAGTTGTTGGCAGCGTGCCAACTAGAGGTGGTTAATATAGCGCATAGCGCCATTCTATAGCACGCTATTTTTTCATAGCGCATAGCGCACGCTATGTAGGTGGACGTTAAGACGCTATGACGCTATAACGCTATTTACGCTATGAATGAAATTGATCTAACGACTCGCACAGCGCGCGCCTGCTCTCCGCGGGCGCTGGCCGCTATCTGCGCTATGCGCTATGAAAAAATAGCGTCCTATAGAATGGCGCTATGCGCTATACGGGCAGTCGGTAATCGCGTGAGCGCTGTGGACTATAAATGTATGTTTGTTGTCGGAGCACGCTATTTTCATCGCGCGCGATCTTAATTGTTAGTGTAAATATTAGTATAAAGTTCTGTTGAAAAACGAACTAGTGACGATTATTTAGTGGCTGCAAAGGTATTATTAGTGTGTGTAAATATTGATATATAATTCTGTTGCAAAACGAATTAGTGGATATTATTTAGTGTGTACTCTATGTAAAAATGTCTAATCGCAAAGGTGGTGGTTTGCCAATCTGGAACTTTTTTGAAAAATCTGCAGACGGCAGCAAGACTGCTATTTGTAATTATTGTCACTGACAGTTGTCCTTTAAATTATTTTTTCGAAATCAGGATATATTATCAGTAATCGAGGAACACGGTTGTCTACTACAAAAGTAGTTCAACTAATGTTTTTAAATGTAAATAAAATATAAATTAAAGAAGAACTACTGTATATATCTGTGTATAATGTAAATAGTTGTTTTTTTGTATATATACAATCAATGAAATTTTAAATACGCCTATATTTGATTTACGATTTATTAAAATTAATGTTAGAATAACCTTTACCAATTATAGACAGTCCTAAGCCTGAAAAGTATGAAAGAGAGTTCATTGATATCTTTCTATATTGCTTTTTTTAGCGTTCCGTTATAGCATGCGGTCTATGTATCGAAGAACGCTATGAAATGTAGCGTGTTGCAAGAATTATCGCGCCTGCTGGACGTCCACGTGCTTTCTTATTTATAGCGCGCTATAACATAGCGCATTTAATAGCGCGCTATAAATTAATAGTTTATAGTCTATAGCGTGCTATTTTTTTATAGCCGTTTTGAACAACTCTAGTGCCAACGCCGGCCATCTTAGGTGACAATTTCGTGGTAGTTGTGCTGTCAACGGGATACGTAACATAACGAAAATTAAGTTTTTTGATAATATACAAGACATTTTAAAGTGGATTTGTTGTGTACCGTATGACAAAACTATTACTTAATATGCCTGCGTGCTGTATTGTTATGTGTGGTGCCAGAAACAACAGAAATCAAGCTCAATTGACGTTTCATAGGTTAGTTACCTCTTTTCTAGCTAAATCACTATTTATCATTCTAATTTTCAAACTAAAATGAACCATGATTACTTATTAGTCGTTAAATTACTAAATACACACTTATTTACACTATATAAGCACGTTTCTCTTTATTGTAAATGTTTATTTGTTTATGTAATTTGCTAACATATGTTAGGGTTGTCCAAAATTTTTTTTTAACCGACTTCATAAAAAGGAGGTTTTCATTTCGAACTGTTATGTATGTAATATTTTCAAAAATGCCTTGTTTTCGGATATGTTAGTCTATATCAGCGTTTGAACAAATGTGCAGAACTGTATAAGTGTCGTATGTAAATATTATGTATCTTTTTATGTTTGTGTTCGCATATCTCTGGAACTATTAGTCCGATTTCGGTATTCTTTTTTTATATTAGACATTGTCCAACTTAGTATACTGCAAGTTTCATCAAAATCGGTTCAGTAGTTTTTGAGATAGGGAATTTTAACTATTTCGCTTAAAATGAAGAAATAAATTATTTTAAATAAAAATAAAACAGCTGTCAAAGTTGGTGCCAATATGTTAGATGCGCAGGGTGTAGCGGGGACCAACATATGTACTTAGCTTAGCACCGATTTCAATTATCTATTATTGGGTGTGTTTTAAAGGCGGTTTTATTTTTATTTAAAATATTTTTTTTTAATTTGTCACTTTAAAGGAAGAAGTATGATATTTTAAATAAAAATAATTTAATTATCTATCTACTCAATTATTTTGATAATAGATATTGATTTTATCTTTTGTTTATAGATTCCCTAAAAATGAGCGGCTAAGAACCTAAGAAGAACATATAATACATGTTTACCACATGCAAGAACAATGTGCAAGCGGCATGTTACGTGGGTAACAAATGTCTTGCCATGGCGCCTCCGCCGGGCCGGAACAAGCGGGTTAGACCAAAGAAGTGCTGGCTTGACGTTGTAAGAGATGACATGCGTGCCAACAAGCTCTTACCACAGGATGCTAAAGATCGTGCGAAATGGAGAAGAATATGCAGGAAAGCGGACCCCGGGCTCCAACGCGAAAGCCGCGGATGCAACCGGGATAAACGCTGAGATGATGATGATGATGATGACGACGGGATACAAATGACGTCATAGATCACTTTTTAAAGGCGGGCGAACCCGCTTGTGGAAGCTAGTAGTTTAATAAACGAATATATTTAAAAAATATAAATGTATTTTATTATTATTGCACCTTTTGCACTTAATAATGTCTATACAATATAATTACACTTAGATACTTTCAACCAAGGATCATAATTGAGAGGAGGGAGGGAGAGGACCCTTTTATCTAGTAACCCAGTTAAAATAGACATTCGACTTAGCCAAAATTCAAACTTTATTACAATAGATCGTGGAGTATAGCTATGGGGGAAACCACGTTATAAAAATGCGCCAAGTACACACATTTCCGCACCACGTATGAGTTAATCATAGGTGGTGCGGAAATGTGTGCATATTATGTAAAATATTAATTTTCTAATGCTGCTTCTCATCCCATGCAGACTGTAAAAACCGGTCGAGGGAATTGGCCAAGTTTAAGAATCATTTCATTAAGCGATGAGGTTAGCAACCCATCACTATTTTGATTCCATTTTCTATCTATGTCTATGCACCTACCAACGCGCTAAACGTGGCTTTTGTTCTTATAACCTCAAGCTCTGTCTACCCCGTAAGGGATAAAGACGTGACGTTATGAATAAATGATTATGTACTTTATCTAAGAAGCCGACAGAAAACGAGAGAATTAAAATAATTATATAACAAACAGACTATATTAATAAATTAAATAGAAAATTATAATATATTAAAATCTTTGGATACAAATACACAGTGACAGCCCTAGAAGGAGGCGGCCATATTATATTCCAAACAAATGTCAAACGATGGCACCTTTTTTTATGTAGGTATTTCACGTCTATATACTAGAAGTCTATGGTTATACTATATTACATCTATGGGTGACATGACAGCCACTATAAAATTTGCATTTTTTTTTTGTTTTATTTATTCCATTTGTAACAGGCTAAGGTCAGAGACCATACTGCCAAGTCTTCAGTAATTAATTTTCAACTTTTGTAATTTATCCTATCTCTTAACCTAACTTAATCTAACCGAAAAAACACTAGGAGAAAGATTTGGTACCAAGCTATGATGTGGCCACTATGCTACAATATTTCACTTTATGAATTATTCACTGAATGCACTTTTTACTACATAAATCACGCGTTTTTATTTAGTAAACGACACTATAAATAATTTAAAATCCAATGAAAAACGAGCGTGGCACTCATCTTGGCTTCCCGCCAAAAACTCCTAAAATTGACTTTTTTTTTTGGTTCATTTCTTTCCGTTCGGGCGAACGGAAAAGGCAAAGGCATAGTACGCCATACAGCCTATTCTTCAGTAAATATCTATCCTAACTTTTCTTATTTTTTTTTTGACGCTGTTGAATGCCTTTACGTACCGTACCCCGAAGGGCGTGTGTGGGACTCGCCCAGCCGAAGCCGGGAATACCCACTAAACCCACAGCGACACCCCGGCATCGCCATAGTGGCGGGGGAGTGGGAAACTAGCGCAGCCTGAGCTACCTCTCCCCCGCCGGCGAAACCCGCCCAGTAAGGCGGGCCCTCAATTGCCCCTCCTGGGGAGGGGCCGTGGCTCCCGCGTGATGAACGCGTGAAGGCGGGCGTCGGCCTCACGCCCGCCGCTCACCTCAGGGTGGGAGAAAGCGGGCGAAATCCCGCCTTCTCCTCTCTCTACGCCGCCTGCGGAGCGCCGGAGCGAGGGGATCCTCCTCCCTCTCGCGCTCCGCGGCCTCCTTCTGCGACATCACGACATCGCAGAAGGAGGCCATCGCCACCCAAGCCTCCTCGCTCCCCACCATCGCTCTGACGATGGCGGGCAGCGAGAGGTCCCCTCCAACCGCCGTGACAAGATCGCGGCGCGGCACGGCCCACGACGGGCACACCGCGAGGGTGTGTTCCGCCGCGTCCTCCGCAGGTACCTGCCGAAGCAGCCGTGACCGGAGAGTACCTGCACCAGACGGAAGGAGAGGAACCCGTGACGCCTGTCGAGCCAGTCCTTCAGGACCGGCCCGATGGCGTCGAGGGTACGGCGGCCGAACACCGCGGAGACGAGGTCCCGCGTCCAATGCTGGACGATGGCGTCCCTCGCCTCCCGGCGGACGGCTTCCCTCACTTCTGGGGCCGGACGCTCGCCCAGCGCCCTGCGCCCCGCCGTCCACTCGTACACTCTGGCGAGCACCCACGCCTCGAGCTCCCAAAGCGGGGTGCCCGCCAGAGCGCACGCCGCTGCGAAGCCCACCGTGCGGTAGGCCCGCGATGCCCGCTGGGCGATGGCCCTTTGGGGCGTCCGAAGGGCGGTGAGGTTCTCCCTCCTATTGATGGAGTCCGCCCAAATAGGGGCCCCATAAAGGGCCATACTCCGCAGTATGCCGGCGTATAGACGCCGGCACCGCATGCTGGCCCCCCCCAGGTTTGGAATCAGCCACGAGAGGGCTCCCTCAGCCTTCAGCAGGCGCGTCGACAGCCCGCTGAAATGCGGGCCGAAGCGTCACCTGCTGTCCAACGTGAGGCCCAGATACTTCATCTGGGCCTCGACCCTGATCCTGACGCCCTCCACAAAAATGTGGGCGTCAGGTGGGGGGCGCTGCCGGGGGCCGTGAAAGAACACGGCCTCCGTTTTGTGCAGCGCCACCCTCAAACCCAGGCGGCGGATCCTTCCCGCCACCAAGGATCCGCCCGCCGACGCTAAACTGGCCGCCTCCCGGAAGGTGCTCCCGCGGGAAGTGAGGAGAGTGTCATCTGCATAGCAGATGACACCCGTACCTCGAAGGAGGGTTTCCCGCAGGAGCCAGTCATAACCGACGTTCCACAGAAGAGGCCCTAAAACAGACCCCTGTGGAACGCCGGCTCCAACAGCGTATCGCCGGAGCTGGCCAGCCCCGTCTACGAGGAGGACAGCACGGTCCTCCAAGTAGCTGGCCAGGAGGCCCCGCAAGTACAGGGGCACTCCGTGGAACCGGAAGCACGCTGTGGGAATGCCTTTACGCACCGTACCCCGAAGGGCGTGTGTGGGACTCGCCCAGCCGAAGCCGGGAATACCCACTAAACCCACAGCGACACTCCGGCATCGCCATAGTGGCGGGGGAGTGGGAAACTAGCGCAGCCTGAGCTACCTCTCCCCCGCCGGCGAAACCCGCCTAGTAGGGCGGGCCCTCAATTGCCCCCCCTGGGGAGGGGCCGTGGCTCCCGCGTGATGAGCGATGTAAGGCGGGCGTCGGCCTCACGCCCGCCGCTCACCTCAGGGAGGGAGTAAGCGGGCGAAATCCCGCCTTCTCCTCCCCCTACGCCGCCTGCGGAGCGCGGGAGCGAGGGGATCCTCCTCCCGCTCGCGCTCCGCGGCCTCCTTCTGCGACATCACGACCTCGCAGAAGGAGGCCATCGCCACCCAAGCCTCCTCGCTCCCCACCATCGCTCTGACGATGGCGGGCAGTGAGAGGTCCCCTCCAACCGCCGCGACAAGATCGCGGCGCGGCACGGCCCACGAAGGGCACACCGCGAGGGTGTGTTCCGCCGTGTCCTCCGCCGCGCCACAACCATGGCACGACGGTGTCTCCTCTCGTCCTATCCGATGCAGGTACCTGCCGAAGCAGCCGTGACCGGAGAGCACCTGCACTAGACGGAAGGAGAGGAATCCGTGACGCCTGTCGAGCCAGTCCTTCAGGACCGGCCCGACGGCGTCGAGGGTACGGCGGCCGAACACCGCGGAGGCGAGGTCCCGCGTCCAATGCTGGACGATGGCGTCCCTCGCCTCCCGGCGGGCGGCTTCCCTCACTTCTGGGGCCGGACGCTCGCCCAGCGCCCTGCGCCCCGCCGTCCACTCGTACACTCTGGCGAGCACCCACGCCTCGAGCTCCCAAGGCGGGGTGCCCGCCAAAGCGCACGCCGCTGCGAAGCCCACCGTGGGGTAGGCCCGTGATGCCCGCTGGGCGATGGCCCTTTGGGGCGTCCGAAGGGCGGTGAGGTTCTCCCTCCTATTGATGGAGTCCGCCCAAATAGGGGCCCCATAAAGGGCCATACTCCGCAGTATGCCGGCGTATAGACGCCGGCACCGCATGCTGGGCCCTCCCAAGTTTGGCATCAGCCACGAGAGGGCTCCCGCAGCCTTCAGCAGGCGCGACGACAGCCCGCTAAAGTGCGGGCCGAAGCGCCACCTGCTGTCTAAGATGAGGCCCAGATATTTCATCTGGGCCTCAACCCCGACCCTCACCCCCTCCACATAAATGTGGGCGTCAGGCGGGGGGCGCTGCCGGGGGCCGTGAAAGAACACGGCCTCCGTTTTGTGCAGCGCCACCCTCAAGCCCAGGCGGCGGATCCTTCCCGCCACCAAGGATCCGCCCGCCGACGCTAAACTGGCCGCCTCCCGGAAGGTGCTTCCGCGGGAAGTGAGGAGAGTGTCATCTGCATAGCAGATGACACCCGTGCCTCGAAGGAGGGTTCCCCGCAGGAGCCAGTCATAACCGACGTTCCACAGAAGAGGCCCTAAAACAGACCCCTGTGGAACGCCGGCTCCAACAGCGTATCGCCGGAGCTGGCCAGCCCCGTCTACGAGGAGGACAGCACGGTCCTCCAAGTAGCTGGCCACTCGCACCGCCTCTAGCTTAACTTAACCTAACCTAACTCCTTTCGTTTCCCGCGTTTGGACGATAAGGAGCGGTTTAGCGTAAAGACATGATGCGGCCACTATGCTAAAATATTTCACTGTTCTTTTTGAATTATTAACCGAATGCACTTTTTACTACATAAATCACGCGTTTTTATTTAGTAAACAACACTATAAATAATTTTAAAAGTCTAATGAAAAATGAGCGTGACACTCATCTTGACATTCCCGCCAAACCTCAAATTGAGAGCAAAGTGTATCTGTGTACCTTTTTTAGATATCAATCTTTAGTTTAGTAGTTTGAACATTGCGAAGAGTAATCATCTTTATTTCAATTTGCTTAATTTCCTATGCTTAAATTCTGTAAATAGTGGTTAAGAATAAATCATTTTATTACCTAAATGTTCAAGTGTTGGTGGACGGCAATTATCACTAAAATCACAATATAAAATGCCAATCTAAACAAATGAACGGTCGAAAAATAGATGACCCATGTTAATTTCTTCATGACATTAAAGTGTTTATATTTATTTATTTATTCTTTCGCACACATGACATGTACAGGGGCGGACTTAATGACTTAGGCATTCTATACCGCTAATGACGCTGAGAAGCATAACTACAAAACATGAGGTAGTCATTATCCGTCAAACTGAATTAAAGCAAATCGGCAACATTCCGCTCTTGATTCCGATCGTAGACAATAGGTTGAGCCTCTCACCTCACCACACCCGTACAAACACACAGAGAAACAACAAACAAAAAAAGTATTTTTTGTAACTTCTTGCCTGAAGACTTGACTTTTTATTTTCATTGTGCAGATTACATTTTTAATATATGTAAATCACGATGCAAATACTGAATATGAATAATGTCATTTAATTTATTAAATGGATTGTGTATAAAGTTGTGAAAATAAATGGGGGCGCTGCGGTCGTGCATATAGCAACCCTGTTGACTTGTCTGAAATCATTTTGATACTAGCACATTATTTTGTACTAGAAGCAAAACTGATTTTAATGAAAACACAAATCTATGGTCTCTAGCGTTTAAATAAAATGAATAAAAAAAAAATCAAACATATATTTATTATTATATTTCTAACGTGTTTTAACCAATAAAAAGTATATTCCAAAACATAATAATTACTTTTATCATCTGATTCCAAATATTCTTCGTTAAAAAGTATTTTCATTGTCAGCTGCGTCATTAACAACGTCTCCGCTACTGCTGTCATCAGCCTACTACCTTCGTTTAGGCGGATATCTGACTCATCTATATCTTGATATTAGGGTTTACTCTCACATTTTCCTGAAATTTTAAAAATAATAATATGTAATTTCTATCAGTAGATGGATAGCACTAATTTTAATTCCGAACATGGTATAATTCATTTTTAAAATCAGTTGTAAATTAAATCACCTAAGGCTAAAGTATCAACATTTGCAAATCATACACAAACATATTTGCAATCTATCTTATAAATGCGCAATGTAAACAATCCTCATAATCCTCTAGCGCGTAGGTCGTGTTACGTAATTAAAACTCGGATAGATCGAACGTTGTATATTACACGTAAGTAAAGGAGTACCTACAATGTATATGACGTGTACAATAACGTGATGTGTGATAACTATTTACAAGAGTGTAAGTAGGAATAGGGTGTAAATGCGACTCGATATAAGAAAAGAATGTCAATGAAATGAATCTTACAAGCTATGCACTCACTTTAATAAACTAGCTATCTCGAAACAATAGTGGGGTAACCAATAGGAAGACAGCTTGCTATTCTTGTTCAGCTTAGCTTGCGACAGCTTGTGATTGGTCGGTGAAGAGAGCGCGTCAATTCACAGTTCACGTGCAAGACAGCTCGCTATGGTTCCCACGCTCCCATCGACCGTAGGTCAACAGATGTGCTTCCGGAGTTCCGGGGTGAGATTTATAGGCACTTTCACAACGGGGTCGCCATGACTTTCGCGATCCTTCTTCTTCTATGATTTATAGGAACCCTTCGCGGCGGGTCGTCGGAATTGTGTAGCATTTGTGTGTGGCTGCTACAATCCCTTAAAATCGTTTACTTAGTAAATTTGAAACTTCTAGTAGATAAAAACAAACAGTAACATGATTATAAACCTGTTTTAGCAACTGTTCAAGTATAAATATCATCAATTTTTGATAAAATTTGTTCAGCTTGGTGTACTAACAAACATTAATGATAAACTTTAAAAACAAACAAGCGCCCGCTCGTCGACAGATGGCGGCTTCAAGTGTTGACACTTGACAACTATGCGCTAACTTGGAAGTTCTGCTCCCAACGCAGTACTGACGACGTTGACATTTTACTGGACTTTCTCTTCTTGTGGTAGCAACGAACATATTTTTGAGAATGTCCTTCGCACCGTTCCTGGCTCTGTTTTTATGTCAGCGACTCGTGACAAGTCATCTTTCCCAGGGAAAGTACGAAGGATTCTTCCCTAACGCCACTTGAGAGGCGGAAGATTATCCTCCTTGATGAGTACAGGAGTATTACATAGCAATTCTTTCTTACTTGTCATCCACTTTGTTCTGGTCTGAAGCTTCGCTACGTACTCCTTTGACCACCTCTGCCAGAATTGCTGGCGCGTCTTTTCGACGCGGTCGTAACGGGACAGGCGATGTGCAGCTGTAGTCGTCAGATCTGGACTGGCGGGTGCGGTGAGCGGTCAGCCAATCAGAAACAAAGAAGGACTGAGGGGAAGAAGGTCATTTGGATCTGTAGAAATTGGGTACATGGGTCGAGAGTTCAGGACAGCTTCAATTTGAGTTAATATCTTGCTAAACTCCTCGTACGTTGAATTCGCGTTGCTAATAACATGACGGATCTGATATTTGCAGGACTTCACTCCTGCCTCCCACAATCCCCCAAAATGCGGTGTATATGGTGGTATGAAATGAAAATTTGTAGTATCACTAGCTAATATTTCCGTGATATTATCACCACTGTTCTTTAATAATTGTTGGAATTCCTTAGCTGCACCAACAAAGTTCTTACCATTGTCTGAAAATATTTCAGCAGGTTTACCCCTTCTAGATACGAATCGTTTCAGAGCTAATATGTGAGCATCAGTTGTTAAACTAGTAACTAATTCTGTGAATTGCCCGCGTTGAGAAACAGATAAATAAACAAATGTAGCATTTTTCTAATTTAGCGCCTCTTCCTTTACGGTTCCTGCATATTATATGCCGTATCTCATAAACGGATAACCTGGTTCTAACCTTTATGCAGGTAAGGGGTCGTTCAATTATTACCTAAGCACTATTGGGGGCGGAGGGGTCTTTGTTTTGCTTATTTTGGATGACATGGGCGGTAGGGGAGTCTAGATGATGATTACGTCATCGGTAGTTATTTACTTTTTTACACGAATGGCAACACTCACATTATCTATGCTTGAAAATGTTTTGTTCTTATGATAACAATATTGTTGTCTCTTAATCTATGTTGAATACTGTTTAAGTAAAATCTGATATCTATCCTAAATCTATTTTCTTATTTTAAAAATTATAAATATAACATTAAAATTATAAATTAAAAAAAAAACATTTATAATTGAAACATGTTTACAAAAGCATAGGGGGTATGACCTTTGCTTACTTTTGCTGACATGAGGGATGGGGGGGTAAAATATAATTGTAATAAATCTGCTTACGTAATATTTGAACGACCCCTAAGTTACCCATTTGAACTGAAACAGTCTTACCTATAACGTGTTTCTATCTTACTATTCATAACGACATTTCGTATACATATACATACGTAAAAATTGTTTTTATATACTTAACACAAATTTATTTTATTATTTTTTTCATATTGTATTTTTTTTATTGCATACACAATTCACATTGCTGTATAAAACTGTTTTATATCCGTCACCTCACATATCAGGTACAGTTGAAAACCAGCGTCAGGCACTAGTTGTCTGGCATTTTTGCTGAACTGGGCCTTTTTGGCGCAGCCGGGAGGCACACATAAGGATCGGTTTTATCAAATTTACTTTATTTTATTATTACTGTTTTACTATCTGATGTATTGTGTGTCTTTTAGGTTGTGATAAATAAATGTATTTACTTTCTTTCTTCTTTAATACGTGTACATGTCACAAATGTCACATGTTAGTCATCATCATCACCATCATCTCAGCGTTTATCCCGGTTGCAACCGCGGCTTTCGCCTTGGAGCCCGGGGCCCGCTTTCCTTTCTTGTTAGTATACGTTTGTATTAGTAGTGACACGACCGTATATTCAGGAGGCCTGGAGACCTGTAACACAGGTTGTCCTAGCACAGGCTCCAGTTTTCACTACATCATTATATCTTGTATACTTAATTATGAGTTGAACTTATGTTTCATAATGTGGTGTAGAAAATAAACATTTATTATTATTACTAGCTGTGCCCCGCGGTTTTACCCGCACAAGCTTCTAGCCGAATGAGCTCGGTTGATATAAGCGCCTGTTAAAATAATGGGAGCAAAATGTAGTACGTCCGAGTTTGCTCCCGTTTCCGCAATATTTTTTGTTTCTGCTCTGCTCCTGTTGGTCATAGCGGGATGTTCATTGGATCCAAGGCCAAGGTGGCTGCCAGGAAACTTGGCGTTATCGCAAAGGTCCGGCAGTACTTCACACCTGGGCAGCTTCTAATGTTATGCAAAGCACAGGTCCGTTCGCGTGTGGAGTACTGCAGCCACATTTGGGCTGGTACTGCTAAGTGTCACCTGGCCACTTTGGATTCAGTGGAGAGACGTGCGAAGCGGCTGATTGGTGACCCTGATCTAACTCGAGTTGGTCTTCAAAGCCTAGAGCACAGGCGTAGAGTAGCCAGCCTTTCGGTGTTCTATAGGATGCATTTTGGGGAGTGTGCGAGGGAATTGCATGATTTAATTTCCCCATCTCTTATCCACCATCGGACGACCCGTCGTACGGCTGGTTTCCACCCTTACGTTGTTAACACCACTACGATCCGGACGAAGCGTTTCGCCTCCTCCTTTATACCACGTACATCGAGGGACTGGAACAATTTGCCAGCGGCGGTGTTTCCGTCGGACTACAATTTGAGTGTCTTCAAGGCTAGAGTGAATAGGCTCTTAATAAACTAGTGCGCTTTACCATCAACGATTGCGTCACTGCTTACCATCAGGCAGGATTGCGGTCAAGCGCTAGTTTATAATATATATATTAAAAAAAATATGTTTTATAGCCTTTGTCCTTTCTCTGGCTCTAGACTATCTGTGTACCAAGTTTCATTACAATCGGTTCAGTAGTTTTGGCGTGAAAGACAGACAGACAGAGATACTTTCGCATGTATAATATTAGTATGGATTATTAGTGACGACCCCAATGACCCCCTTCCACTCACACCCGGCCACTTTCTGATAGGTGAACCGTTGATAAATTTGTGTGATGAAAATTATACAAACTGTAATATATTTTCTAGTTTAGACAAATGGAGGCTAACTCAAAAAATTGTCAACGATTTTTGGAACAGATGGCACAAAGAATATCTCGTAAATTTGAACCAAAGATATAAATGGAATATAAAACAATCTGAACCAACAATCGATGACATTGTAATTTTAAAGGAAGATAACATTCCTCCTAGTTAATGGATATTGGGCAAGATAATTAAAACTCACGCAGGCCCAGATGGTATTACTCGTGTTGTGACAATAAATTGTAAAAACGGTGTTTGTAAACGACCCGTGTGTGCACGATCGAGATCGATGCAAAGTACCTTCCTGATGAAAAGACCTTCTTGTTATTTATATTTTTCTATTGTTCTTTTTTTGTATTTTGATACGTTGTCATGTTTTTAATTGTCATACATAGGTAGTATAAGTTTGGCTGAATAAACAGTAACACAAAAACATATTTCCACAGAGTACATTATATATATAGGGTATAGAGTCATCAGCCGAGCCTTCCTTCCGCGCCATCTGGTGGCTAACGACAAAATTATTACAAGTAGAGCATTCATGCTTGTAGCGGTTTATTTCACTTTTTTTTATATTTTTTTGGTGGATTCGATAAATAAAACCCAAATTTATTGATAAGACAAGATTTTTATTTGCTTAAACATTCGTGTGTACATACATAAAAAGTGCATACAAGGTGATAAATAATATTAAGGTCAAACATGTTTGTCACTATAATAAAAACTAAATAAACTAAACAATAATGTAAATTAAATAATGTACTAAATACTGTACACATTGAAAAGGTCTATAAAAAAGTCGGCGATGGTATATATCTATCTCTTATGGATATCAATCACACAATAAAATTTTTTTGTCATTTACTATTTACGACAAATACCGGATAAGTTTCTAAACAATTTTAACCAATACAGCATTAATCCATATCCAATATAATACCGGTACATTTTTCAGATTTAAATTAATATTTTCGAAGATATTACAAAATTAAAAATTGTTTGGCGACGCTTTTGGACTGCACGCGCGCGGGCCACCGTTTTTTATACATACAACGTTCACAGTTTTTCTGTAGTGTATTTAGTATCAGCATTGCACCCATGCCAAGCCGGGGCGGCTCGCTAGTGTATTATAAAATCAAATTATTATCGTACAAGTGTCACTCAAAATGAATCCAATTATTATTATTCTCGTTACAGTTGTCGCAGTAGGTATTCTCAAAGATCGCTTCTTAACTGTCGCCGTTTTCGTATCGCTAGTCGAGTGTAGACTGACTCTGCGCCGGCGTCGCGGCGCTATACAACGTGTAACAAAAAGGGTATATACATACCAAGGGTTTCAACTCAAAACAAAATACTCAAAAAATTGGTACCAAATTTTCGGTTTCGTGTGTTTCTTAAAATCAAATCATAACAAACGTGGCAGCACACTACATACGCTAATAACTACTCATTACCCGTCACGTTACTTGCCAAAATCCGATAAATGTCTTCAATATCTCTGTGCGACTAGTATGATAGTAGCCTATCATAGGCGGTGTTTTTCCTCAACTACAACTTCCTAACATAAAGAGATAGGATTAAAAAACCCTTAAAATATCGTTTGATATCATGTAAAGATGCCATGACTTTGTTATGTATATACCCTTTACGTTACACGTTGTATATAGGTCAGCTGATCGAACATTCCAGATTCCTCTAGACGTAATAATAATAGCGCATTACTTCAAGGACAACAAAATAAGTACCTAAGGTAATTCCCGGAAACGGGTTTCTGGAAATTTCGATGTCGACACTTTGTTGACAAAACTGTTGAGACCTGTACCATTCGATAGGCCGTCTTAAGTCTAGCAATGCGTTTTATTATTGTACCTAGAAAATGTCTAGATCTGGGGAAATAGGGCTTAAAAGTGACACTCTGCATGTCACGCGATATTGAACCTTATGCCATCGACATAAGGTCCATCCGTTACACTATTTAGGCCTTACCGACCTTCGTCTTTTCAAATAATATATTAATGCCTGATTCTGAATGTCATCATTAGGATCTACATCCTTGGCAGTGCTAATTCCATTTAATAATTTGTTGGTCCACTTACACCAATTATGAGCGAAAAACCTACAAGAAAAATCAAAAATATACTCTATAACATCTTTTGCATGACAACGGCATTCGAGAAATTCTGTATTAATGTAGGTATACAATATTGTCTTAGAATAATTTTTTAAATTTTGCATATGACTTTTCTTTCTTAAAATATGGTGCAGAACATCTTGTATTTCCGAAAAACATTTTGTTAAATTTTCGCTGGGGTAGCATAAATATTTTTTTCCTTTTTTATATTCACGACACTGCAAGTACCTATTTTTATCAGGATCATTCGTATACAAATTTAAATTACAAATTTTACAATTTTTGAATATTTTTTTTGTTTTACGCAAAATATATCCAGTAACATATTGGAGCTGAGCAATTTTTCTAGGGTCCTGTTTTTTTATTTCGTAATTTACAATTATGCTATCATTTAAATCTTCAAAATCAACTTCTATCATTTTTTTTGATGCTTTGCTTGTAGAAAAAATTAATTCATCGAATGATGCCAATACCGAACAAAAATCTTCCTCACAATTTGACCCAGGGGAATAATTACTGCTCATGTTATTAATTAAAAGGGAAGCAAAAGCCGCTTCAAACCCAGCACAAGTGGGTGACGTATTTCTGATACCGTGACTTCTTATGCTACCAAAAAAGTTCTCTATCGGATCTTGGTTGAAATGTCTGCACCAAAATGATCTAATTTTATAATCATTAAATAGTTTCTCTCTTAATACTCTCATATTATCAACGGTTTTTATCCAATTTTTTATGCTTGGAACAGTACCAGCACTGCCTTTCGATGTAACAAATGTCATTGAATTTAAAACTCTTTTAGCTTCCATCCAAATATTGTGGTGTTGTGATTTTGGAGTAACATTTCTTAATAAATCTTTTCCGGATCTGTTGCTTGAGTTTTTCATGCTCCCATTTAAGGAGTCGAATAAATTATCCATAAAGATAATAAAATCTGCAGTATCCTTTGTTTCTTCTGGCAGTATCCCATTCTCTGAAAAGCGAACATGACAATATTAGATAAGCACGAAGTAGAATTTAGATGTAGTCAAGTTAGCCCAATTTGGTTTTTTTTTTTTTTCAACTATAGCGTGAGTAGGCGCCATTGTTTTTTTATTAAATTACAAACTAGCGCTTGACCGCAATCCCGCCTGATGGTAAGCAGTGACGCAGTCGTTGATGATAAAGCACACTAGTTTATTAAGAGCTTATTCACTCTAGTCTTGAAGATACTCAAATTGTAGTCCGACGGAAACACCGCCGCTGGCAAACTGTTCCAGTCCCTCGATGTACGCGGTATAAAGGAGGAGGCGAAACGCTTCCGGATCTTAGTGGTGTTGACTACATAAGGGTGGAAACATATACATATGGTATTATACAGATTTTAATAGAAACTTACCAGCTAAATAACCCATTGTTTTTCCCACAGTCTGGCTAAACAGCTGAGAAGCATATTTGACTTTCATTTTTGGAATTTTTTCCTTGTTACAGTGATTTTCTGTGAGGTTTTTTATAATTTTTAGACCTTTGTATGTAGGGTTATTTGCATATAGTAGCATAATGTGCTCCCATTTTGCGACTTTTACTTCACCATTCAAAGTAAATTTGAGGTCTTTTGTCATCAAATTATTTCTCATCCCTTTCAATAGATGAGGTATGTCATAAAGTGGGATTATTTGTTTGCCATCAACTTCAAAAATTGAATTCTTGAAATCCTTATTTTTTCTTAAATAATCACCTCTAGTCTCTTCAATTAAATAATTTATGGCACTTGTGTTTGATGTGCCTTGGTCACACACTGTGGCTAAGACAGTAAATCCAATGACATGGAGCTGCTTTATAATTGTCTTTATGTGTCCAGCCAAAATTTCTTTGGGTGTACTGCCTGAGCAGAATGAATAAAAAATGGGCTGTTTATAATTTTTCATAACCCCCCTTATCATGAAAACTAACACATGGTCTGCTATTTTGCGTGATGATTCACCAATGTGATTTACAAAACCCGATGCCCTATCTTTTTTGGGATTGTATTCCATATGCGGTGACAGTGCCATCTCATCGAAAATTAATGTGCACAACCTGTCATCCTGGCTCAATTTGCCAATTTGTTTTTTTAATTGGTTAAATATGTTTTCATTAATGCCGGGTTTAAGTGAAGCCTTTGAAATCATGCGGCTTAATGTTACAGGAGATGGCAAAACAAATATTTTACATAACCATCTGTAAGCTTTTGGTCCCATTTTATAAATACTGAGAGCCATAATTTTCTCTTCTTTCGTGAATCTTCTTGCCATTTTTCGTTTTGAGATCTCTCTGAACTGCATTACTGTAAATAGTGCAGCTAATGTTTTAAATTTCTTTAATGCAGTTTGAAATGCAACATTTGTGGACAGTTTTAATGCATTTTTCAATCTCATTTTATAACTAATATTTTTAGTTTTTAATTTTTTTATCTCTTTAGCCAGGTTTTGTCCATCGCTGCTGGACCCCAGTTGTTTGGTAATTTCTGAAAAGCAAAGCAAGAAAAGTTTGAGTCTGCTAAGTGTGTTTGAACTTATGAACTAGCAAATAAATTATTATAGTGCATAACTGGTACCTAATAGTGAAAAGCAGAAATAAACAATTCTATATTTATTGGCGCAAGTGTCACTTATTGGCTCTATAAAAAAATCATGCTTCCTTCTTAAAACTATCAATGAAAATATACATCATCACAAGATTTTAAACAAAATATGCATGAAAATAGCCATGAATGTAAATGCTGATGCTAAATGCAATATGTACTCCTCATCATCATCACAGCGTTAATCCCAGTCGCATCCGAAGCCTTTTCAGCTTTGGAGTCTAGGGTCTGCTTTACCAGTCCAACTGCTGATATGGCTAAACTTCGACATTTTCCGTGAAGCCACTGCCGTCTGACCTCCACAACCCGAAGGTGACATCGAAGCATTGCAGTTAGACAAATTGATGGACTTTTGAGGGCTCTAACAATCCGTAACGACTGCCACTAGATGTTCATATGGCAACCGGGACCCACGACATAACGCGCTTTCCGAGGCACGACCAGACCAGTGCAAATATTCATATTCATACATACAAATACTTGCACTGTGCGGGGATCGAACCCGCGCCACCTTGCGCAGTGGCCGCGTCCACTACCGCTACGCACGGAGGCTGCAATATGTACTCCTAATTCCTACAAATATTATAAATGCTAAAGTTTCTATGTTTGTTTGTTTGTTACCACTTCACGCTCAAACATCTGTATGGATTTTGATGGTACTAAGCAATATAGCTTATACATCAGAATAACATACAGTTTTTATCCTGATATAGGAAGAAGTTCCCACTGGATGCGAGTGAAACCGCTGGCGGAAGCTAGTTGCATATAATCCAGTCTCCTAATCAACAACAATAAAATAACAAATCACACTTACTTCTTTTCCTATTAGAGATAGGTTGTTCAGTTTCTTGAGATGGAAGAATACTACTATTGTTGCTTCTAGAGGTAGATTCTTGAGGTAGAATGATTTCAGCAGGAATCTGGCTTTGATTGGTTAAGTCCATGAGAGGTGGTCTTCTGAGAGAGGGTCCTGTAATTTTATTAACTTAGTTAAAAATGCTGAACTAAAAGATAATTATTTTTGTGTAAATATTTTACAGTTGAAAATCTTTTTACCAGGTAAACCAAGTCGAGGTACAGCATCAGCACTAAGAAACTTGCTCCTAGTATGGTAGCGTGAATGAAAATGCAAATGACATACTCGGCGCCGTTTAAAAATGTAGTCATTCTCCAAAGATAAAATATCACCCCCAATGTTGTAAAGCCAAGTTCGAAAGCGTTCAGGATCTTTATCTGGGTTAGGGAATTTATGGAGAATTTCCTGTTGTGAACCTGTAAAAAAATATTGAGTAGGTGTTAATTTCATCGTGCTCTTAAATGTTTCTTTAAGAGGTTCTGTAATGACAGCCAGATTTATGAGTATAGGCTATAAAAAACCTAAGATGCGAATGAAGCAGGGGACCGTTATCTATATTCTATATATATACAGTATGTTAACTAACAGAGGGCGTTCCCGTTGACCCGAAATAGTATAGCATACATACATGCTAAAAAAAATATTTCCATTCGAAAACAATTTTTTTTTTAATTTTTCCAATAAGAAAATATTCAATAAAAATTTTAAATTGACATGTAAAAGAAACACACTGTACACGCGAACTTGAAAGACGGCAAGGTCGCAATTTGTTTATGATACTACGCTACTATTTTAATTTAAAACAGGAGGTTTCAAATTTATTTCCAATTAGAATTTTTTTTTATTCGGATTTTTTATGCTTATTTTTCTATGCTGATATTTTTATTTTAATCTATTAATGATATATATTCACGAGTTTAAGGGAACGCCCTCTGTTATTAAACATACTGTATATATATAAATCAATGCCACTTTCTTTCTAATTTTATAACTCAAGAACGGACTCATCTATCTAAACCAAATTTTTAGGCTTTGTTGTGACCTTGTGACTATTTAATAGATGGTTTATGTGAAGTTCGAACAAAATCGGCCGAGCGGTTCTTCATTTATCACGTTTTTTGTAACAAATGAATTCAATGATCGGTGGATCATCGTCTCATCTAATAAAAATCAGGTTTTTACTATGTAACATGTACAAATATGTTATATACTGTGACACAAATATACTATGTTAGAAAATTGAGAAAATTTCTTACCACAGTTCGGTACACAACATTTCTTTTCTGATGTCATTGTAGTAAATCGAAGTCCGAAAAATGATGCCGGGGTCAAAAGAAAGAAGGTACGATCGTCGAAATCTAGGATAGAGCACAGGTAAACAGAACAGAGCACAGTCACGAAAGTCCATAAAACAAAGCCGGGTCGTAAAGAAGAAAATCCGAAACGCTTAGGAAAAGTTGGAAAAGCAGTAGGAACAACAATATTGACATTTGACAAATCGCCAATGCCGGTAAAACAAACCGTTCCATTTCAATTCTTGGTTCATAGATTAGCATTAATATTTTATCTATATGTATTTGAATTTACAAAGCAGCAAAGTAGAAATAAAATCAAAGTAAGTAAAATCAAAATGATATTAATAAAAAATAATGAAAAAAGTGGAAGTAAAATATGAAATAAATAAATTGAAATTATTTCGAAATAACGTGAAAAGAAACGGACGCGCCAATTACCAGCAATAATTTCTTACAGTGTTACCACTAAGTATAATTAAAACTATGTTACTTTATTTTCTTTTTAGTTTAATTTTAAAGATAAAACATTCATTTAATAAAAAAACATCGTTACGATTTTTTGTAAAATTAAATAAGTGTAAAATATTTGTACAAACGCCATCTATTAAGCAACGAATAAACTAAGGCTCACGTCGTTTTCTTCATAGAAGTTACGAATGTACTAAGTGAAAAGACCCTGCATATTTCCTACATTTTTATTTACCAGCCATTAGGTAAATTGGTCCTTCGAGATAGTGTTTATAGGATACAAATGGTTGTCACGCGGAGCCAGACTCGGCTACAGCCCGATGCTGAGGCCGCACAAAATAGTGTGCCTCGTCCTGCGTCATCGGCAGCGCCCGCTAGCGCTGCGACGCCGCCGCCGGTGCAGTCTACAGTCTCCACGGCCCGCACACTCGCCAATCCATCAAAAACACACTCTGTCACCAGCCGCTCATCGGTAGTGGCAAGGAAGCTCTCCGCCGAAGCACAACACGCCCGTGAACTCGCCCGTCTGGAGTTAGCTGCAGAAGAGGAGAAACTGCAAGCTCAACTACAACTACAGCTAACAGCCAAAAGGCTTGAGTTGAAAAAACGGACTGCTGAGCTGGAACACCAGGCTGCAGTTGCTACCATTGAGGCCGAAGAAGCAAGTAGGTGCAGTAGAAAATCTGGTCGCAGCAGGGCCAGCATTTCAAATTGGGTAAACGGTAGTGTGCAAGTCATTGAGTCACAAACCGACAACAAATACAATGACACTTTTGTACACTCTGAGAATCCCAATCCTGCTCCACCACGAACGTCTCCATCATCACACGTAAGAAATGTTGATTCATTCACTATTCACAATCACCCTAATACAGTGCATTACTTTGAGCCAGGTACGTCACATTACCAATATCACAGTAACCCAGTTAACTATATGGGACTAGAGGAATCTGCTAGACCCGAATTCGATCCAGAGGGAGTTGCCTACGCCGAGTCCTACGCAGCGGTCGCCCCGGCTCGTGAGTACCGGAGCGCCCAGGATCCGGTGAGTCAACTTGTCTCCGCATTTGATAGTCTGGTAAGGAAACTTCCTTTCAACAATAGTTCCAACAATAATAACAACAGACCGGTCCAGAGGTCAAATCATATAAACTTACCTGTGTTCGACGGCAGAGCACCACTTGACTGGCTCGTGTTCAAGCGGTCCTACCTAGACTCTGCCAACACATATACACCCGCTGAAAACCTTGCCCGCCTCGGTGTGTCATTGAAAGGTACAGCATGTGAGGCGGTGCGCGTTCTTCTGTCAACAGCCTTACACCCTGACACAGTTTTAGAAGAACTAGATAGGCGCTTCGGACGACCTGAGCAGATAGTGCTACAAGAGGTTGCAGCCATCCGTGCTTTACCTAAAGTGAACAATGAATTGAGAGACCTTCCTGCGTTCTCTTCACGCGTTAGAAATTGTGTAGAGGTTGTTAAACTTTTAAATGAATCAGACTATCTGTATTCCCCAGAATTGTTTATTGCTCTTATCAATAAACTACCCCTACTGGTGCGCACAAGGTGGATGGACTTCGCTGTGACACGTGTCGGCGCTGGCCCTACCTCCAGCCTGGGCAAGGTGGAGCTGCTGTCTAGGTTCCTGGCCCAAGAGGTGGACCTACACATCAAGTTCGACAGCACTTTCTCGGACTTGTCACATAATCACATTCATAGAGAACGCACGCATGCAGCCGTGGAGGAGGCGGAGCTAGTGAACACAGTGCATTCATACTCTGAAAAACATTCATCTACCGAAAAAACACGAAATATTCATAGGTCGTCTTGTTTATGTTGTAAAAAATCGTCACACGACATTTCGACATGTGACAAGTTTAAGTCAATGTCAATTCATGAAAAGTGGCAGTTTATAAAAGAAAATAAAATTTGTTATCGTTGTCTAGAAAAAAGGCCGCATACTTTCCGGTTCTGTAACAATAATAAAAATAAATGCCAAATAGGTGACTGCAAGAATAGACACCACACTCTATTACACAATCCCGAGTTCACATCGACATTAGCTGAACGAGATGCTTCGCCACACAACACGCCTCCCTCCCAGGGTTCCAGCGCGGTGCGGGAGATAGTCAACCACGCAGTCGCGGCGCCGGACGCATCCAGGGAGTTCGCTGTGGTTCCTATTCATCGTCCCCTTCTGAAGATGGTAGCAGTCACCGTATCGGGACCTGCGGGTAAGGTAGACACTTACGCGTTGTTGGACGACGGGTCGACTTCGACGTTCATCGACTCTGATATTACTGACCGTATAGGTGCTAGCGGACCGTATGCGCAGATACATTTGGATTGTGTCGGCGGGTTGTCACGGGAGACAGAGGTACGGTACGTCGACTTCGAGATAAAGGGCAAGCATGTAAACGAAACCTTTACCATTAGGAACGCGCGGTCAATTAAAAATTTAGGGTTAGAATGGAAACAACATGCCAGCCGCAACGACCTGCATACTTACCCCTATCTGACTGACATAACTCCAAAGTTGTGTTACGACAACGCGAAGCCTATGCTAGTGATCGGAATTGATAATTGGCATCTCACCATAGCGAACGCCACGAGAAAGGGTACCAAGTATCAACCGGTAGCGATACAAACGGTGTTGGGCTGGGTACTTTTCGGTTTCGCGTGCAGTAAAACTAGGCCGGTAGAAAAGCTATACCACACTGCAGATACCGCTGCTAGGGATCCGGAGCTTGACGAGTTCATCATAGCGCAGTATAGACTGGACGCAATAGGTATATCGAAGCACGAGGCGCGTAGCACCGAGAACCAACGCGCGCTCGATATCCTCGACCGCACGGCGCGCCGGCTTCCCGAAGGTCGCTTTGAAGTAGGTTTGTTGTGGAAGACCGATAAGTTAAATTTACCAAATAGCTACCCGTTGGCTCTATTCAGGTTTAAGAGTCTTGAGGCAAAGATGATTAAAGATCCCGCGTATGCCAAGAAATACAGTAAAAACATCCACGACACATTAGCCAAAGGCTATGCCGAGGAATGTAGCGAGATTAAACCGGTGGGTGTTTGTTGGTACTTGCCACATTTTGGCGTGGTAAATCCCAACAAACCAGAAAAACTGCGCGTAGTCCATGACGCTGCAGCACGATCACGAGGAGTGTCCCTGAACTCAATGCTGCTGCCCGGACCCGACTTTTTACAGTCCCTACTAGGCATCTTAATGCGCTTCAGGGAAGGAAGGGTCGCCGTTACCTCTGATATCAAGGAAATGTTTCCTCAAATAAAAATAATCGAGCGTGACCGCGATGCCCAACGCTTCTTGTGGCGCGACGATCCTTCTGGCCCTATCAAACTATATAGGATGTCTTCGATGATGTTCGGGGCCTGTTCTAGCCCATCGACGGCAATCTATATAGTCAATCTAAATGCTGCACAATTTCAAAAAGAGTTCCCCGAGGCCGTGGCAGCCATTAAGTTGAACACCTACATGGACGACTTCATTGGTAGCTTCGACAACCTGAACGATGCAGCCCGGCTGGCCTCTGAAATCGTTACAATTCACAAACGCGGTGGTTTTGAAATGCGCGGCTGGATTTCCAACGAACCAGCAGCACTGGCCCAGCTGCCAGCCGAGCTGATATCCGAACTGGCTAGTAGTAGAGACATAGAATTGTGTAGAGACTCAACCACTAGAACGCTAGGTGTCCTCTGGCAGCCAATCCGCGATGTCCTGAAGTTTAATTCTGGAGTGTCTGTCAACATTTCAGCTCCAGTTACTAAACGTCAGGCACTGACCCAAGTCATGCGTGTGTATGACCCGCTGGGTATTCTAGCGCCAGTTGTAATCAGGGGGCGAATCCTATTCCAAACCTTATGGAGAAAAGGTTTGGAATGGGACGAAACTAGGATGCGCGGGCCGCCTTTCCTATTGTTGCCTTTTGCCGAATGGCCCTCGGACCAGCACAACGTAAACCCGCAAATGAAAATGAGCTCAAGTCATCTTCTTCATTACCAACCCCATTTTGTAGAGTCAACGCTAATGTAGAAGTTGAGTTGTCCGCACCTGTCGTAGCTAGCCTTTCATACTTTAGCTCATGGTTTAGGATGGTAAGGGCGACTGCTAGAATTCACCAGTTCATTGCCATCTGCATAACTAGGGTTCGGGGGGTATGTAATAATTTTATTCTTTCCCCACATTGTAGCCAAACTTCTTCAGATGCATTTTCCCTCGATGTCGCCCTACGACCGTTGTCAGTAGAAAACCTGAATCATGCGGAGATCCATATTTTCCGTCAAAGCCAGAACAACGCCTTCAAGCGGGAACTGCTCTGCATACGCGCCGGACGCTCACTTCCTTCAAAGAGCCAACTCGTCAGCCTCTCTCCAGCCCTAGATCAGAGAGGACTAATGTATGTGCAAGGACGTGCCGCCGCCATCAGAGATGTAACCACAGATACTAAACCAATCATATTAAATGGGAAGGACAATGCTGTTCGTCTGCTCATCGCACACTTTCATGAAGAGTTCGGTCATGCTAACACAGAAACGGTGATCAACGAGTTGCGGCAAAGATTTTGGATCTTGGGTTTGAGAAATACCGTCAGATACGTCGTACAACGCTGTCAACGCTGCAAATTGGCACGCGGATCACTGCCCCGCCCCTCTATGGGAGACTTACCTCTTGCCCGACTAGCTCTCGGATGCAGACCATTTTCATTCGTGGGTTTGCAGAAGCTATAGTAATTGTCGCCCGCTCACGCATATATCACCAGATCCAGCAGATCCAGAAACGTTGACGCCATTTCATTTCCTGCTGGGCACCTCACCGGTCTATAACTTCCCTGCTCAACTCACGGACGCAGATTTATGCAGCAGGAACCACTGGCGTAGGGCCGTAAGACTGGCCGATCATTTCTGGCGGCGGTGGGTTCGAGAATACCTACCAGAGCTAGCACCACGAAGAGTCCGCGGCGGTGAAGTGTCGGTCAAAATAGGAGACCCTGTACTGATCGCAGATGGAGACCTTCCGAGAGGCACGTGGCCGCGAGGCGTGGTCACAGCGCTGTTCCCTGGTCGAGACGGAAACCTCAGAGTGGTCGACGTCAGGAGCTCTGCCGGCATTCTTCGCCGACCTCTAAAGAAGATCGTTCTGCTTTGAAAGGGGGAGCATGTGCACGATCGAGATCGATGCAAAGTACCTTCCTGATGGAAAGACCTTCTTGTTGTTTATATTTTTCTATTGTTCTTTTTTTGTATTTTTATACGTTGTCATGTTGTTTTTAATTGTCATATATTAGTGAGTATAAGTTTGGCTGAATAAACAGAAACACAAAAACATATTTCCTACATTTTTATTCATCAGCCATCAGGAAAACCGTGAGTAAATTATGTATATTACCTAAACAAACTTCAAACTAAATTTCATTGTTTAACCTGTAAAAAAAAAACTCAATACGTAGATAAATTTAGCCGGGAATCGAACCCGTACTCTTATTCGCTAATGTTACGCATTATTCATGTTACCTATTTAAAACTCAGTCTCGATAACAATGTGCAAAAATTCATGTTACTGGAGGTAGCTAGTGATTCATAATATTAGAATGTACCTACCTATCTTAATTAAGTCATGTTATCGTATTTTTACCTACTACTTACCATTGTACTCACCTTTTTTGGTGCAAATGATGTAAACATTCCAGGCTCCATAACTTCCTACCTATACATACATTTAAACAGAACTACATGGCTAATTATTAAAAATCTAAATCAAAATCAAATCATTTATTTCAAATAAACCAGTTACAGGCACTTTTGAATTGTCAGAAGGTCGGTCAGTCAATAAAATTAAGCTAGTCGCCCATTCCAACGAGTAGGTACCTATGGAGAAGAACGGGCAAGAAACTCCATGGACACTCTTTTAAATTTTTAAGCTATTGTTACAAATATTTGATTACATCATTCATGTTGAAATCAACCGTGTGAGAACGATGCAGAAATACACCACTACGCTACGAGCGCGTACGCTGAGAGCGTCCATTATGGAAAACACACAAAAATCAATTCAGTAATTAAAATAGGTACGCCGTGGCAGCTAAGAGATGACCAGTCCCCTCTGACGGCGTCCGTTCACGAACATGACGTATAGATCAGTATCATTCAGCTCAACCATATCGAAGGAAACCCAATGACCCAACACACACGCCACCATCAGCGAGACATTTGAGTGAGCATGACATACTCTCAACAGCCAGAGCACAATCAAGTCAATAAAAAAGACTAACCCAACAAATCAATGCCTTACAGCACATTCGTACATTGTGCTCACACGTTTGCCATGCAATTATACAATAATAAGAAATTGAATCTACACAATGCTAAGATAGTTTTGTCCAAGGTTCAGCAGCTCCAACAGTGTTCCCGAATCTGTGGAAAGTTTAGCTCCTGTGTAGCTGTACAAGTGCCGAACACCTCTGTCAGCGAACTCAGCGATACAATTCCGTAACGTACAACATGCTTGGCTACATAGTGTGTAATACAGGCTTTGAATTAATAACATAAACAATTACATATTAAAACTACAAGAGGAAAAATCAAAGAACAATCAGTGTATAGAAATCGGACGCAGCTCAAGCCCAAGCCTTTTTGTCCTCAATATAATCCTTCACACTATAAAATGCTTTCTGACACAACTTACGTTTAATGAAGGATTTGAATTTATTCAGGCTCAGCAGCCTAATCGGCGAAAACATTTTTGACAAATGATTGCGACTAGTTGGGATCAGTTGGTATCGTTCGGGCTGCCCATTGGTCCGTTGGGTCCAAACGATCCCAACTAGTCGCAATCATTTGACAAAAATGTGTTCGCCGATTAGGGGGCAGATCTTGAACCACCTCTGGAAGTCCATTGTAAAAATGTATACATTGGCATCTGAAAGAGCCACCTATTTTCTTGAGCCTTGTTGTAGGTACAATAAATTTGTGCCTGTTCCTAGTATTTATATCATGGACATCACTGTATTTTTTAAACAATTTTATATTTTTATGAGCATACAAAAGATTTTCATAAATATATTGAGACGGCACGGTCAGTACATTAATCTCTTTAAATTTTTCTCTGAGAGAGTGTCTCGGACTTAATTTATAAATTGCACGAACAGCGCGTTTCTGCAAAACAAATATTGTTTGAATATAGGCGGCATTTCCCCACAACAGTATGCTGTACGACATTACGCTATGGAAATAGCCAAAGTACACTAAACGGGCCGTCTCAACATCAGTCAAATTACGAATTGTTCTAACTGCGTATGCAGCAGAACTTAGCTTTTTTGTAAATTTTTCTATATGTGGACCTCATTGAAACTTAGCATCCAGAGTTATAGCCAAGAATACTGTGCTGTCTTCAGATTTCAATTATTCGCCCTTTATCAACACTTTAGTTTCCACCTGCCTAACGTGAGGTAGAGTAAACTTAATGCATTTGGTTTTTTTCTCGTTTAAGAGTAAATTATTAACAGCAAACCAATGGATTACTTTGGAGATCGCGCTATTTACATCATCAGTAACCTGCTGCTGACGTTTCAGTTTAAATAAAAGTGAAGTGTCACACTATATCGTGGTTATCCTTTATTAGTATTATTAATTATTATTATCGCACGGTGCCGCCCACCGTTAGCAGCGGTGAATGCAATTTATAGTTTATTGTTTCTTTTTACAAACGACGGCAACAGATTAAGCTGGATAAAGCGTCTTATGTGGTTGTCGTACGACTTATTATTGGATGGATTAGTTCTTTAGCAATGCCAAGGTTAATCTGTTGCCGGCAGTTTGTTGGTTTACCTACCTATCTGTATTGTGCATTATGTTCTACCTACAAATATAATTACCAGTTATGTAAACCTAACGGTACTTACCTTTAATTTTAAGTCATCATTTTAATATTTTTTAACACCCTTGCTCGTAGAGCTGATGTAATTCCACCGGTTTTAAATATGAAAAGCGGGCCATAACAAACGCGTGTGTTATCAAAGCAAAAGTACGCAGTTAAATTATAGTCCACACAAATTCCATAACAGCATTATTTTCCATTTCAAGTAAATATGGAACTGATCGCCGCCGCACGACTCGCGCTGCGCGCTGTTCCATATTTGAAATGGCAACTAATAATACTAATGGCGGGAAAGCAACAGTGTGCATTCACAGATTGAGTTTATTTAAAATGAACAAAATATAAAATACTTTTTTTTTCTGTTTCCTCGCAAGTGTGTTAAAAAACGTCGTACGAGATACGTGCGTATTGGTTATAACATGCTCGGCTGAATTACACCCTCGCCTTCGGCTCGGGCTGAAATTCCGCATTACGCACTAATATCGTAATGTACTATAATAGTATGATGGCAGCTATATTACCTGTTTATTTTAGTTTTCATTTACAAATAAGTGCCTTACGCACATCATAGAAATACGTTTTGTTGTTGTGGTTTCGTTTGTTATATTGATAAAGGGGTAGACCCTTTGGTGGGCGGAATGTCTAAGCGTAAAGCATCACTACATCAGCTATGCACAATGATTGTGCCTATATGTACTTATACCTATACCTTTTTATACAGTCCATTATAAGCTCTTGATTTTTTTAGTATCAAATGAACGTTTAAAGTGTTCACACGTCGTTTTATTGTGCTTACACCGTCCGAACTAAAATCATCCTTATCGCCGTAATCACGATACCAGCAGAAAAAGAAATTTTATATTAGCAATATTGGCCGAAAGAACATTACTAGTTTCGTTCTCGATAAATTTGAAACTAAAGTCGGTCCACAAGTTGGCAACAAAACAAAGGACTATTAAGGACTCTACGGACTATTGCAGTTGTATCGTGATCGTGGTTTTGCGTTTCATTTGAGTGCTATAGATTAGAATGACTCCATTAAAATGAACATAATTTGCTTGACGATAGACCTGTCTCCTATAGTTCTTATCATTTATCATATCATAAATAAAGAGAACGGGTCCATGCAAAAATTTGATGACTTATTGTAAAGTCATTTAATACAGGAATCTGATTCTAATAATGCTCATTAGTTATAATAAAGATGACGTAGGACACTAAGGAATTCCTACAACTACTGACATAATTTATTCTCAGTTTTGGTTTCCAAAGTCAAGGCGGTTGATAATGAAATATTTTTGAATTCAGTGTTTTAGTATTTATATAGATTACAAACTAGCGCTTGACTGCAATCCCGCCTGATGGTAAGCAGTGATGCAATCGTTGATGGTAAAGCGCGCCAGTTTATTAAGCCTACCCACTCAAAAAAACTGAGTAAATAGGAAGGAAGACGGCAGTTGAGCGCGGTGATGCAATGTTGTTAAATAAGACTCGACCGTCGGGTAGAAACTTCTTTATTACACTCGCTCAACAAAGCGTACGCGCATGACACGCAGGTCACACATCTATATCTATAGCTACTGCTAACTAACCTAACATCCCTCCACCATTTATTACAGAAGAATTTCCTGTAATCTACTCTAGTAATATCTCGAAGTTTTGGACGAACTTCCGTATCTGTTCCTGTTCGTAGATCAGGCTTTGGGTCAGCTGCCTGAGCTCCTAGGTCAGTTGTTGGCTCTCTGGTGAGTTCTCTTGACTCAGTGCTTGCCTCGCTGCTCTCTACCTCTTCCCCCGGTGAGTCGCGTTGCTGATCCGGTAAATGAGCTCTTTGTGGTGAAAATTGATCTCTGTCTGTCATAGAGTCCGTGAGCGCCCAGTCCATGTCATTGCTCTGCTGTGGTTCGTTTGATTTCAGTAAATATATTTGGTTTTTGTGCTTTTTTATTATGATGTTTTTTTCTGGTATATATATATCGTATAAACTTTTGCCAATCTTATTTATAACTGTTCCTCGAATCCATTTGTTATTGTTACTTCCCTTAAGCAATACAGCATCATTTATTTCTAACTGAATGTTTCTACTACCTTTATAGTATTTAGCTTGTATGGATTGCTTTTCGCGCACTTTAGTTTGTAATTCTTGTGTCAGTAATGACGACGATGCCGATATCTTAAGTGCGTTCGCCGCCTCCGAGGTGTCTAATAAATCAAACCATCGTCATCACTTTCGCCATTCGAGGCTTGTAAGCAATTAACTTGTCCACTTTTTTGTTTACACATTTTTTTTAAATGACCTTTCACTCCACATTTTTTACATTTATACGAAGCAAACCGACACTTGTCCGCTGTATGATTGTTATAGCCGCACACACTACACTTTACCGACGATGTTGCAGGTCTTGCCGCTATCTTGAACACATCCGTGCTGGTTGCGGTCGGTGCTGCTGCCGTAGATGACTGTCGCGCTGCACGTTTTGCACTATTGATAGCCACTGCAATTTCCAACGCCTTGGGCAGTGTAATGGAAGCTTTTTCGTCCATGAACAATTTGTCCCGTTCCGGACCCGACAGCATCCCGATGATAAACCGATCCCGCAACATTTCGTCCATTGCTGTTCCGAATTTGCAGTCCACTGCCAGACGCCGTACCCGGGCCGCCCACTGCGTCAAATCTTCGCCAACGTCTTGCACCGCCGTATGAAAGACATATCTTTCAGCTAAAACTGACTTCTTTGGCACGAAGTGCTTATCTAGCTCTGTAGTTAGCTCTTTATAGGATATCTCCTCAACTGTCTTGGGCGCAATTACCTCACGTACCAATTTATACGCATCGTTGTTGAGTGCACTTAGAAGTACCGCCTTCCGCTGGTCATCTTCTTTTCCTTCTGATTTAATTAACAACGTATTCGCTGTTAACCACTGAGAAAGCCTTTCTTTAAAGATGCTCCAATCCTGGCCGAGCTCAAAAATAGGAACTGATCCTATAAAATGCGCCATGATATATGTTTTGTTGTACTTGAGTGGGTAACCGTAACTCGTCGCCACTGTTAAATAAGACTCGACCGTCGGGTAGAAACTTCTTTATTACACTCGCTCAACAAAGCGTACGCGCATGACACGCAGGTCACACATCTATATCTATAGCTACTGCTAACTAACCTAACAAATGTTAAACCCAACAACACGACCAACGATGCTGCGCCAGAGGGATATTGATCTGGAGGCCCTCTTTTCCATCAAACTCCCGACACAACAACATTTCGCGCATCGTACCCGGCACGTACATCGCAACACAACTGCTCAGACCCGTCCTCCGTACGGCTTCACCAGACATCATGCCGGAACACGATGAATCGCTTGGCGGCATGACTTTGTCTGGTGGGTGGTAACTTACGCCGGCGGCTGAGGTTGTGGCCTACCACCGAGAATATTATTAGTATTTTCTTGTATTCTGTGTGCTTACAGTAAAGATGATGTTTCTAGACAAAAGACTGGACAATTATAACCTATAGATAAAGTGAGCACCCTGTTTCATACTAGTCATTGATCATCTTGTCCAATTTGTGAAGAGTAGAAACCGCAATATCCTTAATAAAGTTGAAGGTTTCACTACATAGTTTGATTAAATCTTTAAAACTACGCAATCGATTTTGATGAAATGAATGATTTTGATGCGGTTTTTTTTAAACATAGTGACTAAAGAGGAAGGTTTTAATGAATATTAACATCCATTAAATTGTGGAAAAATGCTATTATCGAGGTTTCTAATGTGATGTCGTAAATAATTACATTTATCTGCGTTTGCTGTGAAACGCAGGTTGAACCCTACTTGATTTATCATAAAAGTATTGTACACATTGAAAAGGTCTACAAAAAAGTCGATTGTATATGTCTATTATGAATATCCCACAATTACATTTTTGTTGGTATTCACTTTTTACGACAAATACTGGCTATTTTTCGAAGCGATTTTAACCAATACAGCATTATTCCTTAACCAATTTATAACCTTAAATACATTGTTGGATTATTATAGATCTATATCGCCTAATGCATATTAGGATTTAAATGAATATTTTCGAAGATATTACAGATTTGAAATTGCGGCGTGGGAGCAGTGCGCCGATATGTTTTTTATACAACGTTCACAGTTTTTCTGTAGTGAATTTAGTATCTGCATTGCACCCGTGCGAAGACGGGGCGGGTCGCTAGTCATTTAAAAAGCACATATTTGTAGAAGTGGTAAAGGATACGAAAACTATGTTCGCTATTAAGGCGAAGGTTCTTGAAAATACATTTTATGACTGGTTTATCATTTGGAAACATACATATGTGATCGCGGTACCTCTTTAACTTCAGCTTCTTTCAAGAGTGTTTGCGTAAGTCATTGTCTTAAACATGTTCTGAACGCTGTAACATATCCCAGGGCCAAGGGCCAAGTTGAAAGGTATAACCAAAGTATTTTGAATGCTTTGGCAAAACATAATGATGAATATACCTGGGACTAGATTCACAGACAGATTAAATAAAAAAATTGTATGTTGCAGCTGACGCCATACCAGACACGTTACGAACCTCATTAGACGAGGTCAGCACCATTAGCCAAGTTGACACAAAAAAAGTTGATTATGATGCCGGTAGGATCATCATCATCATCCCAGGCGTTAATCCCAGTCGCATCCGAAGCCTTTTCGTCTTTGGAGTCTGGGGTTCGTCTTACCAGTCCAACTGCTGATATGGCTAAACTTCGACATTTTCCATGAAGCGACTGCCGTCTGACCTCCACAACCCGAAGGCGACATCGAAGCATTGCAGTTAGACCAATTTTAGGACTTTTGAGGGCTCCAACAACCCGTAACGACTGCCACTAGATGTTCGTAGGGCAATCGGGACCAACGGCTTAAACGTGCTTTCCGAGGCACGACCAGACCAGTACAAATATTCTATTATATATGAATATAATGAAACAAGTGAATATCATGAATTGACTAATTTATTAATATTACGAAGGTACACTCAATACATATATTACCTCACATGTTGCACCATAGATGGCGCTACTAGTAACTACCAAACATTATTTTGATATATCATTGTAACACCCCCACTTATCAAAATAAACAAGTAATATTATTTTGGTATGATTCCCAATTTACGCAGCAACTTATAATGTTTAACAGGACACAAACCTTTAGTGAAAATATCTGCTGTCATTTCTTCAGTACATAAATAAAGAATTTTTATAAAATTATTTTTCACAACATCTCTTACATAGTGATATTTCACATCTATGTGTTTTGTTCTATTGTGACTTTCATTGCTTACTGACAATTTTAATGTACTTTGATTGTCACAATAAACCTCAACCACATAAAATTTACCTATAATTTCATAAAGGTTTCTAAGATACACTGCTTCCCGAGCTGCCTCAGACAGAGCAGTATATTCTGCCTCTGTACTGGAAAGGGATACCGTCTTTTGCTTCCTACTTTGCCATGACACAACAGATCCAGACATTGTGAAGCAAAAGCCCGTATATGACTTTCTGTCTAAGGCATCACTAGCCCAGTCACTATCTACAAAACCTTGTAATTTGCTATCATCCCTACAAAATTTTAAACAATAAGTTTTTGTATATAACAAATATTTTAAAATACGTTTAGCATAATGCCAATGAGTAAGATTGTAACAGCTATTAAATTGGCTCAGATAACTGACCGAATACGTAACTTTTGATACGGAAGATCAGATACACATTCCTCAGCCTTCTTAACATTTAATTTACATTCAATTGGGGTTTTATATGTTTTACAGTTTGACATATTAAATCTAGAAGCTAACTGCTCAATATACTGTTGTTGATCTACAGTTATTACATGTTTATTTCTGTCCACATTTATTCTCATGCCTAAATATTGTCTTACAGGTCCCAAATCTTTCAATTTAAATTTAGCACAAAACACTCTTCAAATTATCAGTTTCTACAGAATTATTTGAAAATATTAAAAAATCGTCGACATACAGGGCCACAATTATTTTAATTTCACCCTTAGTTTTTGTGAACAAACAAGGCTCATACTGACTATTTTTAAAACCCAAGTTACAAAGTAAATGTTTAACTCTGTCATACCACGCAAGAGAAGATTGTTTTAATCCATATATTGCTCTTTTTAATTTCAAAATCTTTCCCCCACTTTTGTTCACAAAACCTTCAGGTACACACATAAAAATACTTTCTTTCAAAAAACCATTCAAAAAAGCTGTAGTAACATCTAAGTGATCAATACTCATATTTAACTTAACACTCAGAGCAAATAATAATCTAAGTGTGGAATGTCTCACAACTGGAGAGAAAGTCTCTGTGTAATCAATGCCAGGTTTCTGCAAAAAACCTTTAGCCACAAGTCTAGCCCGGAACCGCACATTATTGTCCACATCAATTTTTTTTATTTAGCACCCATCTACACTTCACAACTGTCACATCACCTGGATTGTCAACAAGCTCCCATGCATCGTTGTCCTCAAACGACTGCAGCTCGTCGGCCATGGCGCGCTTCCACTGCTCACTCTCAGGCCCTGCAAGAGCCTCTGAGAACACAATCTCCTCAGATGCTGGAACAGTACTGGAAAGACACATATAACCATATCGATCAGGTTGTTTTCTGAGACGCTTGCTCAATAATTCTGGACTCTGCTCTGGGGATGATGTTATCTGGACTTCTTGTACTAAGTTGTCTGTAGTTGGAATATCAGTTAGGGTTTCATTCCCATCCTCATACACAGAAGTATCTGAATGACAGTCTTGGGATTGTAAAACATCCTGCAATGCTTCCCCACTGAATCTGCATTCACTTCCTTTTCTATTTCAACTGCAGGTGTCTCTTCATTAGGAATCCAGATAGCCGTTTCTTGACATTTTTCTTCTGTACCTACTCCTTCTTCCATAAAGATAACATCTCTGCTGGTAATAAGATTCTTCTTGAACTTATTGTATAGTCTGTAACCCTTCACATCTTCACCATAGCCAACTAATATGTGTTCCGTAGACTTTTTATCCCACTTCAAACGACACTCCTTAGGGGACAAGTACCATCACTTTACAACCAAACAAACGTAAGTGACTTAAGTCTGGTTTTCTACCATACCATAATTCGTATGGGGTTTTTTCAAGTCCAGATGCAATGGATCTATTTTTTAAATAGACAGCAGTGTTTGCTGCTTCTGCCCAAAATCGTTTATTCAGCTTTGCATCATACATTAGACATCTAGCCTTCTCAACTACAGTGCGGTTGGCTCGCTCACATACTCCATTCTGTTCAGGCGTATAACTATTTGTCCTCTGATGAATTATACCCTCTTGCTTTAAATAATTCTCAAACTCTTTGTTGGTGTACTCTAGTCCATTGTCCGACCTTAGTATTTTTATCTTATTGTTTAATTGATTTTCTACCGTTGTTTTAAGGATCTTAAAATAAGTAAATGTTTCACTTTTCTTTTTAAGAAAGTATATAAAAGTCATTCTACTGAAATCATCTACAAATAGTAGAAAATATCGTGCACCATTCAATGAATTAGTTTCCATCGGTCCACAAAGGTCTGTGTGGATTCTATGTAATGTCTCTGTACTTCTTTCACCCACATGTGAAAAAGGTAATCTTTCCTGTTTTCCTTCGCAACAAGTTGTACACTGAGACTTGGTTATGTCAAAATTCTTTTCATATGACAAACCATCCACCACACTTCTCATTTTATTCATATCCTGACCATTTATGTGCGCCAGTCTTCTGTGCCATAGTTTGCCACTGCAGGTTTGCAGGTGCTGCCAATATACAACTCTGTGTGCACAATCTCAGCTTATAAACACCATCCGACAAATCAGCTGTGGCTACCAAAACATTCCTTTTGTCTCGTATATAGCAGTGTTTCTCATCAAAACTAACATTATTTCCGTTTTTGATAAGCTCACTTACGGATAATAAATTTGTTGATAGACTTGGTACGCACAGCACATCTTTCACAGTAATGTGGAAATTTAAGTCTGAAACAATGTCGACGTCTCCGGAACAAACAATTGATGCTTCAGATTTATTTGCTACCACAATTTCAGATGAACAAGGAGTGTAATTCATGTTTTTAATCCAAGATTCGTTCGCCGTCATATGTGCGCTTGCGCCGGAATCTACGTACCACTCTGTTTTATCAAATTTTCCGCACACAACACTAAATACGCATTTGCTATTATTTTTCTTCATTACTGGACACTGATTTCGATAATGACCATCTTTTTTACATTTGTAGCATGTTATTATTTTCGATGTATTTGTCATTTCTGTCACTGTCTTCTTGTTTGACTTTTCGGAACCGCCATATCTTTTTGGCTTAATGTTGCCAGAGTTAAATTTATTTCGCGCGGCAAATGCAGCTCCAGTTCCCGCGCTGTTATTGTCACTGGCAACTTCCATGTCCAATAGCTTCGACTTTATGACATCAGCATTTATCGAAATACCCGAATATTCAATTGCCATGATCATGGGAGTATAATGATCGGTCAAACCTGCTAATAGTAAAGATCCTACCCACTCGTCTGTAATTGTAAATCCTGTGCCATTTAACCGCTGTGCTGTCTCGACCATTTGAGTCACATATGTAACCATAGAATCACTATTTTCTAGTCGTATGGAAATCAAATGTCGCAGTAAGGTTATTTTCCTTGAGAAACCACAATCATCGAACATAGTTTTCAATGTAGTCCATAACTCTGCTGAACTCTTGGTATTCTTTATGTGCACGTACAATGACGGATCTATAGTTAATATTAGCTTTGCCTTAGTTTTAGCATCGTCCACTGGCTTCACTTTAAAATCTGGCGTCGCACTATGGGAAAGCCCCATACAAGGCCGTCTCAAAACCGTTTCACGTGAAAGTCGTTGTTATGGAGTAGAACTAATTAATTAATTTAGTCTTATAAATAAGCTTTCTTTTCTATATTTTATTAATTATTTTTTGCTAACCATAATGTATATAAAAAGGCATCAAAGCTAACTCATGTTCAATGATGTGATTTTGGCACAATACATTACTACAATTCAACGAGACATTACTCGAAAGTTTTTCTTATAAATGTATAAGTATTATACATTTTTGAAATGCTTATAATCTCCTCATAACGTTTCTTAAATAATATTATATATAATAAATAAATAAATTAAAATTAACCAATGTAGTTTAAGATGGTATAATTTTCAGGTTACTTTTTTTTAACGAGACTTACCCGTTTACCGCTGTTTGCCGCTGTCGAGATATTTGTTGTATTACGATCTTTATACATTAGTTTACACAAGGAGAAAAAAAAAAGTTGCGCATACTTGCGCCTTTTCTGACACGGTACCAAAACATATCGCGAGATAATTTTTTTCCAATATCTTTTTACTGCTCACTTAATCATCTGTTATCTATTAAGGTCAAATTGATAAAATGGTCATTATTATTTATAGTTATTTGTGGTTTTGATATAGTTTTGACCACCATATTTGATAAAATATGGTCACTATATCAATTAGGGTCAAATTAAAAACAGGTTGGTTATGGGAAGAGTGCAAATATTAGTTTCTTATCTTTTTGCACATAGCACTAATTCATTGGCCTATAAAAGAAAGGCGAACCCTGAAACATCCACAGTTGTTCATCAGAAATTCAGTTGCCTTAAAAAAGCAGTTAATACCTATTTTCAAATATTCACAGAAGTTATCTGATTTGAAAATAATGGGTGAATTTGTTTGTAGTAAACGAGAGTTGTGCAATTTGTTGATAAATGGGAATAATATAGAAAACTACTTGCAAGAAAATTTCAATTTGTCACCAGAGGATATGAATACTGTGGTCTCCTACATTCAAAGAAACTTGGTATCTAAATGTAATGAACGCTGGAGAAATGCATCCCGGAAAAGAGAACGCTTTGAAAGTAATAACGTCGACTGGTTAAATGGTGAATTTCGTGTTCCACTGGAGTGTCGAGTCACAGTTAATGACCCTAATACTTCTGGAAGCAGTGCAGGTGGCAGACCATCGAAACCATACGAAGCATCTTCAGAAAAAACAAAGAAACGAAAAAACATGCAATTAATATAAGAGTACGGACTGGACTGTGTGCTCAATGCATATACTCAGGAGTTGCGGTCTATGGGTGAGACGGAGGAGGCAACAATTGTTAATATTATACGAACTGCGTCAAAAAATGATAAGAAAAAGTTTCTTAAATTCATAACTGAGAACCCTGAAGATGTTATACCTTTTACAAAGCAAGAAGCACTGCGGATATTTATTGACTTAGACCTTAACAAAGAACAGTATGGGAAACTTCGTATTTGTTTGGCGGACAAAAACTGCTCAGTGTTTCCTTCTTATCCAACTTTAGCCGAAGCGAAGATGTGTTACCCACCAGATTCGAGCATAACCATTACTAACATAAGTGCAAAAGTCAATCTGCAAGACTTATTGGATCATACTGTGCCACGTATATTACTAATTGGTTCAGTTTACAAAAACGGTTTAAGACAGTTGAAACTATTCTGCAAATGGGGTTGTGACGGGTCATCAGGGCAAAGTGAATACAAGCAAGTTTTGCCCGAAGAAAGCGATTTAACATCAGATGCGAACCTTTTTATTGCTTCACTTGTACCCATTAAACTCATAGATGAGACAACTAATATTGTTATTTGGAAAAATGAAACTTGCTCATCCGTAAGATATTGCAGACCTATATTGATAGAATTTGCAAAAGAAACTCCTGAAAAAACCGCTTCTGTTGTGGCTGATATCAAAAATCAAATTGAAAACCTGTCTCCTTCCATGATAAATAAGAATGGTGAAGTAATTGAAATTACTCATAACCTATTTTTAACCATGATTGATGGTAAAGTAGCACAAGTTTTAACTGAAACTCCTTCGAGCGCTTCTTGTACAATTTGTGGTGCTACTCCTCGGCAAATGAATAACTTAGAGGCAGTTAGGACACGAGATGTGAATGAAAGTTCATTTCAATATGGACTGTCAACACTACACGCTTGGATTAGAAGTATGGAGATGATTTTACACATTTCCTATAACTTGTCTTTCCAAAAGTGGTCAGCCACTTCACCAGAAAATAAAAAAAACAAAGACGAAAAGAAAAAACTGGTACAAAAGCGGTTTAGGGAGGAAATGGGACTGCATATCGATAAACCTCGACAAGGCACTGGAAATAGTAATGACGGGTACACAGCTCGGAGATTTTTTCAGAATTACTCTTGCTCTGCAGACATTACAGGTGTAGACGTAGAACTTATAAAACGAATGTACATTATACTACAAACTATGTCATCTGGAATGGCTATTGATTCAAAAAAAGTTCGGTGAATACGCATATAGTACCGCCCAACTGTACGTAAATAATTATAATTGGTATTATATGCCTTCCTCCGTACATAAAATACTTATTCACGGAGAAAAAATCATTGAGTACTATGCTATATTACCTGTCGGACAATTGTCCGAAGACGCTCAAGAATCCCGCAACAAGGATTACAAAAAGTTTAGACTTCATCATTCTAGAAAATGTTCAAGAGCGGCTACCAATACAGACGTGTTCCATACCTTATTGTACACTTCTGATCCATATATATCAAGTTTGAGAAATACCTCAGAAACAATATCGAAAGAACTTTTCGATGAAGCCAAGTCCCTTCTTGCTGTCAACGAAAATCTGTAGGAGATTGTTGAATTTTGTACATTATTTTTTTCTCGTTAGACACTGTTTATACAATGATATTTAATTCTATTTTATGTAAGTAAATTTAAAAAAAAGTATATTTTCTTATAAATGCATGTATTTTTTTATTTTTTAAATAAATTAATAAACATAATTTTCAAAATTATTATTTTTTCTTTTAAACCTTATACATTCACGTATATGTATGCAAAATTACAGATCATTCAGTTTTGAAATAACTGAGATACGGAGTTTTGAGACGAAACATACGCGATTTTCCCATAGTGCGTCGGTTTGATGTAGTTATCCATCCCTTCGAGCACCAACAGATTTTCAGCCGCGAAGCTCCACTCGTCATAATTCCCTCTTCCTGTTAGTTTAGGGACACTGGCAATATAGTTCGTAGTCATGTTCCCGCGATAAAACTTTCACTAATTATCTATTTTACACAAAACAACTGATAATTTCGGGATAAGCCCATAACCTATAATGAAACAAGTGAATATCACGAACAGACTAATATATTAATATTACGAAGGTACACTCAATACATATATTACCTCACATGTTGCACCATAGATGGCGCTACTAGTAACTACCAAACATTATTTTGATACATCATTGTAACAATATTCATGCATACAAATACTTGCACTGTGCGGGGATCGAACCCGCGCCACCTTGCGCAGCGGCTGCGTCCGCTACCGCTACGCCACGGAGGCTGTTACCTGTGCCGGTAGGATAACTGCTAGTATTTACAAAGGCGATTTGATCAAGATTACTGGGACGTATTTCAATAACAAAGCAATATTATAGCTACTTTCAAAATATCTTGTCATGTCCGTACAAAATTACAATAGTTTTGGGTAATGACCGTTAATAAAAAACTGCTGAAATTCCGGGTTTTAATAAACGGAATAATAGAGTTAAAAAAAATAGACCGTGTAAAACCTTGAATAAGTATTCATTCCCGTGATCATAATTTAATTAATTTCATTAGATAAATGCTTGTACAATGTATCGGAACTAAGATCACAAAATAATAAATGAATCATTTTTTTTTTCTGAATCTAGAAACTGTTGACATATAACTGTTTGACATTATACTGTAAATTGTTTTGACATTAAATTGAAAACTATTTGACATTATATTTAGACATTAGTACATAATTATGATATTTACAACTTTTGACATTCAATTAGTAGCTGTTTATGACTTGTATAATTGTATTTGATTTTGGTTGACATTATAATTATTTAAAAGTATTTGGCACTATATATAAATTTCGCTTATAATGTATGTAAATGAATAATTCTCAGTTCTTTATATTCGTGTGTAGGTTGCATATGTAGATATTCAACACAATGTAAATTGTTTTTATGAAAGAAAATAAATGAAATGAAATGCTCAACTTCTGGTACTGAAAGCATTCACGATAACGACAAAACATATACCGGGATCGTATCTGAGATCAACGAATAGCCGAATGTAATGATTGTATAAATGTAAGGCTGATTGATCATATGTAATGGTCATTCAGAATATTGTAGGATCGTGCGTCAGGAGATCGCACCATGTCGGATGGCCGAATGTAATGATTTTGTAGAATAAGTAGAAATAAGACTCACCATAAGCGATAGATGGCGCTAGTGGTTGCATGAAGTTTATACATCCATTTAAGATAGTATTATATTCATTTGGAAAATTATTAATAAATCAATACCGTTTATATCTCTATTTATAATAATTATTATTTAAGTCGTTATGTTTAGTTTCATATATTTTAGTTAAGTAATTTTAATGTGTATTTCCTGTTTACTCTGATTGGTCGAATGGTCAGCTGAGTGTTCACTTCTGTTTAAGGTGGGAAACATTCAGTTGGCAATTAATTTGCTTGGACAGAGTCAGACTTTTTCCAGATGTCGAACTGTAAGCATATCTTACGGCTCCATCAAAATCAAAATCGTTTATTTCAAATTAACCATCACTTGGTACTTTTGAATAGTCAATGTCGGTCAGTTCAAGAAAAGTGAAGCTAAATTGCACGTTCCAAAGCGTAGATCTCTATGGAGAAGAACGTGCAAGAAACTCCATGGACACTCTTTTAAAATCATAATACATAGGTTACATTTCTTCGTTACATATTTATGTTGCTTCTATCATGTGAGCACAATGTAAAATTAATTAAAATATAAAAATGAATTAAGCCCACTGGCAGCTAAGAGATGACCAGTCTCCACTGACGGCCCCCGTGCACGAGCATGACGCGCACATCAGCCCCACTTAGCTCAACTATATTGAAGGTAACCAAATGACCCAACAACACGCGCCACCATCAGCAAGACATTTGAGTGAGCATGACAATTCTCAACTGCCAATCTCGCAATGTCAAACAAGTTATCCATACTAATATTATAAATGCGAAAGTAACTCTGTCTGTCTGTCTGTCTGTTACGCTTTCCCGCTTAAACATCTCAACCGATTTTGATGAAATTTGGCACAGACAATCTTTAGACCCTGAGAAAGAACATAGGCTACCTTTTATCCCGGAAAAATTTGATGTTCCCGAGGGAAGTCTAAAAAGCGCGATATAACCGACCTCCACGCGGGCGAAGCCGCGGGCGGAAAGCTAGTAAACAAATAAAATAAAAAAGGAATATTTAGAAAACAACAAAAAGGGGGAATGGCATCTCTTCCAAACCTACAAAATTGTCTGTGGCTGTGGAGCAGGACTGGCATTTATCCAAGCATTTTTATCAAGGATATAATCTTCCAGTTTATAATATGCTTGCTTACACAGCGTGCGTTTAATGCATGTTTTAAATTTGGATTCATTGAGCTGTTGAATCTCTAGCAGTACTTTATTATAAAATTTTACACAGTACCCCATAAACGAACTATTTACTTTAGCTAGTCTGAACCGAGGTTGATCTAAATTGTTTCTATTCCTAGTATTAAAATTGTGCCTGTCACTTATCTTCCTAAAAAGATCAATATTTTTCCGAACATACATAATGTTTTCATAAATGTATTGACAAGGGACCGTAAGGATGTTTATCTCTTTAAACAGTTCCCTAAGAGAATCGCGTCTGCGGAGATTGTATATGGCTCTGATAGCTCTTTTCTGCAGAATAAAAATAGACTCTATGTCTGCAGCCCGTCCCCAAAGCAAAATACCGTATGACATGATACTATGAAAGTAGCTAAAATAGACTAGTCTCGCAGTATCTACATCAGTAAATTGACGGATTTTTCTGACAGCGTATGCTGCTGAACTAAGCCGTCCTGCCAGAGATGTTAAATAAGGACCCGAAAACCGTGTTTTCGACGAATTCGAGTTTCTCCTTGTTCAATACAATATCGGAGTAAGTACTTTTAACATTTGGTAACGCAAATCTTATACACTTTGTCTTTTTTTCATTTAGTACTAAATTATTATTTTGGACTTGCTGTAAAGCATTGTTTACGTCCTCAAGGTTTGAGCAACGTCTATTGATTTTAAAAATTAACGAAGTAACATCAGCAAACAATACAATATGTGGTTGTTTTTTTAATAGATGCGGTAGATCATTTATGTATGCCAAAAAGAGGAAAGGACCCAAAATTGAGCCTTGCGGTACACCCATTTTGACATTCAAACCCGGAGAATTGACACCATTTATCTGAACTTGCTGTTGTCTATCAATTAAATAAGATTTCACCAAGCTGAGCGCAAGTTTACCCAGCCCATAATGTTCCAGCTTTAAAAGTAAGGTTTCATGATTGACACAATCAAAAGGCTCTGAGAGGTCACAAAAAATCCCTATCGCATCTTGGGCTTCTTCCCACGCTGCAAATATATGTTTTAATAAAGTGACACCAGCGTCAGTCGTACAACGTCCTCTGGTGAAACCATACTGTTGATCGTGGAAGATTGTATTGCTGTTAAAATGATAAAGCATTTGATTAAGCATAACTTTTTCAAACACCTTACTGAAAACAGGCAATACCGATACGGGTCTGTAATTATTAGTGTCCTTATGGTCACCGGATTTAAAAAGTGGTATTACCTTACTGTATTTCATTATATCTGGAAAGACGCCTTGATCTACACACAAATTAAATATTAAAGCCAAGTATGGTGCTATGGTCTCAATTATGGATGTGCATACTTTAACAGATATTCCCCAAAGGTCTTCGGTTATTTTGACTTTTATTTGCCGGAAAGCCTTTATGACTGTCATATGGTTTATATATTTGAATTGAAATTCAACCGGACAGCCTGGCAAGTTTGCTTTTAATAAATCAATCGAGGCTTCTGGGGAGGAGTTTAGAGCTTCCGTTGTCCTAAGAGGTATATTGGTGAAATAATTCACAAAGTCTTGGGCTACCTCTACGTTAGAGCTTTTGGGACCATCTGGAGTCTCCAATAAATAATCCGTACTGCGTAATTTATTCCTACCAGTTTCACTATTAATAACTTTCCACACAGTCTTTATTTTATTGTCTGCCGATTTGATCTTGTCGCTAATGTACAGGGCCTTCGCCACCTTGCAAATCTTTCTGAATAATTTAGAATATCTATTTACATATTTATTAAAGGTTTCAGTATTGAAGAATGACTTAAGGCTGTATAGCTCATACAGTCTTTCCCTACTGACCCTAATACCTTTAGTTGCCCACTCACTAAAAACAAACTTAGGGAATATATTTTTCGACATCTTTTCAAAAACTGTATTAAATTCCTTAAGTACCAATGAAAAAAAAATTATCATAAAATTTATTAGCATCATTAATGTCATGTTCCAGAACATTTAACTTATTTTGTAAATTACTATTAAATTTTGCTAATTTGCCTATTGTAATTGGCCTGAATTGTATCTGAGTTCCTTCCATGGGTGCTTGAGACATAAAAGTTACCGTTTGTCCACTATGATCTGAAGGAAGATAATTTACTATAGCTTTATCTAAATAGTCACAATTACAGAAAACATTGTCAATACAAGTTGCAGAGGTTGGAGTTACTCTAGTTGGTTCTGTAAAAACGTTAAGTAAATTAAATGATTTAAAAAGGCTTAAAAATCTGCTGCTATTTGAATTATTTTCCAAAATATTAATGTTAAAATCTCCACAAATAATTACTGATTTGTTACTATCTGCAAGTTTGGCTAAAATATCCTCCATTGTTGATCCAAAAAGACTAAAGTTCTGAGGGTTCGGGGGTCTGTACACGCACACTATTACATGCTTATCTAGCTCAACACATGACAACTCTATACAATATTCCATTGACAAATTAACTATGTCTTTACGTTGCTTAAATTTTAAGGGTTTTTTTACTACGATAAGGGAACCACCACGCAACATAGATTTGCGGTTGAAACAACTACCCACACTATAATTTTCATAACTAAGTAACACCTGGTAATCTTTCAACCAGTGTTCGCTAATACATACAACATCGAACATTCTTTTTTCTAATAACATTTCAATTTCTAATAATTTAGAAGATTCCATGCTACATTTATTATATCTTGCTGTGTACGATTGTAATAACTGTGATAACCTAATTGTGTGGAGAGAAAAGTGAATAAACGTTATTAAAGCTGTACTTGAGGTGTATGATTTCATCACAATACCATAAAAATAACTTTTTTCTAAAACTTCGATGGTCTTGCGGAGGCTTTAAATTTTAATACCTATACTTATTTCAAAATAATTTTGCATGTGATAGTTTGATCCATAATAGCACCTTTTGTCACTATTAAAAAGAAAAACGGAAACAGTATATTTCGCTCCATCCTAATAATCAGCCCCTGTGTCTAACATTTGTGGACTATGAGAAGGCATTTGACTCCATCGAGCACCTGCCCCTTAATCGACGAACATATTTATATCAAATGATTGCGACTAGTTGGGATCAGTTCGAGAATCTTTACAGCGATGCCAAGGCGATTGGTGATATATCCAAGTGATGAGATGTCTTTGCGATGCCGCCACAATGACCGTCTAAGTTCAGAAGACTAAACATATCACTCTTAAGCGAGGAGTGAGGCAAGGGGACGTTATTTCCCCCAAATTGTTCTCCAATGCCCTCGAGGATATGTTTAAGATGCTGGATTGGCAGGGTCGGGCCATTAACACCAATGAGGAGTACATCTCACACTTGCGAAATGCGGACGATACCGTCATCATGGCGACAACGCAGCAAGACCTGGAAAAAATGCTGTCCAACTTAGCTGAATCCTCCCAAAGTATCGGTCTCCGGATGAACTTAGACGAGAGCAAAATTATGTTCAATGAACGGGTCACTCCGCGACCGGTTGCCGTAAACGGAATTCCGCTCGAAGTTGTTTCAGAATACGTATACCTCGGGCAAACGTTGCACTTAGGGACTCATTTTGCCTGATCAGCGCCTTAGATGATAAGATACCTATACCATTTTTTTTTTTTAAATTTAGGGATAATGTTGATAGTACAAACATCATGCACGTGCACCACGCATCTGTGGGTATCGGAGCAGTCACTATTAAAGTGAGTGAAATTGTTAGTAACTTTTTTTTTGTATTATATTTTATTACAATAATGTTAATAATTTATGTACAAAATAAACTAAATTGTGCCGAGCATAGTTCGGCACCTTTTTATATTTGCAAGCAATCGAGCGGTTATAGTACTGAAAGAAGATACGAATCTACTAAAGTGTTATAAAAGCCAAAATCATGTAAGTCACATTAATGATAATTATAGAAAAAAAAAAAAATTACTCACGCGGCAGCTCACACCGACGCATGAGATGTCCAAAAGGCACAGCTACGAATTGACGCCAATAAAAAAAATGCAATTATTCGAAAACGCATGGGTAAATTTTATACAGACTATCTTTCCAGGGTTAACAGATCAACAAAGAGCATTTACAAGAACAACAAATATGCACGATGGTTGAAATTCTTAAGTAAGTAGGGTAGATGTTGAACAGTTAGAGATTGCTACATATGCGACTACTCTCGATAGTCACGCTAGAGGTATGAAACTAAATCCATACTAATATTATAAATGCGAAAGTAACTCTGTCTGTCTGTCTGTCTGTTACGCTTTCCCGCTTAAACCTCTCAACCGATTTTGATGAAATTTGGCACAGACAATCTTTGGACCCTGAGAAAGAACATAGGCTACCTTTTATCCCGGAAAAATATGATGTTCCCGAGGGAAATCTAAAAAGCGCGATATAACCGAACTCCACGCGGACGAAGCCGCGGGCGGAAAGCTAGTATTTAATATACTGAGATGGGTATTAAACATTCAATATATCAGGCCTATAAGGTCGTTCACCGGTGTGTGTACGAATATGACCTGTTAAAGTACTCTTCTTACTAAAACTTCTTTGACAAACATAACACGTATAAGGTCTTTCACCAGTGTGTGTACGAAAATGTCTTACTAAATTACTCTTCATACTAAAATTATGTTGACATACATCACACTTATAAGGTTTTTCACCAGTGTGTGCACGCATATGTCTTGTTAGTGAACTCTTCTGACTAAAATTACTTTGACATACATCACACTTATAAGGTTTTTCGCCAGTATGTGCACGCATATGACTTTCTAATAAACTCTTATGACTAAAATTACTTTGACATAAATTACATTCATAAGGTTTATTACCTGTGTGTGTACGCATATGCTTTTTGAAATGACTTTCTAGACCGAAATGGTATTGACATACTATACACTTATAAGATCTTTCGAAAATGTGTGTACGATCATGTCTTACTAAATCACTCTTTTTACAAAAATTGCGTAGACATATTTCACACGTATATGGTTTTTGACTTGTGTATGTACGCATATGATATGTGAAACCATTCTTACTACTAAAACTGCGTTGACATACTCCACACTTGTATGGTTTTTCACCAGCGTGTACAGTTTGTGGATGTGTTGTTGAATGACTCTTCTGACTAAAATTACATTGATATATAGGTTTTTCACCAGTGTGTGTACGCATATGTCTCTTAAAACTACTATTATCAGCAAAATTGCGTTGACATACATCACACTTATAAGGTTTTTCACCAGTGTGTGTACGCATATGTCTCTTTAAACTAGTACTAACAGCAAAATTTCGTTGACATATATCACACTTATAAGGTTTTTCACTAGTATGTGTACGCATATGTGTTGTTAATGTACTCTTCACACTAAAATTACATTGACATATATCACACTCATAAGGTTTTTCACCAGTGTGTGTACGCACATGTCTCTTTAAACTAGTACTAACAGCAAAATTTCGTTGACATATATCACACTTATAAGGTTTTTCACCAGTGTGTGTACGCATATGTTTTGTTAAATTACTGTTATTACTAAAATTACTTTGACATACATCACATTTATAAGGTTTCTCACCAGTGTGTGTACGCATATGTTTTGTTAATGGACTCTTTTCAGTGAAATTGCGTTGACATATTTCACACTTATAAGGTTTTTCACCAGTCTCTGAACACATATGCATTGTTTAATGACTCGACTAAAATTACGTTGACATACATAACACTCTTAAGGTTTATCACCAGTGTGTACGAATCTCAAATTTTAATTTACCGTTGTCCATAAAAGTACGCTGACAAACACCACACTTGGACTCTTACTTAATGAGAACTACGCAGATTACATGTAAAAGTCTCTTTGAAAAATGTGCCAGGCTTAGACATCCATTTCTGAGTATCCGGATAACACTCGAAACTGATATATTTTTTGTCATGTGCTTGTCTGTTATTCATCTGTTTTCATGCATCTCTTTCTCTTGTTCTTCGTGTGTTATTTTGGTTTCTTCGAACGCCTCTGTGGTAGTAAATATAAAAATTACAAGTGGAAATAACATCGCACTACACATGAATTAAAATAATTTATTAACCGCTTTGTGCATTTTCACTTGGATCGAAAAACGGATATGACTATGGTACTAAGATATTTTCGTAAAGTATGAAATAAATTGTTTATTATGCAAATAGGATCACTGATCACTTCTACACGTAATTTTTTTTAAACTTGCTTGAACCAGCATTTTCTAACTGACAACCTCTGTGAAGAAAAGTGAAACAAACTCTGATCCTTGAGTTTGTCTCACTTTTCGTCTTTTTTAAAGTCCAGACCATTGATAAAATATTAAATAGATACGTCACTAGCGCACTGAAAATGAAGCGTACAAAAGAACGTAAATACTGCAAGTCGCTTTAGTCACTCCCGATACTCTCGTTCCGTACGCGCGTGTGTCCTTGGTGGCTAAGAAAACTCTTTTTCGCATTCAAAATGGCGTTTTGTGTACTGCGTAAATAATAATAATAATATTTATTTCATAAAGAAAGGATCAGATTTCACATAGTTTGACGACCTCCGTGGCGCAGCGGTCAACACGCCTGCCTGCGACGTGGAGGCCCCGGGTTCGATCCCCGGTCAGGTCATGATGGAAAACGATCTTTTCCTGATTGGCCTGGGTCTTGGATGTTTATCTATATATGTATCTATTATAAATATAGTATCGTTGAGTTAGTATCCCATAACACAAGTCTCGAGCTTACTTTGGGGCTAGCTCAATCTGTGTGATTTGTCCGTACATATTTATATTTATTTATTTATTTATATAGTTATAAAGGTTTATGTAAACAAATAACTGATCTATACACCAAAAGAGGAAACTCTGCCTCTCAAACTAGGCGGTAGCCTGTATCTTGAGAGACAGTGATTCGTTACTTTAACTAATGATTAATACTAAAGTGGACTGGGTCGTACAAGATTAATGATTGGTCGTGATAATGCCAAAAATTTCAATTTCCTACGCTACATTTGTGAATGTGTGTGTGCGTGAGTGTGTGTGTGTGAGAGAGAGGGTGTGTGTGTAGTGTGTGTGGGTGAGTGTAATGGAGAAATTTAGGAAGTTAGGTGACATACTTGAGTAAGGATTCAGTTTCCAGATAGTCACGCTCCAGAAGCCATTCCATCAATTTTGATTTTATTTCATATTTATTTAGATTGACAATATTTAAATTTTTGTGAACTTGTTTGTATATGTGTGTGCTTAAAGTATAGTATTGGTGTTGTGCAAAGGTAGTATTATGTGGGGTACCTATCGGTAATTGCTTTCTTTTTGTGGGGTCAGCTTGGGGAACGCTAGGATGTTTCCTAATGGTAGACCGCAGTACATAGAGTTGGCGCACGGAAAGTACCTTGCAGTCAGCGTAAAGTTGAGTTGTAGGATACCGAAAAGGTTTGCGTGACATCACCTTCAGCACGGCCCTCTGCGCTCTCTCAATCTTTAAAAGACTGGTTTTATTTGCTCCACCCCATACCGTTATGCAATATCCAATAACAGATTGACATAAGGCATAATAAACCAACTTCAGCGTTTCGGGAGCAGCCGATTCTCTAAGGGATTTGAAAATATGGAGTAGATTAATAGCTCTAGAAGAAATGGCGTCAACTTGTTTATCCCATCGTAGTCCACTGTCTATTTGGACACCCAGGTATTTTATATGGTCAGCTTTTCTAAATGTCGGACATGAGCAAGGTGCAGATTGATTGGAGCAGTTATGAGCTTTCAGGGAGAAACATTTTTCGGGTAAGTTGTTACATCGGATAGCGAATGGGATGAAAGTTGTTTTATCGCAGTTGAGAGTGAGCAGGTTTTGGTTGAGCCATTGCATTATATTTGTTACTGCTGCCTCTGCATAAAGCTTAACAATATCCCAATTTGGCCCATAGACTATGACCGAGGTATCATCTGCATACGTAATGATCTTAGCATTGGGGATGGTCATTCTGCACATCTCATTGACGTATATTTGGAAAAGAGTTGGCCCAAGAATGCTTCCCTGAGGAACACCATAGGTAGTTACTACTTCGTCACTTATATGCTCTCCTATTTTAACTCGCAGGGTCCGGTTGTTAAGATAATCTTTAAAGATCTCGAGGATGTTTCCACGTACACCTAGGACTTCCATTTTGGAGATAAGTTTGGGAACAGACACTGTGTCAAAGGCATTGGAGAGATCTAGGAAGATCCCTAGACATTTGATTCTACTGTCCAGTTTTCTAGCAATGAATTGTGTCAGGTCAAGAACTGCATCTTCGGTTGAGATCCCTGTGCGAAAACCATACTGATTATCAACAATGAGTCGATGTTTGTTCAGAAATTTTATTAGACCGTTAGAAAGGATCCTTTCTAGTATTTTAGAGAGTGCTGATAGGACCGATATGGGTCTGTAGTTGTTGACACAGTTTCTGCTCCCTCCCTTATATATCGGATGGACGATGGCTTTTTTAAGCGCATCAGGAAAAACACCTTTCTGCAGGCAACAGTTAAAGATATACGTCAATGGTGGCGTTAAGGTTCGACGGCAACTCTTTAGTACAAAGGGAGATATGCCATCCCAACCTATTGCACAGTCATCTCGAAGTTGCATAATAAGGGACTCCATCTCCGATTCATCAATTTCAAGTATCACTAAAGAGTCGGTAGTGCTGAGTGACACATTAAGGCATGATCTCATAGGTGGGTTTGTGGGTTGGGGAGATTGGGACATGATTTTTTCTGCCAAGTTAGTGCCTATGTTACTAAAAAATCTGCACACTTCGTTAACGGATGATTTTGCGTTATCACAAATGTTTAGTAGTTCAATCGGGTTAGTTTTCTTTTTGCTGGTATTGGTGATTTGTTTTATCGTTTCCCAGAGTGCTTTTGGGTTGTAGCGGGATTTTTCCAGTTCACTTTTTTCATAGGCTATTTTTAGTTTACGGATGAGATTATTACAAAAGTTCCGGTATCGCTTATAGGTCGTATTCAGAATAAGATTTTCAGGGTCTGTTTTTGATTTATTATTTTGTAATCGGTCTCGATTATTCATACAACGCAAGAGTCCGGTTGTTATCCATGGTTTTATTATTATTTTATTTCTTGGAATTTTAATTTGTTTGGTATGCTTGGAAATTACTGAGGAGATAATATTTATGAACAAGTTCATGGATAAATTGGGATCAATAATTTTATATACTGGAGAAAAATCCGAGACTTCTAAGTCCAGTTTAATTGCATCATAGTCTATGCGAGTAGTTATGCGGGGTGGTTTATTATTCGGGTTTGTTTTAGCAATAGCGAATAAAACCGGTTTGTGATCCGTAATATGAGAGTCAAGTATAAGAGTAGTGACAGGAAGAGAAGTTTTAACGAGTACATGATCCAGACAGCTATCCAGCTGAGTATTGTACCGGTGGGTTGGAAGAAGACCGTGGGAAGCGTTTAAAATAAGATAATTAAGACAGTTGTTATCTGTATTACTGGGCTTGAGATCTATATTAATATCACCTATAAGGATTATATGTTTGTAGGAGGAAAGGCTAACGTAGACACTATTCAGACTATCTAAGAAATTTTCGGAACATTCCTTGGAGCTGTATGACGGGGACTTATATACTGCAACAATGGCAATATATTGGTTAACTACATGACATACCATACAGTTACCGTCAACAAAACGAGGTTCCCACACAAGAGTTCGGAGGGTTTGTTTTGTAAAGATAACTATTCCATCGTTTTGGTTACAGTTTATTTTGGTGCAATTGGATTCATATCCATCTAAGATAGGTATATGACTAACTTTACTGAGCCAGCACTCGGTCAGGATAACCACATCTAAATCGAGTGTTGTAGACTTAATTAGTGCTTGAAGTTGGTCAAAATTTTTATTTAAGCTACGGATGTTTAGGTGTAATATTTTTAAGTTTGAATTCTTGGGATTAATATACTCAATACATTTTTCTGGGGCACAATTAAATGAGTTACCCACAGTAGTAAGCGAGTCAAGCTCGCTACTTATATTATTAATGCTCACCATTGGAAGGCTTTAGAAAGAACAAATAGGTCACTGAAAGTAATTTTTATAAGGTTTTGTTTAGTAGTATGTCAATTCCTGGTAGGTGAGTGTAAGTGTGTTTGTGACATTTATTGTATTTATTTATGTGAGTCGTGTCTATATTTTTGTGTAGTGAATTATTTTGTGAGGTAGGTGAGTGTAAGAGAAGTATGAAAGATTGGTAGTTATAGTGAATGGAAAGACTAGTGTGAGATGTGAATGTAATTTTGTGTAGAGTACATATGCAACAGTGAGTTATAATTTGTATTATTGTGTGGATGCAAAATGGATTAAATATTTTGTTATGTTTAGAAATAAGTAAAATATTAGAGAATAGTAAAAAAAGTAAGTAGTAAATAAAAGTTAAAATATGGATTGTTACTATACAAGTTAAGAGTCATATGCCAGTGATAATTAAATCTTGAAGACATCTTTCTGATCTGACTAATAGCTGCTTGTCACCATCCTTTTTGCGTAAAAATATGTTTCCGTTGGAAGCCCAGCAGAACATGAAATTGTGTTTTAAATGCACGAATTATGGTAGAAAAGCCAACAAAAGTCATGGAATCACATATCATAAGTAAGTATTCCAAAATATTTAGATAAATAATATAGTTTCAATTATTTTGTCAAACATTCTTACTGCTAATGCTTAGGCGGCCATTGTAAGTAAAGAAAGAGAGAGCTAATTGGATTTCTTGCGAGTGTAACAAACACGGGAACGCATATGACATAGATTAGTTGCACAGAAGCGATAATGTTTATGGTGACTTTTATACCTACAATTATAGTTCTGTTTCACATTTTTTTCGCGCCTGTGTCCTTAGTTACAATTTATTAACATCTTATTACAACAGTTAAGTAAAACATTGATAAAATTACGAGTTTATTTTGCGTTGCTAAGTAATAGAGTCAAATGACATGAAATTATTAAATGGGACAGTGTGAGTCGATATTAAATGAACATGAAGTATACAATAATATAAATAAATATTACCTACGCTCACAACAATTAGCCTAGTATATAAAAATATATACAGAATGTTTGCATAATGATTTACATTTGAAAAATTAAAATAGGATTTGAAATATAGTAAATATAGATTAAACCGAATTAATTTCACTAATTACTATGGTTTATAATTGTTTATTTTATTGCATTAGGTTTCCTTTAATCACAGTCACAAAATATTAAATAGGTACACTTTAATCAAGTATTACAAAACTTCAATGACAAACATTAAAGTTCTGTAATACTTGATTGAAGTGTAAAAATGTTAAAAAATTGATTCTACTGTCCAGTTTTCTAGCAATGAATTGTGTCAGGTCAAGAACTGCATCTTCGGTTGAGATCCCTGTGCGAAAACCATACTGATTATCAGCAATGAGCCGATGTTTGTTCAGAAATTTTATTAGACCGTTAGAAAGGATCCTTTCTAGTATTTTAGAGAGTGCTGATAGGACCGATATGGGTCTGTAGTTGTTGACACAGTTTCTGCTCCCTCCCTTATATATCGGATGGACGATGGCTTTTTTAAGCGCATCAGGAAAAACACCTTTCTGCAGGCAACAGTTAAAGATATACGTCAATGGTGGCGTTAAGGTTCGACGGCAACTCTTTAGTACAAAGGGAGATATGCCATCCCAACCTATTGCACAGTCATCTCGAAGTTGCATAATATGGGACTCCACCTCCGATTCATCAATTTCAAGTATCACTAAAGAGTCGGTAGTGCTGAGTGACACATTAAGGCATGATCTCATAGGTGGGTTTGTGGGTTGGGGAGATTGGGACATGATTTTTTCTGCCAAGTTAGTGCCTATGTTACTAAAAAATCTGCACACTTCGTTAACGGATGATTTTGCGTTATCACAAATGTTTAGTAGTTCAATCGGGCTAGTTTTCTTTTTGCTGGTATTGGTGATTTGTTTTATCGTTTCCCAGAGTGCTTTTGGGTTGTAGCGGGATTTTTCCAGTTCACTTTTTTCATAGGCTATTTTTAGTTTACGGATGAGATTATTACAAAAGTTCCGGTATCGCTTATAGGTCGTATTCAGAATAAGATTTTCAGGGTCTGTTTTTGATTTATTATTTTGTAATCGGTCTCGATTATTCATACAACGCAAGAGTCCGGTTGTTATCCATGGTTTTATTATTATTTTATTTCTTGGAATTTTAATTTGTTTGGTATGCTTGGAAATTACTGAGGAGATAATATTTATGAACAAGTTCATGGATAAATTGGGATCAATAATTTTATATACTGGAGAAAAATCCGAGACTTCTAAGTCCAGTTTAATTGCATCATAGTCTATGCGAGTAGTTATGCGGGGTGGTTTATTATTCGGGTTTGTTTTAGCAATAGTGAATAAAACCGGTTTGTGATCCGTAATATGAGAGTCAAGTATAAGAGTAGTGACAGGAAGAGAAGTTTTAACGAGTACATGATCCAGACAGCTATCCAGCCGAGTATTGTACCGGTGGGTTGGAAGAAGACCGTGGGAAGCGTTTAAAATAAGATAATTAAGACAGTTGTTATCTGTATTACTGGGCTTGAGATCTATATTAATATCACCTATAAGGATTATATGTTTGTACGAGGAAAGGCTAACGTAGACACTATTCAGACTATCTAAGAAATTTTCAGAACATTCCTTGGAGCTGTATGACGGGGACCTATATACTGCAACAATGGCAATATATTGGTTAACTACATGACATACCATACAGTTACCGTCAACAAAAGGAGGTTCCCACACAAGAGTTCGGAGGGTTTGTTTTGTAAAGATAACTATTCCATCGTTTTGGTTACTGTTTATTTCGGTGCAATTGGATTCATATCCATCTAAGATAGGTATATGACTAACTTTACTGAGCCAGCACTCGGTCAGGATAATCACATCTAAATCGAGTGTTGTAGACTTAATTAGTGCTTGAAGTTGGTCAAAATTTTTATTTAAGCTACGGATGTTTAAGTGTAATATTTTTAAGTTTGAATTCTTGGGATTAATATACTCAATACATTTTTCTGGGGCACAATTAAATGAGTTACCCACAGTAGTAAGCGAGTCAAGCTCGCTACTTATATTATTAATGCTCACCATTGGAAGGCTTTAGAAAGAACAAATAGGTCACTGAAAGTAATTTTTATAAGGTTTTGTTTAGTAGTATGTCAATTCCTGGTAGGTGAGTGTAAGTGTGTTTGTGACATTTATTGTATTTATTTATGTGAGTCGTGTCTATATTTTTGTGTAGTGAATTATTTTGTGAGGTAGGTGAGTGTAAGAGAAGTATGAAAGATTGGTAGTTATAGTGAATGGAAAGACTAGTGTGAGATGTGAATGTAATTTTGTGTAGAGTACATATGCAACAGTGAGTTATAATTTGTATTATTGTGTGGATGCAAAATGGATTAAATATTTTGTTATGTTTAGAAATAAGTAAAATATTAGAGAATAGTAAAAAAAGTAAGTAGTAAATAAAAGTTAAAATATGGATTGTTACTATACAAGTTAAGAGTCATATGCCAGTGATAATTAAATCTTGAAGACATCTTTCTGATCTGACTAATAGCTGCTTGTCACCATCCTTTTTGCGTAAAAATATGTTTCCGTTGGAAGCCCAGCAGAACATTAAATTGTGTTTTAAATGCACGAATTATGATAGAAAAGCCAACAAAAGTCATGGAATCACATATCATAAGTAAGTATTCCAAAATATTTAGATAAATAATATAGTTTCAATTATTTTGTCAAACATTCTTACTGCTAATGCTTAGGCGGCCATTGTAAGTAAAGAAAGAGAGAGCTAATTGGATTTCTTGCGAGTGTAACAAACACGGGAACGCATATGACATAGATTAGTTGCACAGAAGCGATAATGTTTATGGTGACTTTTATACCTACAATTATAGTTCTGTTTCACATTTTTTTCGCGCCTGTGTCCTTAGTTACAATTTATTAACATCTTATTACAACAGTTAAGTAAAACATTGATAAAATTACGAGTTTATTTTGCGTTGCTAAGTAATAGAGTCAAATGACATGAAATTATTAAATGGGACAGTGTGAGTCGATATTAAATGAACATGAAGTATACAATAATATAAATAAATATTACCTACGCTCACAACAATTAGCCTAGTATATAAAAATATATACAGAATGTTTGCATAATGATTTACATTTGAAAAATTAAAATAGGATTTGAAATATAGTAAATATAGATTAAACCGAATTAATTTCACTAATTACTATGGTTTGTAATTGTTTATTTTATTGCATTAGGTTTCCTTTAATCACAGTCACAAAATATTAAATAGGTACACTTTAATCAAGTATTACAAAACTTCAATGACAAACATTAAAGTTCTGTAATACTTGATTGAAGTGTAAAAATGTTAAAAAATTATATATTCACCCAATTGAGCACCTTCTACCACCTACCAAATTACCTACTACTCTGTTATATTTCCTATCTGCATTCTTGTTATTCTTTGGCAATCAGCCAGTGTCAGTGTGTGTAAAGTGTCAGTGATTGGTTGGCAATCATCTTTTTTTCCATTTAAGCGCAGACGACAATCACTAGCCATCTTTTTCTTTTTTATGCTTTAGTTGCGCCCCATCTCATTCACACTGTACCAATGTAGTTAAATGTACGCAGTATAAAAATATGCATGTGTGCCTCTGCTGCGTTCGGACACATTTTTTTCGGTTAGTTTCTTAGCATATATCATATCTGTTTAATATTATATCAATGGTCCAGACATATGAAAATGTTTACAGTAACAATGCAATTATGAACTTGACTATATATTTTATTGAATATTGTATTAAAGGATATGTTTCATTTTGGACCACCACTATGTACACTATAATCTATATAGTGTAAAAGTTAAAAGGAAAAAAAAATAGATTTTTTAAGGTAGCCATGACAGAGATTATGACGTTTGATTGACGACTTAGACAGCTCAATTTTACCGTTGTGTTCTTGGTGAGTGCTGATTTGAGTTGGTTGTGTTTCGGAGCTTTAAGTGATTGTTTTTGTTTTGCGACCCTATTTACTAAATTACTAAATCTTCATTATTTACGCCTCTTAAAATTAATGAAACCAATCTAGCTGCACTAGCAGATAGCAAAAGATATGCTGTCGTATGTTACGAATTTCATGTTTTGTTTTTTTACGCAGTCGTATAGTAGATAATATTGATACGGTAGCATAAATACATGACACGTCAATCAAAAGTCGCTGTAATAATCATTTAAAAATGTATTGAATATTTATACTAAAAAGGTTTTTATAATATTTACTATAAATGCATTATAATAACAAACAGTATATATATTATAAAGTTAAACATTATTAGGTGTAGGTATACCTATACTCATAAATAAAACAAACGTTGATATGGTAGCATTATAAAATTTTATATAAAAGTAAATCCTAATAGTAAAAGTAGTAATCCATCTCTGTATGAGAGGAAACCTGTGCCCAGCAGTGGGGCGATAAGAAGGTTGATGATGATATAAAAGTAATCCCTGACAAACTTATGATATTGTTATGGTAAAAATTATAAAAATCATTCTTGGTTTTTATATATGAAAATGATTATATTATATGTTATTTATATTAAGTACTTTATCGCTAAACAATAAAGTCGAAAATCTATTAAAGAAATCTGACAGATTGTAGTAGCTTTATGTGCGGCGACTGTAGCTACCTATGCGTTGACGTAATGCCAATAATTTGAATTCTTTTTAATAAAAGTGCACTAACTAGGGGTCGCAAACCGGGATACCGAATTTCGAAAATACCGGAATACCGGGCCAAATTTAGGTCTTATTAATACCGGTATTCATTTTAAGAAACCGGGGTATTCGGTATTTTCGGTTTTAGTAAAATAAATACAGATAGATGAAATTATGCTCCATATAATTCAAATTACGCGCGCGCAAATCACACTGCCTTCGTTGGTTAAACCTAATAGAACTCCGACTATTACGGCGAGAGAGAAAGCAGGTCTCTTTGCATCTCTCTTTGCTTACAATTCACGTCTTGATACTAGTAGTGCTACTCCTTTTCTTCACTGCGCCACTTCAATGCCCGAGGTTCGCATTAGGAACAAGGAGGTTCTGAGAGTACTGTGTCGTCTGGACGTGAATAAGGGTAGTGGACTAGATGGCATACCAGCGATTGTTCTCAAGACGTGTCAGCGATTGTGCGCCGAGTTGTTTCCTGTATTGTCGTACCGATCCTTCCAACTGTCAACCGATTTCAATAACCTCCATAAGGTATGGAGGTTATTGAAATCGGCAAGATTAAGGAGGGTGAATTGAACTGCCGCCTCTTGACATACCTGGAAGGTAACGATCTCCTCAGTGACCAACAGTACAGGTTTCGCCGCAGTCGGTCAAGTGGGGAACTACTAGTGTATGACACACACTTGTGGAGTGAGACCCTCGAGAAAAATGCGGACACGATTGCCGTCTCCCTAGATGTCTCGAAGTCCTTCGACCGGGTATGGTACGCTGGCCTTTTGAGTGAGCTTCCAGCGTACGGCATTTCTCCTGGCCTGTCTGGATAAAAGACATCCTAACTGAATGGTTCCTCCGAGTCGTTGTCGACGGGTGCTCATCGGAGCCCATGTCGACTAATGTCGGTGTTCCTCAGGGGTCTGTTCTCTCTGCATCTCTGTTCCTGCTGTATATAAACGATCTGCTGATGCCCGGTATCTATGAGTATGCAGATGACGGTACAGTTGTGGAGAGATACCTGCTAGGGGCTCGGGCTAGTAAGGAAGCAATCCGGTCCAAAAGAGAGGCTATGGTAGAGCATACGAATGCTACACTACAGGCAGTCTCCGAATGGAGCGAAGCCAATCTTGTGGCATTCAATGCCTGCTAAAACACAAGCGTCTATTCACCGCCAAAAGGAGTCCGTTCATGTTGGCGCAGGTGCATTTATGTCAGGCGCGCTGTCAACGTTGCTTCCCAACATGGGGGGCCCGTGCGCCGCCTGTATGCGGTTATACGTGGGAATCGTGCGGTCCATGGCCCTGTATGGGGCCCCTGTGTGGGCGATGGACCTGACGGCCGGAACGCTCGCCATTCTGCGCAAGCCGCAGAGGGCGATGGCCGTCAGGGTCGTCCGCGGGTATCGCACGATTTCCTACGAGGCGGCTTGCGTCCTGGCCGGATCCCCGCCCTGGGACCTAGAGGCGAAAGTACTCGCGTCATTGTACCGATGGCGCGAGGAAGAGCGGACACGGGGCTCCAGTCCGGCGCAGCGGCAGATCGAGCTGCGCCGAGGGGAGCTCCGTCAGGTCCTGGTGGCGGACTGGCGGCAGAGGCTTATGCGCCCTACCGCCGGCCTCGCTACCGTCGAGGCGATCCGGCCAGTACTCGACGACTGGCTCGGGAGAAGGCACGGCTCCCTGTCGTTCAGGGTGACTCAGGTGCTGTCGGGGCACGGCTGCTTCGGCAAGTACCTGTGTCGCCTAGGCAGGGAGCCGGACGCTCGGTGCCACCACTGCGTCCAATGCGGGGAGGACACGGCGCAGCACACGCTCTCCGAGTGTGTAGCTTGGGAGGAGCAGCGCCGTGTCCTCACAAATGAAGTAGGAGGCGACCTGACGCTGCCGGCAGTAGTGCGGAGGATGGCCGGCAGCGCAGAGTCGTGGGACGCGGTGGTGTCCTTCTGCGAGGACGTGATGTCGCAGAAGGAAGCTGCGGAACGGGAGAGGGAGATCTCAACTCCCTTCCCGGGCCGCAGAAGACGCACCGGGCGCCGAAGAAGGGCGGATAACGCCCTCTTCCGCCCCCCATGAATGGGTCCAGGGGCGAGGGACATGGGGAAGTCCCCGCCCCCTATTCGATGGACCCCGAGGCGGAGGCGCGCGCGAGTGTCAGCGCGCGCCTCTGAGGCGATGCACGGGGTAGCTTAACACCCCACTACCCCGTGCCGGAGACGAGGCCCGGGCAGACCGGGCCAGCACGAGAGTGTGGGGCTGCGGAAGAATTTAGACTCCCGCGGCACTACGCGCGCTCGTGATAGAAGAGACACCGGGGTGGTTTTAGTCAGTAAAAGTCTGACAGACCCCGTCGCCCACCCTAGGGCGGCGGACATCCTATGAGGATTTCCACCCCGAAAAAAAAAAAAAATGTGCATTTATGTCGTGTGGAGTACTTTAGCCACATTTGTTGGCTGATGCTGCAAAATGCCACCTGGAAGCTTTAGATTCGGTGAAGAGACATACGAAGAGGCTAATTGGTGACCAAGATTTGGTTCAAAACGGTCTCCAAAGCCTGGAGTACAAGCGAAGAGTAGCCAGCCTGTCGGTGTTCTATAATCTATATGGATGCATTTTGGAGACTGTGCGAGGGCCCTTCTCCGTTCTATCATCAGACAACTCATCGTACGGCGAGTATCCACGGTTATGTTGTTCACCCTACTACGATCCGGACGAAGCGTTTTGCCTCGTCTTTTATACCGCGTACATTGACGGACGAACAATTTTCAAGCGGCGGTATTTCAGTCTGACTACAATTTAAGTGTCTTCAAGGCTACACTGAATAGGCTCTTAATAAACTAGCGCGCTTAACCTTCAACGGTTGCATCACTGCTTACCATCAGGCGGGATTGCGGTCAAGCACTAGATTATAATTATAATAAAAAAAAACGGCGATAGCCGATTAGCCGAACTTTCCACGCAATGATTAGCGAACGAGCCTATGGCGTGGCGCGAACGGTACACGTGAGTGAGTTGAACTTAGTTGCGAACGACAAGTGTCAAAATTTCTATTTCAACTATTTTACGTCATTGCGTGTTTTGATGGTGTTTTGGTTTGTTTTTGTTATCCACACACGGTTTTTTTTTTCATTATTTAATTCTGCGCTTAGGTAACTACTTACTAAGTATTCCTCCTTAACCTAACCTAACTTTATTATACTAAATTTGTTAACTTTTGCTTAATCCCGAAAATATCGAAAATACCGGATTATCGGTATTGGTCTGGAGCCAATACCGAAAATACCGGTTATGCTTAAATGGTTCGGTATTGCGACCCCTAGCACTAACTCATTTTTTCGATAAACGATCGAAATCCAATCTAATCCTTAAAGCGTTGTTCATAAGACAGTTTTTAAATACATTGTAGACTCTAATTTTGTATTCATAAAATTGTAACTTATGAGCTATAGCTCGTGATTCGAAAACGGCTCAGTAGCTTTTTATCTGTTTTGTTTATTGCTAATCGGAGCTTTATGTTCTCCATTTCGATGGTCCTAAGTATCGGCGTTGACACACTCGAAAACCGCAAAAATGATATACACGACGATTGATTGCAGCCGACGTGGAATTTTAGTCATCTTACAAAGACAGAACACTTGATCCAATTGATTGATTTTTTTAAATATATTTTATTATATTTTTGACTTAAGGTGAATGAACTGGGGTAATTATGTCGCCACTCTATACGGCGTATCCCTGGAATTAAAGGTTCGGACTGCGCTTGTATATAGAGTGTTGCAAGCTACTTCATCTTTAACTTCTTCTTCAGCCTATAGATGTCCATTGCTGGACAAAGGCCTCCCCAAGGCTTTCCACGCTGACCGGTCTTGTGCTACCCGCATCCATCGGCTTCCCGCGACCTTCACCAGCTCATCGGTCCAGCTTGTTGGGGGCCTCCCTATGCTGCGTCTTCCAGTACGTGGCCGCCACTCCAGAACCTTACTGCCCCATCGGCCATCGGTTCTACGAGCAATGTGCCCCGCCCACTGCCACTTAAGTTTAGCGACTCGCAGAGCTATGTCGGTGACTTTGGTTCTTCTGCGGATCTCCTGATTTCTGACTCTCTTTCCATTGCCCTTTGTGTGATTCAGAGCCTTCGTATGAGGCCTATTGTGAGCGACCATGTTTCAGTTCCGTAAGTCATCACTGGCAACACACACTGGTCAAAGACTTGTAGTCTTGAGACACTGTGGTATCTTGGACGACGAGAAGATGTAGTGTAGCTTCCCGAACACTGCCCAGCCGAGCTGGATTCGACGAGGCACCTCTTTCTCAAAGTTGGACTGTTTGTCCCAGGTATATATACTCGCCAACAACTTCGAGTGCAGAGCAATCAACTAGAATTGAAGTTGGTGCGACATGAGAGTTCGACATGATCTTCGTCTTATCCATGTTCATCTTTAGACCCACTTGTTGCATTTTGCCCAAGTCTTCCAGGGTCTCAGCCATGACCACGATATCATCTGCAAAACGGAGATAAGTTATGTACTGGCCGTTGATGTTGATGCCAAGTCCTTTCCAGCCCAGGAGCTTGAAGACATCTTCCAACGCAGGAGTGAACAATTTGGGAAATATGACATCTCCTTGTCTCACTCCACGCTGGGGTTGGATCGGAGTCCTGATCTTGGAGACGGACTGACATGGTAGCGTTTTTGTATAAACACTTTATCACCTCAATGTATCGATAGTCAATTTGGCACCGCTGGAGAGACTGTAGCACCGCCCAAGTCTCGATCGAATCGCCAGTCGCCAGTCACACAGGCCAAGCATATTGGTTTGTTATACTACTCGGACTTCTGTATAACTTGCCGCAGCGTATGTATGTGGTCTATGGTGCTAAAGCCCTTTCGGAAGCCTGCTTGTTCGGGAGGCTGGAAGTCGTCGAACCTGCTAGCGAGACGATGCGTGATGACCCTAGAAAACAGCTTATAGACATGGCTCAGGAGGGATATCGGTCTGTAGTTTTTCAGGAGGTTATGAACCGTACGAGGGTATCGATTTATGAAGTCTACGCTCCGTCCAGCGTCAACCCAACTCCAAAACCCCCAAAGCTTTCAGATCAAACTGCAAAATCCCTTAGAATGCCTCGGTGAATGCGTAGATGTGGACGACTATAACAACAGGTTTGTGGAATCCCACCAAACGGAAGGGTCCAAGTTTTACAAAACCCACGGAGGGTTTTGAACTCCGTCCAGCGTCAACCCAACTCCAAAACCCCCAAAGCTTTCAGATCAAATTGCAAAATCCCTTAGAATGCCTCGGTGAATGCGTAGATGTGGACGACTATAACAACAGGTTTGTGGAATCCCACCAAACGGAAGGGTCCAATTTTTACAAAACCCTCCGTTAAAAAGGACAGAAGAAGATCTCCGGTCCCATCCGTCGGCTAATGGAAGAGAGACGGGAGGTGGTCTTAAAATCCCCTGATGACGCTTCGCGTATCAGATGCCTTACCAGGCAAATCTACAAGTATTTGACTCGCGATATACGCCAATTTAATACAAATTATATTAAAGAGGCTATCGAGCGGAGCAAAGGCTCCAAAGTGTTCGCACGAGATTTGTCTGTTGGACAGAGCCTAGTTGCGAAGCTGAAGACTGGGGATGGTAGGATCGTCACTTCCAAGCCCGAGCTTTTGGGTGAGATTGAGAAATTCTACGGAGAGTTATACACGTACCTGTTGTAAGCCTGGCTAATGATCAGAGAGCCAGACTAACCCGACACTACACCGACGATATCCCGGACGTCAGCCTGTACGAGATTAGTATGGCCCTGAAACAGCTCAAGAACGATAAGGCGGCTGGAGATGATGGAATTACGGCTGAGCTTCTGAAAGCGGGTGGCAAACCGGTTCATAAAGTGCTTCAGAAGCTATTTAATTCCGTCATTCTTAAAGGCGAAACGCCTAAGGCGTGGCACAGGAGCGTGGTCGTACTGTTTTTCAAAAAAGGTGACAAAACTACATCATGCGTCATAACAATTCATGAAAGTTTCATTTTAAATTTAGTCAGAACTTATTTTTTTTTTTTTTTGTATATGCATAGTACTGTGTATTAGTTATTGGCTTGTCGCAGTTTTTCTGTAGTTGGGTGACCATATTTACATAACTAGACCCCTCCGTGCCACAGTTTAGCCGTTGGTCCCGGCTTTCATTCGTAGATCTTTCAAAGTAGTTACGGGTCGTCAAGTCTGCCCACGAGTCCTAACAGATAGGCAGGCAGTTGCTCCTGCGCTATTCAGCTGAATCCAGGTAGACTGAAAGCCAACCCCAAAATAGTTGGCAAAAGGCTGGGTTTTTTTTTTATATATATATATTATAAACTAGCGCTTGAACGCAATCCTGCCTGAAGCAGTGACGCAATCGTTGATGGTAAAGCGCACTAGTTTATTAAGAGCCTATTCACTCTAGCCTTGAAGACACTCAAATTGTAGTCCGACGGAAAAACCGCCGCTGGCAAATTATTCCAGTCCCTCGATGTACGGGGTATAAAGGAGGAGGCGAAACGCTTCGTCCGGATCGTAGTGGTGTTAACAACGTAAGGGTGGAAACCAGCCGTACGACGGGTCGTCCGCTGGTGGAACGGAGATGGGGGAATTAAATCATGCAATTAATCATGATGAATCATGATGTTTATTAATCATTGGATAGATGAAAAAAGTTAAAGATAGCCCATATCTTTGTAAGATAACTAAAGTTTCACACATAGTTATATTGATTAAAACATACCATCATTTCGAAATCCCTCCTTTGGATCTATAATATCAACTAGTCTGTGACAAACTGCTGATAATTCCTCTATGTCACCAACAATATTTATTTGCTTTATTGGAAATTTAAAAGTCCCTCAGAATATTTCAAAACAGCCTGCAAAAATATGATTATATAATTATGAAAATATACTGGCGATCACAGTCCCACAAGCACAAACTTCAAGTTTTTAAAATCATCTAAATAGCCCCATAAAAGTGGGGTATTTACGTAATTCTAACTAATAATTTTAACTGACGACTGTGCAAACTACACACATCAAAAGTGTCTAGGGATCAACATATATTTTTGCAATAACTTTTCTCCTGATTGATATTAATTAAAATTTTCTTTAAGGATTCATCAAATAAAGTGTTTTCGTTTGTCACAGTAACGATAAACCAAGTCACCTTTGCATTAATAAAGAAATTTGCCATTTTTCTAATAAAGGGATATTTGACATTTGAACCACTAACACAAAAGTTCGAAAAAAAGACTGAAATAACAGTTTTCTCTAAAATTTTATTGGGTAACTTAAACAATTAATAATCCGTGTTTCTACCGCGAACACTAACAACACAAGAACATCGGTTTGGCATACTCAAAATGAGTTCATCCAAATCACGCTGTGGAATGGCCGCCCATGTTCGTTGCAACAACAAAAAAAGGTCTTCTTGCGACTGGATACCCTCCATATTCGGCAGAGCTCTTCTCTGTAGCATATCCCATGCATGCTCAATCGGGTTCAAGTCTGGCGACTGAGCAGGCCAGGGCAGGACCTTGATGTTAGCTGCGGCGAGTCTGTCTTACAACTCTTGCGGTGTGCGGTCGTGCATTATCATGCATTAACTGAAATAAGGGACCGATTTGCACTTGTAGAGGAACGATGACGTCTGATACAATCGTTTCAGCATAAATTTGAGCGTTGAGGTTGCCTCTGATCCAAATCAACTCAGTTCTTCCGCCGATCCAAATACCCGCCCATACCATGATGGTTCCACCACTATAAGGATGGACTTCCTGGCAGGATTTTAATCGCTGTTGGCGTCCAGGGGTTCTCCAGTGTCGTATACGTCTTGTATCCGGTCTCATACCAAAACGAGACTCATCAGAAAAGCACACGAAACGCCATTGTTCTTCTGCCCAATTTCTGTGTTCAAGAGCCCATTGATATCGAATCCTACGATTGTGCATTGCTATAGGTGGTACCCGTAGCGGTCTTCAGGAATGAAGGTTCACTTCATGCAAGCGGTTTCTGACTGTTTGGTCGCTAATTAAGTTCCCTGAAGAGTGATGAAGCCTCACGGTTAACATCATGGCGGTTATTGTTGGAGCTCTTCGAGTTAAGATTTGAATGTATCAGTCTTGTCTCCGTGTGGTGCAGCGATACCGTCCTCCATGGCGCTCAGCCACGGTACCAGTGCTTCGGTAACGTGTCCAAAGTCGACTGATAACACTCTGACTTGTATTCAGAGCTAAAGCCACAGTACGTTGCCGGGAACCAGCTTCTATCATTCCCACGGCTCTGAGCATTTCTTCCCTGCTTAAATGACGTCGCCGCTCCATAATAACGTTGGTTTTAATCGGTAGTAGGGAAACAGTAGCACTAATAATGTCTTCAATGCGTTGTATGTTTTTATAGGGAAAATATTGACAGCTGATTTTCATCTTTTACTCGAATTTGATTCACAGTTCCTGATTCAAATTATGAAATGCACCAAAAGGATCCATATAAATTTATAAAATCATAAATTTATTACAAAGCCACATCTCAATCTCAAGAAATCCGCATAAAAATGCTTGATCCCTAGACACTTTTGATGTGTGTATTTTGGCATAGAATAACATATTATAATACTATGCAGTGACATAGATATAAGCTTACAATATAAATTACTATGCAACTCTTAATTGTAAATTTGTTTTAAAATCCAGGAATAAAAGGTTTCCTTAAGAGATAAATCATTTCCTCATTATTCTAAAAATAGAAATTATAAGAATAAACAGCTGTTAAGTAATGTCTGACCCTATATTTGTCATTCATCCTCTGAGCTAAAGACTGCTTGGAATCCAGAAATTGTTACAGTAATTGGTAGCATTTCTTTTTCACAGCAGAACACATATATAAACATAAACAATAAATAAATAAATAAATATCTAAATAAAATATGCATTGTTGGCACGCTTTGTATGAAGTAGTAGTTGTAAGTAGTAGTTGTATAGAAACTGGCAGTATCTAAATAAAATACAAGCAACTATGTAACAAAATAGAGTTTAAGAAGAAAACATGTGACTTAATTAACAGACTTAATGTAATACCAATCACCTCACAAACAATTTCTTAAAATTGTTGCTTATTTGAAGAGTACAACTGTATAACTTAGCATTACTATTGAATAAATCTGGTATTAAGTTTATTTATTTAAACCTTATTGCACAGCTCAAATATTCATTACTTAAAGAATAACTACATTCAACACTACAAAATATACTATGATCGGCCTTATCACTAATGTAATCTCATCCAGGCAGCCTTAGAACGGACAGAGATTTAGATTTAGTCCAGTAAATAAGTAATGCAGTTCTTTTTGCTTTCCTTTAGTTTATTGCCTAACCAAATGCTGTATATAGTAAATACATAGGTGAACTATTCAAAAAAAATGCTGTGCTAAAGGCAGTCCTAAAGTTGATACACTGGTGCAAAAGATGTCAACATTACGGTCCCTAACTATGTAAATTAACTCAAAAAATATCAACTTACTTGAATATCAGTCAGCTTTTCATATAGTTTGTGCAAGTTTCTGTTGGTCATCATTATACTTAAATGCGGATATTCTCCGGTGAACAAATCCATCAAATTGGTAGTTGTTCCATCTTTTAGATCAAAAGGTATCGGATTTGTTTCCCTTCTTTGGCAACTCAGGCGATGTCGACAATTTTGCCAGCGTCATATGGTGGTTATCAATTAAACATTTCAATTAGATGAAATACATTATTATTTTGAAAGAAAGAAAAGCGTTGGGTACAAATAAAGCCCTGCTTGTTTTAACCACACGTCTGGAACGTAGCAGATGAAGTCGAGTAGTATCTGTCTACGACCGTATGAAGAAGGCGTAACTTAATCAGTATGTTATAATTTATTAATTACAGTACCTGCTTTAAAAAAGAAAGAAATCCTAGAGCACAGAGTACTTTAATTTCCTGAGGTAATGATGACAACTTGATTGACATAGTGACAGATATAGTCGTTATTTCACGTAACTGAATAGCTAGTTACGAATCAAATTAAAAAGTAGTTATTTTTGTAAATGCGTTATTTCATACACAACTTATGCCGTAGCCGTATCATGCATCATACAAATTCTTTGCATGCATCACACCGGCATAATTTATTGATTTAACTGTATAGCTACACAGTCAAGAAAATGATTCAATTTAGTTTCGTTTCGTGAGTAACGGTATAGTTGGTGGACGTATAGTTATGCAAACAATCACAGTAGCCGAATGAATATAACTAGCTACAAAAATAACTCGTTTTATAACAGGTGACACCGACTAAGTAACTGTTTATGTTACGTTTCTTGAAAAAGGCGTAACGAGCCACAATTAAGTGACAGTGACAGCCAGCAGATGCAGAACTTCAACTTGACATTAATTGAGTCCGTCGTGCCATCAAAGAAGTTACATATATAAATTTCTTTGCGTGCCATAGTCATTTTCGTATCTATAATCTGTGATCTTACTACCTATCTGTCAATCAGCGAAGAAACATTTTATACTAGCAGCTGCCTGCGACTTGTTTTTTTTTTTTTTCTTTTTAAAAATTATAAACAAGCGCTTGACCGCAATCCCGCCTGATGGTAAGCAGTGACGCAATCGTTGATGGTAAAGCGCACTAGTTTATTAAGAGCATATTCACTCTAGCCTTGAAGACACTCATATTGTAGTCGGACGGAAACACCGCCGCTGGCAAATAGTTCCAGTCCCTCTATGCACGCGGTGTAAAGAAGGAGTTGAAGCGCTTCGCCCGGATCGTAGTGGTGTCAACAACGTAAGGGTGGAAACTCGCCGTGCGACGGGTCGTCCGATGATGGAACGGAGATGGGGGAATTCAATCATGCAATTCCCTCGCACACTCCCCAAAATGCATACTATAGACACCGAAAGGCTGGCTACTCTACGCCTGTGCTCTAAGCTTTGGAGACCGTCTCGAGTTAAATCAGGGTCACCAATCAGCCTCAAATACCGGCTAATTTTCGAAGAGATTTTAACCAATACAGCATAAATCCTTATCCAATTTTATTCTTTAGATAAATTGTTGATTTAATATAGACCTATTTTGCCCTTTACAGTATATGATTTTAGTGAATATTATCGAAGATATTACAGATTTATAAATTGCGGGTAGGAGCGGCCAGCCGGGGCGGCAGGTGCGGCGGCGGACCGCTATATTTTTATGCGTTTTTCTGTAGTGTATTTAGTTTACACATTGCACCCGTGTGAAGCCGGGGCGGGTCGCCAGTATAGTATAAACAGTTTAATTGTTATCTAATGTGTCCCTGTAACATAGATTTGTAGTTTTACTAACCCATGTGTTTGTCCATGAAACCAAGCCTGACCCAAAAGTTTTATACAACGTGGCGCCATAATGGTGACATTAACTGAAAACAAATATACTTTTGTTACATTTTGGCTTCACGAAGAGATTTTCTTTTCATGAACTGATACAATTAACGAAGTTACATAAATTTTTAGAAACTACCATTTAATTACCATTTAGAGCAACCCGTATTTAGAGAACTGTCGCGTAGCGGTCATTTGCCGGGATCATGGATCATAATTAACATTTCATCTGTACGGGGCAGGGGTCAGCTTATGCGTTCCGTACTACCCTATGTGTACATGAAGAAATAACACTATTTATGGACTGTATATACTATTTATTTTACTATAAAATCTATCGGTACAAAACACTATGGTAAACTATTTTATAATGTTGGCAACACTAGCACTATTACGGGTACAGAAATTTACAATTATGGCAACACTGACAACACTATATAACTATGGCGGGAAAGGGATTTAAAAAACGTAATGAAACTATGACGTGGAATATGGCGGCAAACACTGTCACTATACACTGGCACTGCACTGTTACTATAATGCACTGTTACTGTTCACTATCACTGTTTACTGTCACTATTCACTGTTCACTGTTCACTCGGAGATCAACTGGAACGATTATTCAAAACTGAATGACTGTTACTATACTTCACTGTTTACTATACTGTTACACTGTACTATTCACTATTTACTTGTAGATCAGCTCGAACGACAACTCAAAACTGAATAACTGTTTACTATTACTGTTCTTCACTATAGACTATACTATTACACTGTACTATTCACTATTTCTCGCAGATCAGCTCGAACGACAACTCAAAACTGAATACTGTTTACTATTACTGTACTTCACTATAGACTATACTAATTCACTTTACTATTCACTTTTCCTCGCAGATCAGCTCGAACGACAACTCAAAACTGAATAACTATTCGCCGGCTAGTTCGCGTATTTATACGGTCAAACCGCAAGTCGAGAACTTTCCCGAATCGCTTTACAGAATAGTTCCGAATTTTCTCGCCGCTACGCGGACCTGAAGATGATATGTCTGTACTCTTCTTTATCTATCTATCTCGTTCTAACATTGGCAGTTGGGTGGTTCCGCTACTCGACAACAGATGTCGCTGATGCTAAAGAAGTTGATATGTCTGTACTCTTCTTGATCTGTCTGTCTCGTTCTAACATTGGCCGTTGGGTGGTTCCGCTACTCGACAACAGATGTCGCTGATGCTAAGGAAGTTGATATGTCTGTACTCTTCCTTATCTGTCTGTCTCCTTCTAACATTGGCGGTTGGGTGGTTCCGGTACTCGATACCAGACGTCGCTGTCATTGGTCAATGCGCGTGTGTGAGTTGATAGTTTGTCAAGTCAATAACTGTCAATATGTTGATGTTTTATTATTCCTCAGAATTCTAGATCTTTCGTTTGATTTCTTATCTATGGCTATTGCGTCGAAATGTCATCTGTCAGTCTTGCTACTATTTGTTTACATATTTTGTTGTGATAATTTTCTTAAAATGTTTCTATTAATTTTTATGTGAAATGTGGAATGTGAGGTGGAATGTTTTCGTCGCGAACATACTCCCGCCGTGCGTTGTCGGTATCGACAGCGCATCTATTCCGGTGAAGCGACGATACTGTCTGTGACTGGAAGCAACACGAGCTTCTACGTTGGTCTTCGGAAAATCCCGCCTGCTGTTTTCTATGACTTCTAGGCTCCCGCCGGTATTGCAAATTCGGAAGATACTGTTTTATCCGTCTTCTCCAAAACATATCTGCATGTCTCTGTGATTTTGGGTATTCTTTTCTGTATTTTTCCGCGTGTAATACGGTACACGGTAATAACGGTGATCTTCTTGCTCCGAGGTTTACGGACTTCATTCTATATTCTGTTGGAGAACCCTCCCGCCGGTTTTTTCGCCACCGAAATCGTAATTTGTCTATGTCTTTTGTGATACCTATCTGTTTCTCATACCTTGCCTTTAACTCTGGACTTCTATCCAATTTTCTTTCTATTCCACTCAGCCTCTTGAATGCTTGTTCGTAGTTATTTGGTAGTTCTATTTTATCCTTCTTCCACAGCAGACCTGTCTCATATCCGCCCTCGGGACGTTCTACGGTTTTATCTCTAAGAACTGCCAGTGTTCTTTCTTCTGGATCGGTTTTCGGTTTTCTTGCTGTTACTCCCAACGAGTCTATCAAAAAGTCTTTCTTTATCTGTTCATTTAACTTTTCTAAACTGGTTCTGTAGCAGTAGTGGACATTTCTTCCGAGGCTTCTCGTATTGACTCCATGAAGAACCCATCCTAAAGGCGTTAATGATGCCACTGGTTGATCTGCGGATCCTCTTTTTATTGTTTCAGCTATTAAGAGTTGCCAATTGTCCTGTCCAATCAACAGAGTTGGTATTTGTTCTTCGTATTGAATGGCGTGTTTAATGTCTTCGAGGTGCATGCAATGGTCTATGTCTTCTATTTTTACTGTTTGCGGTGCTAAATTTAATTGGTCAATTGTACGTGCGTTGATTTTCAGTTCTTTCCCTTGGCCTCTAATTTTGAAAGTGACTCGCTGTGATCTATCTGCTTCTAATTTAGCTCCTGCTACTGCTTCTATTTGCAAGGGATCGGTTGGACCTCGACATCCAATTTGGCTTGCTACCTTTGAATCTATGAGTGTTACTGTCGATCCGTCGTCCAATAAAGCATGGATGTTCATTTCCCCACGAGGTCCCTTGACTGTAACGGGTAGGATTTTCAAAAATGCGAACTGTTTCTGGGTTGCAGCTGAAGTTACACGTTCTTCTGTTTTGGCGGTTTGATCTTCTTTCCTTGTTGTGAAATGTAATAGCGAATGGTGCGTACGTTCACACCCGTCGACTTTGCAGGTCTGTGATCGGCAGCTATGCTCTGAAGTCCTTTTCTTCAGACATCGAAAACAAAGGTGATACTCCTTTGCCAGCTCCCAGCGCTTGTTGCTGTCTGCTTCTTTAAATTTCGGACATTCTCTTGCTTGATGCTTTGAATTCTTACATAGGACGCATGTTTGAGTTGCGTTTTCTGTCTTCTTATATTTTTCTGCCGCTCTATATGTTCTGTCTCTATGATATTGCTCGAATTCTTTTCGTGGCTCTCTGTATTGTTGTTCCTTTCTGTATTCCTTTTGCTGTGGCTCTTTTCTATATTCCACTCTATGATATTGTTCTCTGCGGTACGGTTGATTGGCATCTCTTCTTGGTTGATCGTAATCGCGTTTCTCTATTCTTTCTGGTGATGCGAATCTTCCAATCTTGCGGGCTTCTTTAGTGATAAATTTGCTGAATGTAACTAAGTCTGGTTCATCTTCATTTTCTTCGTCAACAATATCCAGCCACCTAGAACGGAGTGTAGGGGTCAACTTCTGTGTCAGGCTCTTTAGGATTTCAGGGCTGTACAGGTAGTGGCTACGCTTCAGTGCTTGGAGAGTGGCGACGGCGTTCTGTACTTTACTTGCGAACAGGCATATATCTTGCGCCGATTCTGTTATGCGTCGCAGGTTTTTCAGGCTGTCTAGCTCGGAGAGTGCAATCGAATCTGGTCTACCGAATCGATACTCTAATGTTTCTAACACATCAGCTGGCTTTGCATTTGCAATAAGTAGACAACGGACTGCTTCTTGGGCTCTTCCCTTCAGTGATCGACGTAGTCTTGCGGTATTCTCCACGTCTGTATAGTATTCCTCTGTTTCTTTATATGCTGCGCGATAGGCGAGCCATTCTGTATGAGCCCCGCTGAAGTAGGGCAATTCTCCGATGTATCGTGGTTTATACGAACGGGCTGCTTGTGCTATAGCTGAAGCTAAGTCGGTGACATCTATCTTCTGTCTGTCGTCGCTTTCTTCTTTCCTCTTTTCTGAGTTGTGATTTTCTTCTTTATTCTGATTTTTGGACCACCTTCTTTCTTCGTGCTTCTTTTCTTTATAGTCTTCATATTCATCATCTTCGTCTTCTTGTTTCGATCTTCTCTTTATCGTGGTCTTCAAATCTTCTGTCTTCTGGTATTTTTCTATTTCTTGTTCTTCAGTCTTTATTCTTAAATTTTCTTTCTTCAGTTCTTCGGTTTTCATCTTGAAGGATTTTTGTTCTTGAAAATCTTCAGTTTTCATTTTTCTGGGAGTATCTGGTTTCTTTTCTTCAAAATCTTCCCATGTTACGTTGGAATGTTGATCCACCCATTCTCGAACCCGATCTGTTCTTCGGCTGTTTTCACTGACATGTGAGGAGTTTTCATGCTCTTGTTCTCTATTTTCTTCTATCTGGAGTAGGATTTCTAATTGTTCTCTTTTGAGCCTCTCTTCGTTTATTTTGCTCAGAATGATCTGTTCTTTTAGTCGTAGTGAATTTACAGAAACTGTAGACTTCATTGATTTAGCTTTTTGTACTGCATCTTCTCGTAGTAAATCACGTGCTGATGACTGTGGTAATACCTGCGGTGGTAGCTGTGGCGCCATCTGCGGTGGCGGGTGTGCAAACTGTTGCGGCGATTGTTCAGGAGCCTGCTCATGTTCATAAGCAGGCTGCTGCATGTCGGCGTGCACTTGTGCTCTCGTAACGGACCTTGTCACTGGCATTTTAAAGTCCTCGTAAAAGTGTCCACAGTAATGTTCACAAAAATGTCCACTAATACACGAACTATAACTGTCTATTCACACTTGAAAATGTCTATGATCCACTATTGTCCACTCTATAACTCGGTTATATAACACTAATCGTACGAATAAATGTCTATATTAATCGATTGTCTATGAAACTGTAAACTCTTAATGTCCATGTATCTATGTAACTATCAGTCTATACTGTTTTCACAACACTGAAACGCGTGCGTGCGGGGTGCTTTTTCTGTAGACGGCGAAAATGTCCAATTTTGGCCACGTACTCAAAACACTATACTGTCTATACTGTCCACACCACACTGATACTCACGAAACTATATCGTCCTTTAAAATAACTATAACGAAACACTGTTTTAACACTCGCGGCGCGGTGATACGACTCGATACGAAACACTGTCAGAGTCTATATCACGATCTGGTTCACAATCCGGCTCGAAGGACCACTATGTACGGGGTAGGGGTCAGCATATACGTTCCGTACTACCCCATGTGTACATGGAGAAACAACACTATAATGGACTGTATAAACTATTTATTTTACTATAAAATCTATCGGTACAAAACACTATGGTAAACTATTTTATAATGTTGGCAACACTAGCACTATTACGGGTACAGAAATTTACAATTATGGCAACACTGACAACACTATATAACTATGGCGGGAAAGGGATTTAAAAAAACGTAATGAAACTATGACGTGGAATATGGCGGCAAACACTGTCACTATTACTGCACTGCACTGTTACTATAATGCACTGTTACTGTTCACTATCACTGTTTACTGTCACTATTCACTGTTCACTGTTCACTCGGAGATCAACTGGAACGATTATTCAAAACTGAATGACTGTTACTATACTTCACTGTTTACTATACTGTTACACTGTACTATTCACTATTTACTTGTAGATCAGCTCGAACGACAACTCAAAACTGAATAACTGTTTACTATTACTGTTCTTCACTATAGACTATACTATTACACTGTACTATTCACTATTTCTCGCAGATCAGCTCGAACGACAACTCAAAACTGAATACTGTTTACTATTACTGTACTTCACTATAGACTATACTAATTCACTTTACTATTCACTTTTCCTCGCAGATCAGCTCGAACGACAACTCAAAACTGAATAACTATTCGCCGGCTAGTTCGCGTATTTATACGGTCAAACCGCAAGTCGAGAACTTTCCCGAATCGCTTTACAGAATAGTTCCGAATTTTCTCGCCGCTACGCGGACCTGAAGATGATATGTCTGTACTCTTCTTTATCTATCTATCTCGTTCTAACATTGGCAGTTGGGTGGTTCCGCTACTCGACAACAGATGTCGCTGATGCTAAAGAAGTTGATATGTCTGTACTCTTCTTGATCTGTCTGTCTCGTTCTAACATTGGCCGTTGGGTGGTTCCGCTACTCGACAACAGATGTCGCTGATGCTAAGGAAGTTGATATGTCTGTACTCTTCCTTATCTGTCTGTCTCCTTCTAACATTGGCGGTTGGGTGGTTCCGCTACTCGACACCAGACGTCGCTGTCATTGGTCAATGCACGTGTGTGAGTTGATAGTTTGTCAGGTCGATAACTGTCAATATGTTAATGTTTTATTATTCTTCAGAATTCTAGATCTTTCGTTTGATTTCTTATCTATGGCTATTGCGTCGAAATATCATCTGTCAGTCTTGCTACTATTTGTTTACATATTTGTTGAGATAATTTTCTTAAAATGCTTCTATTAATTTTTATGAGAATGTGGAATGTAAAGTGCAATGTTTTCGTCGCGAACATCATCAATGAAATTAAAATGAATACATTGTTGCATAAAAGAGATAGGTAGATATTCTCTTTATTGGCGAACGGCACAAGCGACACGACTTCCCCTCGGCCCCTCCCGCTACAACGCGCGCCTCCGCAATTTTTTTTTTTTTTTTTTTTTAGTGTTAGCCGAACCGGTGTCCACTCTTATTACCGGCTGTGTGCATAACTTCGTCGAATACAATTTTTGTGAATGTTTTTGTGGAAAAGACGCTTACATAGTATTTTATCAATTTTTTTTGTGTAATTAGGATAGTAATTAGATTATGGTACCGCGATAAAGACGCTTTGTTTCATTTTAGTTTGGTCGTTTTACGTCTTTTGTGTTACGAACGTTATTTGTGTTATTTTATTTATTAGTGCTTGTGTAAACTTGTGTCTATGATGGCGAGTCCACATCCCAACTACACAGCAGCTGAGTATGCGGACATGATTCTAATTTACGGAGAGTGTCATCAAAATGCCGCCCTTGCAGTAAGGACATATCGTGAGAGATATGGCAATTCCAGACAATGCCCTACTAATCCTCGCACTATTGAAGGAGTTCTTCAGCGCATCCGTGAAAACCGGCCAGTGGATCCTAGGTCTCAACGCCCTGATCGGCCGCCTACACGTCAAACCCCGATTCGACTAACTCAAAATGTGCTACAACATTTTGAAAACCAACCGAAAACTAGCCTCCGCCAGAGCACTAGGCGTTTTCAGGTTCATCACAGAACCATACACCAGGTTTTAAAGCGGGAAAAGTGGCACCCGTTTAAATTTCGAAAAGTACATTCTCTGGCATCGAGTGATAAATTAATTAGAATGGAATATTGTTCGTGGTTACTGCGTAAAGTTGAAGAGGACAGTGACTTTCTTTCCCAAATTTGTTGGACTGACGAAAGCACGTTTACGAGAAACGGCATGTGGAACCAGCACAATCTGCACCATTGGGCACCCAAAAGCCAAAACCCGCGTATTTGGATTTTCAGTAAATGTTTGGGCAGCTATTCACACTGATAACATCATCGGACCCGTGTTCATTGATGGGACTTCGAACGGGGAAAGGTTTGTTAATTTATTAAATGATACGGTGTCAGAATACACCAACAATTTAAACGTCCGTCAATACTAACGAATGTGGTATCAATTGGTGGCGCTTTACCATCAACGATTGCGTCACTGCTTACCATCCGGCAGGATTGCGGTCAAGCGCTAGTTTATAATATGTAAAAAAAAAAAAAAATTAGATGGCGCGCCAGCCCACTCCGTAACAGCAGCCAGGCAGTGACTAAATAACACGTTTGGCGCTCAATGGATCGGCAGATTTGGACCTCGTAGGTGGCCAGCAAGATCGCCAGACCTCACGCGGCTCACGCCATTCGATTTTTTTTTTTTATTGTGTGCGTCCGTCAAAAACCATGTATTCGCTGAGAACGTGGATTCGGTGGAACAGTTACGCCATCGACTAACAAATGCGTTTGAAAAAGTGAGGGAAATGTCTTTAAGTGATAATTTATTATCAAACGTGCGGGAAAACATGAAACGTGGTTTAGCTCTCTGTGTCCGCCAAAAAGGTGGACTCATTGAACATAAGAAAACTTAAAATAAAAGCAGTGACTAGTGATGAACTGATGATAGTTACTTTTATGTAATAATAACAGTTAAGTGGGATATGATTAGTGTTTGACTATAACTAGCTCCGCTGTAGATACCATTAGTGCAAGGAGCGCGCGCCGCCGGATTCAATGATAAAAGCCGTCAAAGAATCATCATCATCATCATCATCATCTCAGCGTTTATCCCGGTTGCATCCGCGGCTGTCGCGTTGGAGCCCGGGGTCCACTTTCTTACTTAACTTCCTCCATTTCGCGCGATCTTTAGCATCCTGTGGTGTGAGATTGTTGGCACGCATTGTCGTGTTAGACAGTAAAAGAAGAGGGAAGAGGGACGAAAACAAAGAATTTATTAATTACAATAAATAGCAAATAAAAATAAAAGTATAAAAATGATGAATGAAGGTGAAGTACAAGTAAAAACATAAAAAGGTAAAATATAAAAGTAAAGCTTCAGTGACGGCCTCGGCGGCGGAGGGCCACGCAGAGGGCCCGGCGGCTGAAGGTGGGTGAAGAGGGCCGGCGCAGATGCCCGGCGGCTGAAGACAGGCGGTTGAGGGTCAGCGAAGAAGGCCGGCGCAGAGGCTCGGCGGCTGAAGCCCAGCGGCTGAGGGCCGGCGACAGCTGTAGGCAGGCGGTTGAGGGTCGCAGAAGAGTTGTAGAGGAGCGGGGCGGCCGAGAGGGCCGACAACAGCAGCGGAGATCCAGAAACTGCAGCGAAAAGCGGCTCCCGCGGCAGAGGTCCGGCTACAGCAGCGGCGCCGCCATCAGAGGCGGTGGCGCCGCCAACAGAGACAGTACCAGGCAGCAGAAATATAGCAGGACCGGCCCCTGCAACGGAGAGCCGGCAGCAGCACGATAGGAGGGTCCCCTCTCCGCGAGGGAGAGGGTAACCCTAGGAGGGCTCTGCAGGGATAAAACACTCGATAAATAAACTATTACAACGTAAGCACCAGGCCGAAACTCAAGCTGAACTCACAACGGTCTGCGAGGGCTTCCGAAGAAACCTCGCAGAACAGCATTCCACAAAATTTTGAATATTTAAAAGTAATATAAAATACCGTAAAGGCGTTCGGCATAACAAATCCGATAGAAAGATAGCGGGCAGTTAAGAATTTAGAAGAAAAAAGGTTGTCATAGAGACATAATCAACAGCGTTGTCAAAAACTGTCATAACAATGAAAATGTTATTGTAAATATGTAAATATTTAAATTATAGCGTTATGTTGTGTAGGAAAAATGAATACGGTACAGCACAGGTACAACTTCTTACGCCTAGTTATCGCCAAGTCGCCGAAACTTGGCTTGAAGTTGAGGACCGTGTCTGTAAGCAGAATAATGAGTCTTGGTGTAGTATAATATTATCAGAACTGCGCCTCATAATACTAGAATGCGTATTATGACCTGCAGAAATGAATGATATATGAGTATGAAGAAGTAAGTATATGTAGGTTAATAAAATAACACTACAGCATGTCATCTCTTACAACGTCAAGCCAACACTTCTTTGGTCTACCCCGCTTGCTCCGGCCCGGCGGAGGCGCCATGGCAAGACATTTGTGACCCACGTAACATACCGGTTTTCGTAAGACGTGACCGTACCAACGTAGGCGACCCTCCTGCAGTTTGTCCGCTATGTCACGGACATGAAGACTGCCACGGATGCGGGAGTTCCTGATGCGGTCCTTCCGCGTAACTCCATACATCCACCGCAGCATATTCATCTCCGTGACACGCAGCTCCTGTTTGTGTCGCTCAAGCACAGGCCACGCCTCACTACCATAGAGGAGAACAGGTCTAATGATGGTCTTATAGACCCCCCCTTAAGCTTAACCGGCATTTTGGGGTCACAAATGACACCCGTCACCTCACGCCATTTTGCCCAAGCTGCGGAAATACGTGCCCTGACGTCGCAATCAATGTCGCCGGACGCGTGGAGTACAGACCCCAAGTATTTAAACTGGTCTGTGCACTCGACCTTGTCACTGCCTATGCGCACAGACATGGGGTCTGTCGTGTTGCTAGCCATATACACGGTCTTCGCCACATTGAGTTTCAGACCTCCGTTCTCGAGCGAGTCCTTCCACATATTCACACGCCGCACCAGCCGATTCCTGTCCGCGTCCGCCAGCGCGATATCGTCAGCATACAATAGCAACCAAGGAGGTTGCTCATGTGAATCCCTGATGCTATCCGACAAAACGTCTAATATCACGCTGAACAGAAACGGACTAAGGACGGAACCTTGGTGGACTCCGACGGTGACGGGGAAGGGTTTAGTGTCACCAACAGCGGTCCTAACAACGGAATCGGAATTGAGGTACATATCTCGAATTATGTCAACATAGGCTTCTGGTACCCCTTTGGACCTCAGTGCCCACCAGATCACCCCTCGAGGGACACAGTCGAAGGCCTTCTGCATATCAAGAAAGAGCATATGCAGAGGCGTGTTCTTCGATCTGTATCTCTCCATGGCGATCCTTAGTGCAAAGATAGGATCCATGGTTCCGTACCCTGGACGAAACCCATATTGACACTCCGAGACAGCACACTCCTGTCGGATCCGGGAGTCTATAATCCTCTCAAAGATCTTCATGGTGTGGGACATGACCTTTATACCGCGACAGTTGCCACACTCCTGAACCGAGCCCTTGCCTTTGAAGACTGGAGTAATAATACTCAGCCTCCATTGGCTCGGGATTTTGCCGGTCAGGAGCACGCGGTTCAGAAAGCTAGTTAGCATGCCCACACCGCGAGGAACCATCGCCTTCCAGGCCTCAATGGGGACTCCATCAGCTCCGACAGCTTTCCGATTCGCCATGCGACGAAGAGCCGTATGGACTTCCTCAGGCGTTATCGGGGTCACTAATCCAAGATTTGGAGGGAGTTCCGGTGTCTGTATCTCTTGGTGCTGCTTATTCAGCAGCTCGTGGAAGTACGAGCGCCATCTCTCCTTCACCGCGAGGTCTTCGCATAGCAGGTTGCCAGCAGGGTCTTTTGCACAGCGGCACTTGGATATATCCTGTGCCGCTTTGACCCTAGAACGCGCCAACTTGTAAATGAGCTTTTGCCCCTCAGACGATTCCAACTTCTCGTAGAGCGGTTGCAAGTGGTCTCATCTGGAAAAAAAAAGCCGTCAAAGAATCTTATTACTTTATTAACCTTGAGCCTTAATGCTTTAGTGATAAAGTTGAAAATCGGATAAAGAAAACTGATAGATTGTAGACTTAGCTTGATGTGCTGTCGTCTGTATCATTTACGCTTGTGTGCCAGCCCGCTAACAAGTTCGGTACGCGAAGCGACGCGTTCCAGCTCCGAGCACCTCCGAGGTAAGTAATTGCGTGAATGAATTTTTGCAAGGGTGATCCCAATTTTGGTTACTTTTATATTATTTATTTCGTTTGATTTCTTTTTCTTTTTTCGATTTATCTTAAACTATCAATTAAACTATCAAAAGTAATATGATTAGTGGGCACTAGCCCTACTCCGGTATTAATTTAATGTCACTATTATAGCGCCACGTTGTATATCAGATTTGATTTTAAATTACAATTAGTATAGATGTTCAGATTTATGATCGTTGCTGAATTCAGTGGCTAACATGATTTTTTGGCCATTAAAAGTTGCGTAGGTGCTCAAGCAAAACAATTTCATCATCATCGACCTTTTATCGTCCCACTGCTGGGCACAGGTCTCCTTTCATACAGAGAAGGATTGAGCGTAATCACCACGCTTGCTCAATGCGGGTTGGCGATTTCAGACTTAAAGTCGAAGTTTCCTCAAGATGTTTTCCTTCAACCTTCAGTCATTGGTGTCCAAGATATACTTAGAAAGTACATATAACTTTAGAAAAGTTACATTGGTACTTGCCTGACCTGGAATCGAACCCGTGCACTCATATTTGTTATGTTACACCATGACTTCTAGTCAAAACAATGTATTTTTTATAAATTGTCATTATTTCTTAGGATTAATAAACAGAAGGACTTTAGAAAGTAGACAATGCTTGTAATACTACTAAAATATTATATAAACATATTAAAAATAACAAAAGTATTGTAGTACCGTATTTCATAAAACATTATTTAAAAAAGTTTTACAATGGTATTAAATAACAAAAACTAATGGCGACTACTAATGATAAGATAATTACAATATTATAATACACAACAACTCCCGCTTGCATTGTCTAGCTTACACTACCTCGCGGCATCACTATCTTTCTAGCCCACTGACATCCACGTATGTAATCACTTGCTTTTTTTATTGTTATGGCCAGGTTTACCTAATACAATAATCATAACAAATAATATGAATTAGGTATTGATAGGTTTTGCTAAAAAAAAACATTGTTTACCTCAAGCGATAGCTAAGCAAGTATTATGGGGAAATAAAATATATGAGCCACTGAATTTAGTTATGATCACAACTGAGAATAACTATACTAAATCAGATCTAAAATCTGAATTATAAAACTTTTGTGCCGAGCCTGGATTTTTTGGCCATTCTCCTTTAAATAAATAACCAACTCGTTTTGAATTAAATTTATTGATGCTCTATTTATCTCTTCTCGCCACTTTCGATTCATTACAAAAAAAAACCCTTTCAGTAAAAGCTGAACTCGCAGGAATGGAGAGTAGAGAGTAAGTTTCCATTAACCGTTTTAAACATTTCGTTCAGCAATTACAAATCGTTAAGTACCCATAATGAGTATAACGGCACATGGCCATCATCAGAAGAAGTTGGCGCTACTAAAGCATCATCTGGGGAAGATGACCATCGTTAGAAGAAGTTAGCGGTACAAAAGTATCATTTGGGGAAGCTCCGTCTTTATTTAGCTAGGGATCCTTTGTAGGCGTAGGTTATCGGGCAAGGAGCTATTCAATTATAACGATAAACTTTAAATCAAACTTTGATCACTACAATTTTACAACAATTTTCCTAAGAAATAACGTTCCACTTGACACGAGTCGCACATCCAAGTTAACCGTAGACCAGCTGTCACCAGTCCCCGTTATTTCATCTTTTGTGCCAGTGTCGGGTGTTACGTTTATGAATCACTACACGATTACATTACATTTCGTTCAGAAATTAGAAAATGGATTAATCGGATAACTTAAAACTATATCGCTATCAGACGGTGCTCAGCGCCGATAAGTATTTTGTTTTACGCATCACAGTAAAGGTTGAAAGTAAAGTATTTTTGCATACTTTATTTGTATGTAATAAAAGTATAATTACCAAAAATAAAGTACGATACGTTATTATAAAGTATGGTTGATTGGTTGGCAACCATATTCACAAGATGGCCACCGTTTAATTTCATTAGCCCCAGCGTAAAAAAATTTGATTCTACAAGACCCGATGCCCACAAGTTATTTTGTTTTTCTTGTTGTAATGTTTTTCAAAGCATAACAACAAGAAAATTATACATAACTAGCGGTCGCTAGCGACTTCGTTCGCGTGGAGTTAGTTATGCACCGCTCCTATTGGTCGCAGCGTGATGTTATATAACCTAAAGCCTTCCTGGATTAATGGGCTATCCAACGCAAAAAGAATTTTTGAAACCAGACCAGTAGTTCTCGAGATTATCGCGAACAAACAAACTCTTCAGCTTTGTATATTAGTATAGATAACTTTTTATTGGGAATGGGTCTACTGGAATGCGGAGTACGTATGTATTCTTATGTATAGCATACCCATAACTCTGGTCAAGAAATCTAGAGGGCACTTCAAAATTGCTTGCATAAAGAATTTCACGAGAGGGCTCTCTTTTTCCCTAGCTAGTATAATCCTCTTTGGGCCTGCGTCTGTTTGCCACGCCGTTACCACGTGACAATGGCAGAATAGTCGGAACCGGCACAGTTGCCAAAAATGGGAAAAAAAATATTTGTCCACCGTCAGTCCAACATATCCAAAGAATATTAAACTTTGGTCATTCTCCAGCGTTTGATTATTTATTAATCGTTCGCACGTGTTCTTGGCAAAATTGAACTTTGGTCATATCTATACAACGTGTAACAAAAAGGGTATATACATACCAAGGGCATGTCATCTTTAGATGATATCAAACGATATCGGAAGGGTTTCAACTCAAAATAAAATACTCAAAAAATTAGTACCAAATTATCGGTTTCGTGTGTTTCATAAAATAAAATCATAACAAACGTGGCAGCACACTACATACGTTAATAACTACTCGTTACCCGTCACGTTACTTGCCAAAATCCGATAAATGTCTTCAATATCTCTCTCCGACTAGTATGATAGTAGCCTATCACAGGCGGTATTTTTCCTCATAACTTCCTAACATAAAGAGATAGGATTAAAAAACCCTTCCAATATCGTTTGATATCATGTAAAGATGCCATGCCTTTGTTATGTATATACCCTTTATGTTACACGTTGTATATTTGGCAGCGGGAAGCTGAGATGAGTGCCACGCTCATTTTTCATTGGACTTTTAATTTATTTATAGTGTCGTTTACTAAATAAAAACGCGTGATTCATGTAGTAAAAAGTGCATTCAGTGCATAATTCATAAAGAACAGTGAAATATTGTAGCATAGTGGCCACATCATGGCATTGTACCAAATCTTCCTCCTAGTGTCGATTCAGGCGGGAAACGAAGGGAGATAGGTTTAGATTAGGATAAGTTAGTTTAGTTAGGATAGGATAGTCGAATATTAATTAATGAAGACATGGCAGTATGGTCTTTGACCTTAGCCTGATCCAAATGGTATAAATAAAACAAAAAGAAAACTCTATGGTCCGTCATGACTGTCATAGACTTATAAGTCTATGACAAGTTATCGAGCAGTATCTGTCATTTTTGACAGATACTACTCGATAACTCGACTCCATTTATGTGCTACCGCTACGTTCCAAACGTGAATAAAACAAGTCTGGCTTTATTAGTACACAACGCTTTTCTTTCTCTCAAAACGATAGTGTACCACCATATGACGCTGGCAGAATAGTCGACATCGCCTGAGTTGCCAAAGAAGAGAAGACAAATCATAAACCCAACCAATTACGACTACCAATTTGAAGAATTTATGTTTAGCGGAGAATACCCGCATGTGTACATATATTGACCAACAGGAATTTGCACAAACTATGAGAAGCTGACTGATATTCCAGTAAGTTGATATTTTTAGAGTTCATTCAGTCAGGAACCGCAATGTTTAAGTTGTGCATGTTGTTGCACCAGTGTATCAACTTCAAGACGGCCTTTAGCAGTGTTTTTCTTGAATAACATATTATATTAAATATTATATATATTTTTAGTTTTGCTTTGGTGGTATTTTGGCATGGTAGCTGGCATATGGTAAATTATTTCATTGTTGTTGTATATTCTTCTGTTCATCAATCTACATAGTATTGTATAAAGTCATGTTTTTTTAAATGAACAGACAGCTGTGCTGCTAGGGAGTTTGTTCCGCCACTTCTTCCCAACGAAAGCACTAGGAAGTGTTGATGAGTGGGTGTTTTGGGGGACTGTCTTATGTAATATTAACATTCAAAAAGTGCTGATTCTCAGCCTAATTTGAAAAAAATTATTGTTGAATAGTTCACCTCTGTACTCCAATTGTTTAGGCAATTAACTAAAGGCCAGAAAAAAAAACATTTGGCTTAGTTATTGGGCTAAATCTTAATTGTATATTGTGTATTGTTTAATGTATTCTTAAGTAATGTATTTTTTTAACTGTAAAATAAAGTATATATAAATAAATGGACATAACACTTAAGTTGTACCATTGTACTCTTTAATTCAGAAACATTATTAACAAATTATATGTGAGGTGACTGGTATAACATTAAGTGTGTTAATTGACTCACAATTTTCTTTTTAAACTTTATTTTGTTACAGTTTTTATTATATTTAGAAACTAGATACACAGTGTGCCAATAATACATATGGTGAACAAAATACAGGTTATATTATACCGAGACTTATTAATAGTCTACCCTCATTATTATATAAAATGTTTTATTTTAAAAAATATCAAATGCTAACTCAAACTTTATTAATTTAATATTATTTAGTAGTGATGGTAATGTATTTAAAGACATAAAGATGTTATTAATTGTATCATCAATAATGCATACATACAAAATGCTTCACTCTATAGTTTTATATTGATATATATTCATGATAGCACAAGTTTATAACTTAAAGGTGTTTGGTTGCTATTTAGTATGAATGATCCTGTATTCCTTAGTATAAATAATAAATAATTAAAAAGTAATATGTTATTCCTTGCCAAACTACCTTGCACACTGGTCAGTTAAATTAGTAGCATGGCCGACTCTCTGGGATACATTAGAATTACTTAAGTGTCTTTTTTATGTAGATGGAAAATCAAATGGCGTCTCCTGCTCTAGGTTGAGCCGAAGGGTGTGTCAAACTTTTATTGACCCAAACCCACCAATGTTCCTTCACTTGCATCTACGTAAAGTACACTCCCTTCGGGCCCTTTAAAATGATTTTATAAACATAAGTTTGTGCTTGTGGGACTATGATCACCAGTATATTTTCATAATTATATATTTTTCTTTTTACAGGCAAATTCTCTCGAACGCTGCTTTGAAATATTCCAAAGGCCTTTTCAATCTCTATTAAAGCAGACAAATATTAAAGGTGAATGTCAAACTAAAAGTATTGCTGTTGCAGAGGAATTATCAATTTGCAGTTTGTGACTGTCTACATGTTATTGACCCAAAGGAAGAATATCTAAGTTATGGTATGTTTTAAAAATAAAAATAATTTTATCAGTAAATAACATCTTAAATCAAAATATAATCTGTTAATTTTATATTGATCAGATATTATTTTGAGTTATTGCAAAGCTTTGTTCCAATGTTAAGTTTAATCAATATAACGGTAACATTGTGTTATAAAATATGTAAAACAAATAATACTCAAAACTAAATTGGTCTGCCTATCTGACCTTCATAACCCAGTTACTGGGTGATACATCTCTTGTTAAAGAATATTCACTTGCTTTTTGCTAGTTACAATATTACTTAATTTTTTCACGAATCTTCCTACAACATTACAAATCTTCTAAAGCAACGCACGTAATAACTATGATTTGACCTCGGTAGCATAAAATTTACCTATATCATTAGCCACTTGACCATTGAGTCATTACGCAATGAGTTGTAATGATCCTACTTTGAAGTTGTTTAGCGACTTGAACCCGTATCATAAATCTCAAAAGAATTGAAGGTAGTTTAATATTAACTGTATAAAAATTTAAATTTTGTTCAATGATAACCTTCTTTAAAAAAAACATCTATATATACAACGTTATTTTTTGTTTATGCGAAACCCGAGACACGTGTCCAGTATTTTTATGTAAAGTACTTATCTACCGAATTTCAAAAAGATATCACGAAAATTCACAAGCTGGCACCACGCGACGGCGCAGCTGATCGCGTGCTCGCGCCTAAAGCGGCGTCATCTTGCGCTCATTAATAATAATTTGTATGTTATGTAATTAACTAGTGATAACATATTCCATCACCCTTGCAGGCTTTGGACTGTCGTAAGGGTTAGGTTAGTGTAGGTAGATATTATTATGTACACACGACAGCACATCAAGCTACTGCAATCTGTCAGATTTCCTTATTAGATATTCAACTTTATTTGTAAAGCATTAACGCTCAAGGTTAATTGGGAATATAGAAAGAAAGAAGAAGAAAGAAAATACATTTATTCAGCACAGACTTGGCACACAATACAATACATCTAGCATAAACACACATCGGGTAGCAACAAAAAATATTAAAAATCTTATAACAAGTAAAATGTAGTTTAAAAAACTAAAAAAACATGCTTTTAAAAAACATCAAACTAAAAAGATAAAAATCATTTTTTTTAAAAAGCGTGAGGCCCTTTGTGCCATAATTTTTGTATATTAAGCGCCTCACGCTTTTTTTGAAATTATTTTTATGATGTTTTTTAAAAGCATGTTTTTTTAGTTTTTTTAATGATATTTATTTTCAACTTTTTAGTTCGATATTATTTAAAAAAAAATACGAACGAACGAACGTATTGAAAACGGTGGGACATTTTACAGTAATAATAGTCCAAAGAGTTAGAGACGGCCAAACAAACAAAAAAGCAAGCAAACATACAAGTGAAGCTAATAAAAAGCATGTAAAAAAAACCCTTAAACCCTTGTGTAAAAAAATAGCAGCAAAGTGTGCCTCGTGGCTGCACCAAAAAGGTCCAGTTCGGCAAAGAGGCCAGACAACTAGTGCCTCACGCTGGTTTTCAACTGAACCTGATGTGAGGTGAGGTGACGGGTGTAAATCAGTTTTATTCAACTGCATAACGTGTGTATTCATACTTCTTCTTCTCTTCTTCAGCCTATAGATGTCCACTGCTGGGTAAAGGCCTCCCCCAAGGCTTTTCACGCTGACCGGTCTTGCGCTGCTCGCATCCATCGGCTTTCCGCGACCTTCACCAGGTTATTGGTCCACCTTGTTGGAGGCCTCCCTACGCTGCGTCTTCCAGTACGTGGCCACCACTCCAGAACCTTACTGCCCCATCGGCCATCGGTTCTACGAGCAATGTGCCCTGCCCACTGCCACTTAAGTTAAGCGACTCGCAGAGCTATGTCGGTGACTTTGGTTCTTCTGCGGATCTCCTCATTTCTGATTCGATCACGCAGAGAAACTCCGAGCATAGCTGTTTCCATTGCCATTTGTGTGAAAACTTGCTGATAAACTATACAACAAGATAATTGACAATAAATCCTCATTTATTTTTACGTCCATATCCTCCAGTTTGTCAACCGCATCGAAAAATGTGCCCATCTCATCACGAATATCTCCCGATTCGCTCATCTTGTTCAATAATAGCCTTTTTAACAGCGTCGCCTTCTTGGTCCACGCGAGGCGTAAATTGATTCCAGTTTCAGCCATACCTCTCTAGACGTGGTGCAACCTGTTATATTTCGCAATTCGAATGCGTTTATCGCTAGTATTATATCTGCCTTGGCCCTAGCGTCCTCGGCTTCCCATTTCAAACTCTCAATATCGCCAGTTGGCTTAGTTTCCTTACCACAAACATATTTCCACCCGTAATTTTTTATCAAAATAGCTTGGGCTTGAATCTTCTAGCTGTCATAATTCTCTTTGCTTAGTGGTTCAATACGGGTTTCTGAAAACATTATCTATACGTACTTACTTTTAGTAATGTTTTATATGAACTCAAAATTCCGTTCCCTTCTTCACTGGGCCCATAACCATTCTCGGGGCTATAAGCCGAGATAGAGTGCACAGTGTTATTCGCGTTAGAAGGAAACTCAAATAGTTGAGATATTAATAGATATAATTACGTAGATACATTACAATGAACACATAACAAGAGATTCGCAGAATAATAGACATATTAATTTTCCTTGTCAACAACTTGACACGTTTTGCTTCATATTTCAAATATATAAAAATATATTTTTTACAGCCAGACTTTGTATATCCTCAACATTATCTACCATATGACTGCGATAAAAACAAAAGATGAATTTCGAACATTCGACAGCGTACATTTTGTTACTTGTTAATGCAGCTAGATTAGTTTTATTGGTATTAAGAGGCGTAAATAACGAGAGTTTGGCTGCGACTTTAGTAAACTGGGTCGCAAAAAAAAAACAATCACTAAAAGCTTCAAAACACAACCAACTCAAATCAACACTCACCACGAACACAACGGGAAATTTGAACTGTCAAAGTCGTGGCTCGTCATGGCTACCTTAAAAAGGTGTCTCACTAAAAGTCTTTTGAAATAATTAGTTATTATTAAGTAATTTAGTAGTATTTTTATGAATATCTATTATTTCCTTTTTATCTATACAATATGTAAAGAAAACGCCGTCTGATCCAAAAGGATAATAAAGGTTAGGTATACACGTAACCAAATAAAATATGAAATTTTACATAATCATCATAGTAACAATACTAATTAATTTTGAAATAATCTTTTTTTTCGCAAAATAATTCCAACTTCCCCAAAACTTGGTTGGTAATTTCTTATAAAGTGACAACACCATTTTAATCAGTATTGGATGCGACCCGAAAACGTGCAGCGTGCCCTGCCCCCTTCGCCCGCGCAGGAATTGCCTAGCGCACATGGTTTAAGTTACCTCGCTTTTGCGAAATAATATTTATTTTTTCAGGGAGATTTTTTTTTTAAGTTTAGTCCGGTTTTGTTTTTTAGATTTTGCTTTGGCATTTGTAGAATCAGTTATCGATACCTAATTATATCTTCACGGAGGAGAGGGGTTCTTTTTTAACATATTGTATAGTTTAAATAGTGGTGGCCCAAAAAGAAACATCTCCTTTAGAACAATATTCAATAAAACCATTAATCTATTACATTTATATGGTCATGTTCATAATTTACAAAAATATCTAAGTCCCATATAACTGGAGACTGCGGTCTGGGTGGGAATCCACGTCGTTCGCTGTATAACTTACTGCTCTCTTACTTTGAAAATCATCAGCCATTTCCTATTTTCGAGTGTAAAATGTACAAAGCGCTTGAATACATTATTTCGATTCGTTTGTATGTCAATGTTCTTTTCACATTTACTTATTATATTTACTACCACAGAGGCGACTATTGTGAGAAAACCAAAACGGAACACACGAAGAACAAAGAAAAAGATGGTGCAATTACAGCCGAGCAAATGACAAAAGACATCAGTCTCGAATGTTATTCGGAAAACTCGGAAATGGACGTCTAAGCTTGGCACATATTTCAAAGAAACTAATGCGTAATCTGCGAAATTCTCATTAAGTAAAAAGAGAGTACAAGTATGTTATTTGCCAGCCTAGTTTTATCGAAAAGGATAAATTAAAATTTCGCATTTGCACACTGATGATAAACGCGCGTTAACTGGCGATAAAGTTTTATTGTACAAGACGTATTTGTACACACACTGGTGTGAAATCTTATAAGTGTTATGTATGTCAATGAAATTTTAATTGAAGGAGTCGCTTGAAAATGAATATTTGTACAGAAACTGGTGAAAATAAGTGTGTTGTATGTCAACGAAATTTTAGTCGAAGGGCTCACTTAATAGAGCATATGCGTACACACACTGGTGATAAACCTTATGTGTGTGATGTATGTCAACGTAAATTCAGCCAGAAGAGTATTTTAACAAAGCATTTGCGTACACACACTGGTGAAAGATCTTATAAGTGTGATGTATGTCAACAAAGTTTTAGTAGAAGTTGTCATTTAACATTGCATATGCGTACACACACTGGTGATAAACCTTATAAGTGTGATGTATGTCATCAAAATTTTAGTCGAAAGAGTCATTTAAAAGCACATATGCGTACACACTCTGGTGATAGACCTTACGTATGTAAAGTATGTCAACGTAAGTTTAGCCGGAATGATATTTTAACAGTGCATTTGCGTACACACACTGGTGAAAAACCTTATAAGTGTGATGTATGTCAACGTAAATTTTACGAGAAAAGAAGATTAGCAATACATATGCGTACACACACTGGTGAAAATCCATATCAGTGTGGAGTTTGTCAACGCAGTTTGACTACAAAGAGTCGTTTAACACGACATATGCGTATACACAAAAGTTGAAATTTCACATTCGTACACACTTGAAAAACCTTGCAAGTGATGCCTGTCAATATAGTCGGAATATTAATTTAAACTTTTTAATTTTAAGTTTGGATTTAGTCGAAAGGTTAATTTAAAAATACATATGTGCACACAGACTGGTGAAAATCCTTATAATTTTTATGTATATCAACATAATTTCAGTCGAAGGAGTCATCTAACTATACTATGATTTTTAATTCGAGTCGGAAAAATGACAAGGACAACTGTCAGTAATACGAAAAAGGGTGACCCGCCACAATAGTGATGTTCGGCAATCAATAGACTTATATATTTAGTCATGCATTATTTTTTTATTGTAAATATGTAATACATACCGTATCTAACAATATGATTTTAGAAACCTTACCAGCATATTAAACTCACTACAACATTATTACAAGAATTGGGGAAGAAATGTTTAAAGAGATTCAGAGGAATTAAGTAAAATAATTCAAATCATTTTATACGTTTTTATTCATTACTTTTTTCTTGATTACGACTCGAATCGGAATCAGTTACATTTATAATTAATGAATCCACTCATTCATCCATGATATGGTCGAGTTGACACATTTCGTCTTCAACTTTTATGGTATGATTGATGCACTTTCTCCAATTTTCCGATGTCACTTCCTTCAGGCCTTCTTCAAATAATTAATTTACGTCTTTTATTTTAAAAAAAATTGTTATTCTTGGCGACGTACCCCTTTGCTTGAGCCCAAATTAACTCTATTGGGTTGAGCTGACAGTGATTGGGGGTGCAGACGCAAGATTGTGACACAGTATTCAGCGGCCAATTCTTCCACAGCATAGTGTTCGTAATCAGTTTTTTATAACTTTACTAGTTCCATTAATTGAGCCTTTATCATTGCAGTTTGATAATTAATTCGTTTGTCATCCAACCACTGAACAATATCAGCCTTCTGCCAGTTTGAAGTAGGGATACGCTCGACTTTTCTAGAATGGTACTATGGGTTATCTAATAGCAGCACCGCATTTGGTTTTAAATTTGGCAAAATGCTTTTAAGCCATTCTTCAAAACACTCACACTGTGTGATTTGTCCGTATATATATTTATTTATATTTATAAAAAAAAAAACATTTCTTCATGATAATCCATACTATTTTTATTCGATTCAAAAATAAGTTTAAATTAACGAGAGTTGACTGTCTATAAGTATACATGTAATGAATCGTCAAGGGCAGCTTAAGACATTTTTGGCCCGAAACTGATATCGAAAAGAGGGGACATAAACTAGCCGCCTCGTAGCTCGGATCGATCCCCAATGGGTCTTTTCTTTCGGAATATCTTAAGATTTACGACACCAACCCAGTTGACGAATTCTAGGATCGTATTCGCATAGAAACCAAAATAATACAACAAAAACATGTAAAGCTTTTATCGAAAATTTCCGCTCTAGATTGCAGTAATGCCAGAATAATGAATTGATGATGAAATTGAAATTGATTGCATATGGATGATATGATTTTAAGAAATAAATTCTCCTTTTGTATTCCATCGAAACCAATAAACAATTTTAATCTGCCTACTGCAATTATATTTTTATCATTATTTCAAATATAAACGGACTTATGGTCCACCCTGTATTTTTATTTATATACATATACGCAATTTAAATTTGAATAAAAAAAATTCTATCTCGACTAAGTTTTAATTGTAAAATCTCGATTTACCACATCACTATTTATTTGGGACAAAAAACCTGCAACACTGGAATTGTCATTTTTCTGACTCGAATTAAAAATCAGTGTGTACGTATATGTGTACACGTATTTGTGAAAAACTTTATAATAATACATATTATGCGTACACAGACTGGTGAAAAACAATGTAATTGTGGAGTATGTCAATGCGACCTTACTGAAAAGTGTGTATTAACAAAACATATGCATATACACACTGGTGAAAATTTTTATAAATGTGATGTATATGTTATCGAAGTTATGCATAAGTTAACGTAATTTTAGTGATAAGAATAATTCAACAAATGATTCAACAAGTGAACCTTGTAAGTAAACCTTGTATGTCAACGTAGTTTTAGTCAAAAGTATAATTTAACAATGCCTATGCGTACACAATTGTGAAGAACCTTTATGTGTGATGTATGTCAACGTAATTTTAGTCGGAAGATTACTTTAACAAGACATGCGTACACACACCGGCGAGAATCCTTGGGGGCGTGATGTTCGTGTTATATTCCATGTTATATACCTATGTTCGCTTATGAATGCTCAATCTTGATTATGTTAGTTTTATTTTCATTTTCTAATTAATTTTGTCATTTGTATTCATCATTCACAACGTATTTTCCTATTGTTACTGTGTTTACACCTAGTTATTTAGACATGCTGTAGTCTTCTGTAATTAAAGGAGTACAAGTAAAAGAACCTTTTTTCTTATTGTACGGACGAGAGCAGTTCAAGCTACCCGAAACTTTCAAATAATCGCGATCAACCTTGAGCCTTAATACTTTAGAGATAAAGTTGAAACTCTAACGAAGAAATTGTAGGAGCTTGATGTGCTGTCGTCTGTATATTTGTATGGCGAAATAATCAAAATGTGTACAAAATATGGTTATTTAAGAATAAAGATATGTCAGATTTATTTATTAGATTTTCAACTTGATCTCTAAAGGTGAAATTTCGTGTAGCTTGACTTGCTGTCGTCTGTACTCACATCAAGTATGTAAAATTGTCAAAAGTCAACATTCATCCATACTAATATTATAAATGCGAAAGTGACTCTTGTATGTCTGTCTGTTACGCTTTCCCGCTTAAACTTCTCAACCGATTTTGAAGAAATTTGGCACAGACAATCTTTAGACGCTGAGAAAGGACATAGGCTACCTTTTATTGAAAAAATTGAAATTCCCGAGGGAAATCTTAAAAGCGCGAATTAACCGAATTCCACGAGGGCGATGTCGCGGGCGGAAAGCTGCACAAAATGAACTGTCTTATAGAACTTACATGTCACCTGGTGCCATTTTAATTTAAAAATACGTTCCGTTTTAACTCATTTCTGAAATACTATTAAATGTAATTAAGGCAGTAATATATTAAGTATTTTTAAACAAATTAATTATATTATTTTTATTGTTAATTGATATAAAATCAAAATTGTTTATTTCAAATTAACCAACAGTTGGTGCTTTTGAATAGTCAATGTCGGTCAGTCCAAGAAAAGTGAAGCTAAATTCATATCATGACTAGTCTTGTAAAATAAATTAAAAATATTATTCAAGTATTTTTTTAAAAATTTAATCGCTTAATTAAATGCCGCTGCTCTGTTAAAGTGAAACGCATAGGTAGCAGAGATTAAAATAAACAGGTTTGGATGCATTTAAACTTGTTATTATTTAATACTAGCTTTCCGCCCGCGGCTTCGCCCGCGTGGAGTTCGGTAATATCACGTTTTTTAGTTTTCCCTCGGGAACATCATATTTTTCGGGATAAAAGATAGCCTATGTTCTTTCTCAGGGTCCAAAGATTGTCTGTGCCAAATTTCATCAAAATCGGTTGAGAGGTTTAAGCGGGAAAGCGTAACAGACAGACAGACAGAGTTACTTTCGCATTTATAATAATACTAGCTTTCCGCCCGCGGCTTCGCCCGCGTGGAGGTCGGTTATATCGCGCTTTTTAGATTTCCCTCGGGAACATCATATTTTTCCGGGATAAAAGGTAGCCTATGTTCTTTCTCATGGTCCAAAGATTGTCTGTGCCAAATTTCATCAAAATCCGTTGAGAGGTTTAAGCGGGAAAGCGTAACAGACAGACAGACAGACAGAGTTACTTTCGCATTTATAATATTAGTATGGATAGTATGGATTAATACAAAACATTTCCCAATGTACCTAATATAAGTTTGATCCGGTTATTTAAAGCACGTATAGATGGCTGTTTTTTGATACATCAATCATTAACGTACGCGTTCAGGCCATAGTTGGCCATCCTCCTTTGAAACTTCTAGTAGATAAAAACAAACAGTAACATGATTACATACTTGTTTTAGCAACTGTTCAAGCATAAATATCATCCATATTTATCATCCGTACCAACAAACATTAACGATAAACCTATTCTTAAAATGCGCGAACGCTTGCGCACCTTTAATATATCCTGCGCATCTGACCGCTTCCGTTGAACTGGACTCTGAGTTCGCAAAAGTCCTGTGGCGATGGGTAGAAGTAGCCTGGCCTGATGTAGCTGGGCTTTGTCTGATACCTGCACTCAGGCGGTCTCGGCGGTGTGAGTACACGCAGTGGTCGTTTTTGCGCTGCATATTTGGGACGACAGCGCGGATTCGGCAGCACCTGGGATGACAAAGCAGCCCTGTTTAGGGAGGCACTGCTTTCCTCGCTCAGCCGGGGAGGGGGCTAGAAAAGGTGCCCTATAATTTTATCTAAAGAAAAGCATTTAAAACGTAACATTGATACAAAAAAACAAACAATCTACAATGTCTTTCAATGTGCCAAAACACGCGCCTTCAAAATATTGTGATAGTAACATGGTAACATTGCCGAGCACAAGCAACAACAACGGGCAGGCGTCCGCGCTGCCGGTGCCGAGTTCCGCTAGTTACGCGGCGGTGACTCGGAAGGACGCGGCGGCGAAAGTAAACAACTGCCACTTTACCTACGCAGGGTAGGTAAGTAGGTAGGCCTACATAAATCCACGAAGCAGGTAATGTGGCACAGTCTCAATAAAATACACTTTTTGTAATCTTTATTTTAGTTTTATTAGGAAATAATACAATAGGCGACTAGAAGAGAAAGGAACTTTTTCTTCATTATTAACTTTGTGTCAACTTATCTTTAGAAAAAATATTTTAGGAGTAAAATTCACAAAGAAAGTCGTTTAATTGATCACAACCCGAACATGCTTCATGGGCCCACCTCTTGCAGACAGAACCCTGTATCCAGACATCATCATGTTTTGACTTGGACCAAGTTTCACCGCAGTAAAATCAGGTGGAGCTAACAATGGAGAGGTTAATGTGCCAAGTTGCCAATCTAATAATGGCGACATTAACGTGCTTGCTTGCATATCTAACATTGGTGGTGTAATTGCTAGTGATTCCTCTTGGGTATCCTGTAGAATTGATGGAGACTTTTCTTTATCAAGTGTCTCATCCTCTTTGCTGGGATTATTCTATTGTGTTTCCGGTTCAACAAGAGTCATATCTGTTGTTGTCTGAAGCTAAAATGTCATGATCTTTAAAGACGTGGTGATCGATTGGCTCTATTCCACATTTACGAAAACCATTGACTGCAATAGACCGTTGGGCTGCCTCACTGTAAGCTTTGCCAAAGATTTTGCTGAATTGGAAGACAGTTATAGCACTTTCTGGATTATTGTGAATATACTGTTCAACTGCGCGGCACAGCCTCCGTGGGGTAGCGGTAGCGGATGCAGTTGCTGCGCACAGTGCAAATATTTGTATGCATGAATATGAATATTTGCACTGGTCTGGTCGTGCCTCGGAAAGCACGTTAAGCCGTTGGTCCCGGTTGCCATACGAACATCTGGTGGCAGTCGTTACGAGTTGTTGGAGCCCTCAAAAGTCCAACAATTGGTCTAAGCTTCGATGTCGCCTTCGGGTTGTGGAGGTCAGACGGCAGTCGCTTCACGGAATATATCGAAGTTTAGCCATATCAGCAGTTTAGACTGGTAAAGCGGACCCCAGACTCCAAAGCTGAAAAAGCTTTGGATGCGACTGGGATTAACGCTGTGATGATGATCATGACTGTTCAACTGCGTGGATGTAGTTTTTATTAACAGGCCCTTCTTTGTTAAAGCCCTGTGCTCGAGCAAGTGAGCTTGCTTCAGGGCTTTTTAGTGTCAGTTCCGGATGACATTTTCTAAAAGCAGAAGTCCATGCTTTGTCAGCCATTTCAGTTTCTGTATTAAACTTCTGTTCTATATTATTGCGTTCAGCCAACTAGTAAACCAGTCTCCATACCTACATCTTGTAAAGTGATTCCGTAAAATCGTTTTTGCATTTCTAAAATGTGATGCACCAATTCTTGTTCTTGCTCCGGACTGAAAGTTGGGCGGCAAGACCAACGGCAACTGCAAACCGATATTCTTTTTTTATTTTCAGCGGCTTTATTTATTCTTTTTACACGTCTTTTGAGCGTTGATCAAGAAACTTCGAATTCTTCGCTAGCCTTGAGGTAGCCCATTTCTTCGTTTCTTACAGCTCTTATAGCTTTTGCCCTTGATTACGAGTCCCATGTCTATTGCTGCGTCTTCTTTACCTGACTACTCAGTAGGCCACTTTACCCGAAATAGCGAAGCGAAGAAAAAAAAATTTTCGCGTTTGCCATGAAATAACAAGACCATAACAGAGACTAAACCGTTAAAATATTGCATTATTTATAATTTTTGTTTGACTCAGTAACTTATCACGTTTCAATGTTTATACCACTTACTTTAGATCATAGACCACAAAAATCACTTTTTTGCAACAAAATCTCCTGCCGCTCTCAGATGGTGACAAACAACCACCCCAACTCGCGAACATGGCGGTGACGAAATAACCGAAATCGCAATAGTTTGGACTTTTCCCAGCTATTATGTTATGGGGCACTATTTTTCATTGAAACTTTCAGGTTTTGTTGAGGAAAACAAGGAATGCATTTTTTTATTGATTGCGAAATAAATACAATAGCTTACATGAATGAAAAATTATAATTCTCAGTCACGAAAGCCCAGTAACAATTTCGAACACATTTTATTTACTTGCTTGCTTTTACACCATAAAATATATGTGTGTAAGCTTCTTCTGATTATAAACTATAATAAAATAACAATACATAACTTTTTATCCTCAAAAATGAACTTTAGGTTCACCACTTCCAAAGCCAAACTTTGTACCTACACAGTTCTTTTACTGGCTTGAGTACAGGGTCCCGGTATTAAATTCAAGAGCGTTATTTTCTCCTTTTCTTTGTCATAGACATCAGGTATCAAGAAAAAGACAAAACATCAGAGGTCTGTTCTCTCTGCAACTCTGTTCCTGCTGCATATTAACGATCTGCTGATGCCCGGTATCTATGGGTATGCAAATGACAGCACAGTTGTAGAGATACCTGCCGGAAGCTCGTGCTAGTAAGGAAACAATCCGGTCCGAAAGAGAGGCTATGGTAGAGCGTACGAGTGCTGCACTACAGGCAGTCTTCGAATCTGCCAAAGCCAATCTTGTAGCATTCAATGCCGCCAAAACACAGGCGTGTCTTTTCATCGCCAAAAGGAGCCCGTTCACCTTGGCTCCTACTTTTCAGAATGTATCCTTGGAGTGCACCAACCGCCTTCAGCTTTCAGGAGTAGATTTCCTCGAAACTTAACTTTGGGCCGGTTCATTGAGTCCAAGGCCAAGGTGGCTGCCAGAAAACTTGGCGTCATCGCAAAGGTCCGGCGGTACTTCACACCGGGGCAGCTTCTAATGTTGTACTGGTGCTGCGAAATGTCACCTGGCTACTTTGGATTCAGTGGAGAGGCGTGCGAAGAGGCTGATTGGCGACCCAGACTAAACTCGAAACGGTCTCCATAGCCTGGAGCACAGGCGTAGAGTAGCCAGTCTTTCGGTCTTCTATAGGATGCATTCTGGTAAGTGTGCAAGGGAATTGCATGATTTAATTCCCCCTTCTCCGTTCCACCATCGGACGACCCGTCGTATGGCGAGTTTCCGCCTCTACGTTGTTGACACCACTGCGATCCAGACGAAGCGTTTCGCTTCCTCTTTTATACCGCGTACATCGAGGGACTGGAACAATTTACCAGCGACGGTGTTTCCGTCACATTACAATTTCAGTGTCTTCAAGGCTAGAGTGAATAGGCTCTTAATAAACTAGCACGCTTTACCATCAACAATCGCATCACTGCTTACCATCAGGCGTGATTGCGGTCAAGCGCTAGTTTATAATTTATAAAAAATAAAAAAAGTATTATTATAACCCGATGTTTGACTTGGCTACATAGTGCACAGATGTGTTCACGTCCCGAGTGGTGGGTAGTAAAATTAGCCATGCACACATGTGGTTACGTCCCGAGCGGAAAGTGTGAAGCAAGCGTGTTTGTGTTTACTAGAGCACTAATGGCGTCAGACCGTAAATTATTTACACATTCTGTTGATAGATGGCAGAAGTTGGTTCATCATAAAAACGTCGGTGACCGCTTTACCCGCCTGGGCCACTTTAGCGAACCTTCACCTACATGTGTGGAGAATAGAAAAATCCACAACGGAGGATCAGTTACAAAAGGAACACATTAAACAGGTACTTGGCGATTACAATGAAGTTCTTGTTGAAAAACTTAAGCCTAGGACTGACCGTGACTATGCCTCAAACTGGGGGCAACAGTAAGTAATTTTGAAAAACTTTGTGACCCCGACGTTTGGCCGGTGAATGCAGAATTTAGAGAGTGGGTCTGGTTTCGTCCCTCGCTCAAATCAGACAAATTACAAACCAAGTAGACACAGCCTTCTATACCAAAACGTCAGAGGTCTACGCACTAAAACTACACAGTTCTTGCCGTTATTGGAGTCGTCGGAGTAAGATTTATTCGCTATTGCGGAATCTGGTTTAAATGAATTCATTCAAGATGAAGAATTCTTACTTCCTGGGTACCAGCCACGGAATAGTTAAATAACTTCTGTGGTACCAGCCAATGAGATACGACAGGGCGGACGGCCGGAAACAGGGAGGTGTACTGGTGGTAACTGGACTGAGGGTCGAGCTACAGCAAGTGCATGTGCCAGGTGATGTTGACATTAATAGATGTAAGTTTGAACTCATTTGTTCGGCTGTTTATATGAATAATCATTTTTTATTTGCATGTTGTGTTGTATACATTCCACCACTGACAGATGTAAATGAGTATTATGTTAATGTTTGATATTTTAGAAAAATGGTGTATAAAGTCTCGCTCCTCACACCCCGCACGATTGCTCTGTCTAGACGTCTTCGTTGGATGACTGCATGATTTTTAGACTGTGGTAATACGGTTCCAAACTGCAACAACAGACAGTTGGATCTTGTGCTGAGCACGAGCGCGAGCGTGTCGGTGTCAGCGGCGGACGAGTGCATACTGCCCGTGGACGCGTACCATCACCATCCGGCGCTGGCAGTCGACATCGAGATAAGCGGCCGCGCGCCGCTGTCGCCGCCGACTCTGGGCGACGTGAAGCCGCCCGCGGTTGGTGATGCCGCCACCACTCCTTGCACCACAGTTAGCGCTAACTGTTTTCAAATACACGTAACAATAGGTCACAATACAATTTTTATAAAGCGGATTATGAGTTGTTATATTAAAAGTTGGGGTCGACTGACTGGAGTGAAATGTATGATATGAGCGATTTAGAAGATCTTAGACTTTTTTATAATCAAATTTATAGTATACTAGCCTCCGCCAGCGACTTCGTTCGCGTAGAGTTAGTTATGCTCCGCTTTGACTTCAGTTTTCGCAACATTTTTTGTTACTGCTCTGCTCCTATTGGTTATAGCGGGATGTTATATAGCCTAAAGCCTTCCTGAATTAATAGGCTATCCAACGCAAAAAGAATTTTTCAAATCGGACTAGTAGTTCCTGAGATTAGCGCGCACAAACAAACTCTTCAGCTTTATATATTAGTATAGATTAGATGAAAGTGTCCCTCTAAGGAAATATTGTAGGAAATCAAAATTTGTTTATCCGGTGACTGTATATATATATATATATATACTATACGACTGAGATAATAAGCGGCTTAAAAACAAAAGCGGTACTTCACAAAAGGTATAAACAAAACAAAAGTAGCATAGATTACTCTAATTTTTCAGAATTCAGATCCCATATTAACAAATTAATTAACACTGCTTACTTACAACACAAAACGAAAATGCAATGGCAATTTGCTAAGGACGCAAAGTCGTTTTGGCAGTTTATAAGATCACAGCGAGGTGCAATGGGTAGACAAGCCATTGTAAAAGACGGTAAGTATCTATCTAACAGCGAATGTGCTCAGCAGTTTACTTCCTTATTTGTGTCCATATATAGTACTGAACCGCCACGACTGAATCCACAAGAGGCGTCAGCGTCGGCGAAGACGGGGAACTGTACAGAGGTGGAGATCGAGCAGCTTACTGTCGAGGACGTACGCATTGTAGGATGGTATAACAGCTTTTCTTGTTAAAGACTGTAGTAGAGTACTAGCGGAACCATTGCGTTATATATTTTACACAAGCCTGAACTCGGTCGCTTTTCCGACCCGCTGGAAAATCACCAGAGTCATTCCAGTACCCAAAGGTAAGGCAGGATCTAGCATTGATGGGTATAGACCAGTGGCAGTGTTGTCGACTCCGGCTAAATTGTTTGAGTCAGCGTTGCAGCGCTGCTTACAGGCACAGATACACGGACAACTGTCGGACGCACAACACGGATTTAGACCAGGTCGAAGCACAGCCACCAACCTCCTTAGCTTTATGACGGGGGTGGTGTCAGCGGTGGATGCTGGAGTGCACGTTGACGCGGTTTATCTTGATTTTAGAAAACCATTTGACACTGTGGATAACGATATCTTATTAAGGAAGCTGAGCTAGGTTGGGTGCAAGCCACAATTAGTACAGTTTTTTTGCTAGTTACATGAAACATAGGCAGCAGTATGTCGACTACAATGGTTGGGAATCTAATCCGTATTGCACCAGATCCGGAGTGAGTCAGGGAAGTAACTTGGGGCCTCTGGAATTTTTCATTATGATAAATAAATAATTTACCGGAAGTCGTCAAACATGGCTCTTGTTTGTTGTTTGCAGATGACCTCAAGTTGCTGCTTGATATTAAGAGTGAAACAGCAAGTGCTTGCAGGATGACATTGATAGGATAATTCAATGGAGTTTGAAAATAAGTTGTATTTCAATGTGTCAAAATGGTCAATTATAAGTTTTACTGGCGCGCGTTCACCTCTGCTTCATGAGTACATGCTCGAAAATACACCATTGCAACGAGTCACACAGGTGCGTGATTTAGGTGTTTACATGACACCCGAGCTATTGTTTCGTGAGCACATAATTAAATTTTGTAAGAAAGCGTATAGAAATCTAGGCTTCTTATTGAGACAAACACATGATTTCACAAATATCTATATATTATAATGATATAATATTATGATGCATTAGTCAGAAGTCATTTGGAGCACAGTGCAATCTTAAGGGCGCCTCATGAGAGTAAATATTCACTGATGCTAAAACGCGTGCAGAATAAATTCACACGTCACTTCTTCTATATGTTGTATGGAGTGTACCCGTTACATCCGTTGATGTATCCCTCTCTATTTGTCTTGGGCATGGCCGGGTACAATCAATTGAAGGTATGTCGAGAATTTACTCTTGCCACTTATCTGGTAAAATTGATTCGGGGACTGGTACTGGTAGTTCGATCGACCTTGATGTCCTAAAAACAATCAGTTTCTGGGTACCAGACAACTATGTAGGGAGGCGGCGGCGTCAGCCTCTGTTGGCGGTGCCTGTGGCTAGGGTGAATACGAATATACTGGCAAAAGCCGCGGTCACGCAAGCTATCCGAGATATAATTAATGTTGTGCACGAGCAAGCAGATATTTTTACATGTCAGGCGAGTGAATTCATAATATTATATAATTTGTGTTATCGAGGTGGATAAATGTTAAAAGTAATAATTTTATTTAATTTTTTAATTAGTGTATTATAAGGACTAGCATTGCTGTTTCAGTTATTATTATTTTATTTTTTGTTTTGTTTGAATAAGCTAATAAGTATTAAGTTTATTATGATGTATGGATTCTCTAGGTATAAGTAGATCTGTAACGTATTACAATACCTTGTCATCGCATTTGGTCTTAATAACCTATAATGTTAACAGAGAAAGGATAAATAAATAAATCTTCACGACTTTATAGACAAACCTAAAGAAAAGATAAACTTAAAGGCCCAGTAGCCAGTTGGCGGGAATGTCAAGATGAGTGTCACGCTCATTTTTCATTGGACTTTAAAATTATTTTTAGTGTTGTTTGACCTCGGCGGCGAGGTCGGTAGGTCGGTCTTTTTTTGTGAATTGTGCTGGTGGCCCTATTGGCCTCTTGGAGGAGGGTTATGGGGTCATCGGGGTCTGTGAGGACATGCCGTGGACGGCGAAGCTTGGAGATGGTGGAGAGGGTATAGTTAGCAGCCGCTGCTATCAGGGGATTGCGGTGCTTGGCGGTAGTGTCAAAGAAGCGTTTGGAAAGACGTTTCTTGAACTGCTGGATGGTGGGGATTTTGAGATCAAGGTGGAGGATCTCATTAAGGACGAACCAAGGGGCATTTATGGCTTTACGGAGGAAACGGTTTTGGACTACTTGCATCCTATGGATATGACGCGGCTTGGCATGTGCGAAGACTGGACAAGCGTATGTCATAATCGGGCGTATGCATGCTGTGTACAAGCGCAATTTGCACTTGAGTGACAGTTTGCTACGCGAGTTGAGGACGGGGTGGAGTCGACCCAGAGCGAAGGCGGCGCGTGAGCGGACCGTCTCAATGTGCTCTGAGAAGTTGAGGTTACGGTCGAGAACCACACCTAGGTATTTGGCTTGCTTCTCCCAAGGGATCGGCTTGCGAGCCATGGTGATGGCTCGTGGAGGGGTGACATTGAATTGCGGTCACGTGTAGAGTACCGCTTGGCCTTTTTGAGGGTTGACTTGGATCCTCCATTTCTTAAACCAGTCAGCGAGATTGTTAGACAACACCTGCACGGATGGGGCAGGGGAGGAGAGCGCTCCTTTGATTTTATAGCGAAAGGTGCGGTTTGGCAAAAAGTCCCGTAAGATGAGGACGAGACGATCAGGCACACCGAGTTGGTACAGCTTATAGATTAAACCGTTGTGCCAGACTTTGTCAAACGCCTTCGCTATGTCGAAGAAAACTACGCCTGTATACATACCACGCAGGAACCCTGCGTGTATATGTTCAGTAATATGTAGGATCTGTTGCGGACAGGAGTGTTGGGTCATCATCATCAGCCCCTACTCGTCCACTGCTGGACATAGGCCTCCTTCATGGAACGCCAACAAGCTCGATCCTGAGCAGTTCTCCGCCAGCCACTACCAGCCACCTTTTTAATGTCGTCGCTCCATCTCGCCCAAGGGGCGGGCGGGGGTTGGGTACGGAACCCGAATTGCTCGTTTGGGATAAGGCCCTTGTTCTCGGCGTAGGCTCTGAGACACTTATATATAAGCCTCTCATAAATCTTACCGAGAACTTTAAGTAAGCTGATGGGACGGTAGCTAGAGGGTTCGGCTTTAGGCTTACCGGGCTTGGGAATGCTTATGACTGTGGCTTCTTTCCACGTTTGTAGGAAAATGTTATTCCCCATTGCACCATTGAGGATGGTGGTCAAGAGGATTAGATGGGCTGGGAAGAGGCGGACACTCTGTTCGTGATGCCGTCAGAACCGGGCGCTTATCTGGGTTGAAGACCTTTGATGATGTCCTGCACTTCATCTGGAGTGATGAGAGGCAGGGGATCCTCAGGGTCGTCAACGAGCGGGAGGGAGGTTCTACGTTCGACTTCAGCGTCAACCTCAAGGAGATGAGCTTGGTCTACTGGTAGGAGGCTGGGGGAGCACTGGGCTTCTAGGCAGGAGGTAAGGCATTCAGCCTTGTCATCGTCGTCGAAGACGATGGTATTATCAGGGCGAACCAGGGGAGGCATGGTGGCTACTTCTTTGGATTTTAATTTCCTCTGAAGTTCCCAGAAGGCTAGGTCAGTCGGCTCTAACTCGTCCAGCAACTTATCCCAGCCAACTTCACGCCACTCCGATATGCGTCTTTTACAGTTCTCTGTAAATAGCGCATATGGGCTTTGTTAGCTTCGCAGGGGAAGTTGCTGTAGGCACGGACAGCCGCATTCTTCTCGGTCAGCAGTTCACGCAAGTCAGCGGAAAGTTTCCAGCGACAGTCTTCTGTCACTGTGACCCCTCTTGAACAGTCGTTCAAGACTGCCTGTACGTGATCCGTGAACGAGTCGATCGCGGCTGTCGTGTCAGCAGTAGAGTCGAGGCGTGCAGGTATGGAATTCAAGTGGGGGGATGTGGTGGATTGCAGCCGATCGCTTACTTTCCTCCAGTTCGTTACCACTTTTGTCTGGGGTGCTTGACCTGGGTCAGCGAGGCCAGTACGAGGAGCCAGTCGAACGATGACTGGGCGATGGTCAGACGATAGCTCTGATAGTGCTTAGGAGTTGATGATTCTCTGCAGAGGAGCTGGGTGGGAGGTAGACCGACACTATAGTAATAGGTTGATGGCCTGACATGCCGAGACGGCACATTGAAACTTCGAGTCGTGAGAGGGGTGGGGGGTCCATTGGAATGCAATTAAGAGCCCTTTTGAAATAAATGAGTGTACCGCCTTTGTGACACCGCAGCCTGTCGTTGCGAACTACGCGGTAGTTTGCAATTAGGGGCGTGCGGTGACTGGGCTTGAGGAAGGTCTCTTGAGCGAGGAAGATGTCAATGTGGTGCTCATGGAGGAAGGTTCAGATCTCAGTCTTCTGATCTCTAATGCCGTCGGCATTGAAGTGAGCCAGTTTGGGGGATCGGGGCCGGGGATGGTCCGTTGTTTGGCCATATTATCCATTAATTGGATGCGATGGAGGAGAGGGCTTGCGTAATCTCCGGATACGCATTATAGATGCTGTATACAGCTTGGAGATTACCAGCGGACCTGGCTGCTAGGAGTTCGCTCGCCATTTGCTTGGCGCGGGGGGACATAAAAATAAGGAAGGTCCCCGAGATGACATTAAAGGCATCCATTGGACTGTTACCTAACATTGGGGTCGAGGGATGGGGTGCGGGGGTTGCTGCCGTAGCCTTAGGTGCGGGGGCAGGGGGAGACGGGGCCACCTTTTGGGCCGTGGTAGGACGGATGCGAGGATCCTTGTCTTTCCAGTTTCTGGGGAGCGGTCTCCACGAGGGCCGGAAAAGCCCTCTGGTGGTAGAGCAGGTTCCAGGGGCTGGGCCTTTGAGGGCTCAGACGCTCTGGGATCTGACTCCTGGGAGATTCACGCTGTTGGCGTGCGTTAGCCCGATTGGCTAATTAAGGGGAAGAGGACTTAGAGGCCTTGGGGCACCCAGGATAGTTGGCCGTGTGGCCGGTCGTGCCGCAAAGGACGCAGCTTGGTGGCTCAGTGCAGAGCGCACGGTCCTTTGGCCGTGGGCACTCTGCTGTGCCATGGCCGCCCAGGCACTTAAAGCACCTGGGCTTGGCGTGACAATGAGCCTGCGAGTGCTCATAGAGCTGGCACCTGTGGCATTGGCCAACAGTGCCGTTCTTATGGGCTTTTCGATAATGATCCCGGTGAGGGAGCAGATGCTCTTCACCAGGAAGATGGGGTGGTGGGTGGATCCTTCCACTGGGTGACAGATCACCAGGATAATGTCTTATGCCACGTTACCGCATGTGTTGTGCATTCGGTGGACTTCTTTCACAGGGATTTCCTGTGAAAGAAAGCTGCTGGCGGAGGCAGCGGCCGCCAGTTTAGGGGCCAGGTTTGAGGAGGATTTCTTCCTCCTCCTCTTTCCCGAGGCGACGATGAAGCCGTCAGCTTCGTCGTCCGGGGACAAGGGTGATGCCTCCTCGGAGGAGTCCGAGGAATCGGGGATGGGCCGTTTGGCCGAGAACACCTCGGTGTCCATAGACTCCTCGGTTTCAGTGGGGACGGGGTGGGGAGCGGGAGTTGTCTGCTGTAGAGCAGCAACCTTGTCAAAAAAAAAAACCCTTGGCTGCTGCGTCTTCTCGCACTAGAAGACGTACCCAGTCTGGCCTCTCCGTTTGGAGGGACCATTGTGGGCCCGCCCTTTGGCGGGAATCGCCGGCAGGGGATTGGTAGGCAGGCTTGCTATTTCCCAGAACCCTGCCACTCAGGCAATGTCGTTGTGTCACTGTGGATTTAGTGGGTATTTCCGGCTTCGGCCGGGTGAGTCCCACACACGCCCTTCGGGGTATGTTGCCTAAATGCATTACCACAGCGAAAAAAAAAGTATAAGTTAAAAAAAAAAATCCGGGAGGCGGCCAGTTTGGCGTCGGCGGGCGGACCTTGGTGGCGGGAAGGATCCGCCGCCTGGGCTTGTGGGTGGCGCTGCACAAAACGGAGGCCGTGTTCTTTCACGGCCCCCGGCAGCGCCCCCCACCTGACGCCCACATTTTTGTGGAGGGCGTCAGGATCAGGGTCGAGGCCCAGATGAAATATCTGGGCCTCATGCTGGACAGCAGGTGGCGCTTCGGCCCGCATTTCAGCGGGCTGTCGACGTGCCTGCTGAAAGCCGCGAATGCCCTCTCATGGCTCATGCCGAACATGGGAGGGCCGAGCACGCGGTGCCGGCATACTGCAGAGTATGGCCCTTTATGGGGCTCCCATTTGGGCGGACTCCCTCCATAGGATGGAGAACCTCACCGCCCTTCGGGCGCCCCAAAGGGCCATCGCCTAGCGGGCAGCGCGGGCCTACCGCACGGTGGACTTCGCAGCGGCGTTCGCTCTGGCGGTCACCCCGCCTTGGGAGCTCGAGGCGTGGTTGCTCGCCAGAGTGTACGAGTGGACGGCGGGGCGCAAAGCGTTGGGCGAGCGTCCGGCCCCAGAGGTGAGGGAGGCCGTCCGGCGGGAGGTGAGGGACGCCATCGTCCAACATTGGACACCGGACCTCGCCTCCGCCGTCTTCGGCCGAAGTACCCTCGACGCCACCGAGCCGGTCCTGAAGGACTGGCTCGACAGGCGTCACCGGTTCCTCTCCTTCCGTCTGGTGTAGGTACTCTCCGGTCACGGCTGCTTCGGCAGGTACCTGCACCGGATAGGACGAGAGGAGATACCGTCGTGCCACGGTTGCGGCGCGGTGGAGGACACGGCGGAACACACCCTCACGGTGTGCCCGTCGTGGGCCGTGCCGCGCAGCCATCTTGTCGCGGCGGTAGGAGAGGACCTCACTGACCGCCATCATCAGAGCGATGGTGGGGAGCGAGGAGGCCTGGGCCAAAGCTCCGCTTTTTCCCAGTTCCCCGCCACCAAGGCGACGCCGGAGTACCGCTGGGGTTTTTAGTGGGTATACCGGGAGCCTCACTCCCGGGGAGTCCCACATACCCCTCCCGTCCCCCGACGGGGTCCCCCCCGTAATTGCGTAATTGTCATTTCCCCCAGCGAAAACAAAAAAAAAGTATAAGTTAAAATAAATTAGGATAAGTTAGGATATAAAGGAGATGTTTCAGAAATGTATGGAGCCTGGGCCAGCACATTGTACACTTTAATGTTAGGTATAGTTACGCTATAGTCAACTGTTTTTAATGTTAATCCATACTAATATTATAAATGCGAAAGTAACTCTGTCTGTCTGTCTGTCTGTCTGTCTGTCTGTCTGTCTGTCTGTTACGCTTTCCCGCTTAAACCTCTCAACCGATTTTGATGAAATTTGGCACAGACAATCTTTAGACCCCGAGAAAGAACATAGGCTACCTTTTATCCCGGAAAAATTTGATGTTCCCGAGGGAAACCTAAAAAGCGCGATATAACCGAACTCCACGCGGGCGAAGCCGCGGGCGGAAAGCTAGTTTCCTATATTTTGGCTTAGTTTTTATACAGATTCAATTTAACTCGGCCAAGGAGTGCAACACAACAACTAATAAATATGGTGGTCAGCAATAAGCGAAATAAGATTTTGACAGTGACATTTGATTGACGTGTCATGTATCTAAGGCTATCGTATCTATATTATCTACTATATGACTGCGTAAAAAACAAAACATGAATTTCGAACATACGGCTCATTAAATAAACACAATCAACTCAAATCAACACTCGACACGAACACAACGGGAAAATAGAACTGTCAAAGTCGCCAATCAAACGTCATAACCAGTGTCATGGCTACCTTATAAAAGGGTGAACTCACTAAAAAAACGTTTCAAATAATTAATTATATATACTTGTAATTTTATGCAAATTAATTTAGTAGTATTTTTATGAAAATCTTCTATTTTTTTCCTTTTTACATACATAGTGGTGGCCCTGAATGAAACATCTCCTTTACTCAATAAAAAACATACTAAGTCTTGGCTGTAGGGCGTACTATGCCTTTGCGTTTTCCGTTTAGAAGAGCGGAAAGAATGAAACCAAAAAAAAAATATGTCAAGTTCGGCCGACTGTCAGACTGTCACTGTCCTAGATAGCAATAGTGTACCTACTGTCTTCATCAAAGAATTTGTTTAGTTGGTCTTCATCATTCATGTAATATCTCTGTGGTGTAGGTACTGTTAAAACGTAGTGACATAGATTACGTAGTGATTAGTGATTACTTGCTCTGTGGGTACTGTTACGTACTGACCGTACTGTAGTATTTCTTTATTTCATAAAATTGAAATATTTACTTGATAACCACACCACCATAATAATTGCATAAATTGTAGAGTTGCACTAGCAGAATCACAGAAGTAATCACAGAATAGTCGACATCGCCTGAGTCGCCAAAGAAAAGTAAAAAAAAAATTTTAAACTTTCTGATCTAAAGACAGGAACAATCAATGACTACCAATTTGAAGGATTTGTTTACCAGAGAATGTATATACCTAGTGACCAACAGAAACTAGCACAAACTAGGTATATTAGGAGCTGCCTGATATCCCAGTAAGTTGATATTTTTAGAGTTAATTTAGATAGGGACCGCAATGTTGACGTCTTTTGCATCAGTGTATTAACTTTAAGACGGCCTTCAGCACAGTATTTTTCTTGAATAGTTCACCTATTTGCTCTCTATACAACATTTGTTTAAGCAATAAACTAAAGGTAAACAAAATGAACCACATGACTTAGTTACTGGACTAAATCTAAATAGGTATCTGTCCATACTAAGGCTGCCTGGAAGAGATTGCATTAGTAATAAGGCCACCCATAGTATCTTTTGTAGTGTTGAATATATTCTTTAAGTATTGTATATTGTTCCTGTACAATAAAATATAAATAAATAAACATAATACATACCAGCTCTATTCAATTGTCATACTAACTTGTACAGTTGTACCTACATGAGCAAATTGTATATTATGAAGTGACTGGTATAACATTAAGTCTGTTTATTAAATCACATGTATTCTTTTTAAACTCTATTTTATTAGATGTTTGTATATTATTAAGATATTGCCAGTTTCTAATAATGGGCTTAATACACAGTGTGCCAACAATGCATACGGTGAGCAAACTAGACTCATTATAAGTCTACCCTCAGAATAAAAAAAAAAAATGTTTTTAATAAAAATATCAAATATAGACTCAAGCAATATTATGTAGTATTACGTAGTAGTAATTGTAATGTATTAAAAGACCTTAAGATGTTATTAATTGTATTGACAATAACGTATACATATCAATGCTTGAAAGGCAATCGTATGTAAGGGACCAACCTGGGCCAAAGGGAAAAACCTGGTGGTTCGAATGATGTATATAACTAAATTTACGAATTTATGTCTGTTAGTTATGTTTGCCTTTCAAGCGTCGATATAAAATGCTTCAATGTATAGTTTGATATTAAGATAGACTCATGATAGCACATGTTTGTACCTTAAAGGTGTTTGGTTGCTATTTAATATGTATAATCCTTTATTCTTTAATATAAGTAATAAATAAATAATTTTATAAAATAGTACAAGTGAAATATTGTTGCAGTTTCTACCACAGAAGACCAATACTTGCTTGTGTGTTCTGCTGTTAAAAAAAAAGAAATGCTACTAATTACTGCAACAATTACTGGATTTCAAGGAGTTTGCACCTTAGAGAATGAATGAGAAATATAAGGTCAGATTTTATTTAACAGCTGTTTATTTTCATAATTTCTATTTTAAGTTTAATGTGGAAGTGATACCTCTTAAGGTCATACCTTTTGTTTCTGGATTTTAAGCCAAATTTACCATTAAGAGTTGCTGACAGCCTCCGTGGCGTAGCGGTAGCGGACGCGATCGTTGCGCAAGGTGGCGCGGGTTCGATCCCCGCACAGTGCAAGTATTTGTATGCATGAATATGAATATTTGCACTGGTCTGGTCGTGCCTCGGAAAGCACGTTAAGCCGTTGGTCCCGATTGCCATACAAACATCTAGTGGCAGTTGTTATGGGTTTTTGGAGCCCTCAAAAGTCCAACAATTGGTCTAACTTCAATGCTTGGACGTCGCCTTCGGGTTGTGGAGGTCGGACGGCAGTCGCTTCACGGAAAATGTCGAAATTTAGCCATATCAGCAGATGGACTGCTAAAGCAGACCCCAGACTCCAAAGCTGAAAAGGCTTCGGATGCAACTGGGATTAACGCTGGGATGATGATTACCATTAAAAGTTGCATAGTAATATGTATTGTAAGCTTATATTAAATGTGACTGCTTAGTATTCATCATCATCATCAACCTTTTATCGTCCCACTGCTGGGCACAGGTCTCCTCTCATACAGAGAAGGATTGAGCGTAATCACCACGCTTGCTCAATGCGGGTTGGCGATTTCAGACTTATAAAGTCCAGGTTTCCTCAAGATGTTTTCCTTCACCTTCAGTCATTGGTGTCCAAGATATGCTTAGAAAGTACATATAACTTTAGAAAAGTTACATTGGTACTTGCCTGACCTGGAATCGAACCCGCACTCTCATACTTAAGAGGCTGGTGTTTTAACCACCAGGCCACCACGACGTTGCTTAGTATTACAACACATTATTCTATACCAAAACAGCTTGCGCAGTGGTCAGTTAAAATTATTAGTAAGAATTACGTAAGTACCCCTACTTGGACCTCTTTAAGTGATTTTAAAAACATAAAGAGTTGTGCTTGTGGGAATGTGATCGCCAGTATATTTTCATAATTATATAATCATCTTTTTACAGGCAAATTTTCTAAATAATGAAAGCAGTTTTGAAATATTACGAGGAGTTTTTAAATTATCAATATAGCTAATAAAAATTGACGGTGAATGCCAAACAAAATGTATTGCTGTCACAGAGTTATTGTCAGCAGTTTGTGACTGACTGGTTGATGTTATTGATCCAAAGAAGGAATATCAAAGTGATGGTATGTTTAATCAATATAATGGTAACCACATTTTGGAAATAAAACGAATTATAGTCAAAACTATTCCATATTTAAATTAAATTAATTAGAAGTAGCCAATTGGTACACCAAAGCCTCTTGCCACACACACTATCAAATCATGTAACTCATCTTCATCTACCCAACATCCTTCACAGCTGGGTGATGTCACCTGGATGTCACTCTTAGTGTTTGTAATATAGAAGTGTTCCATCAGAACGAAGTTCTTTGACGTTGCTGCGGTAGGAGTTGATTGGTAGAAATAGTCACGCGAGAAACTTCAATCATAATTATTTTTTTTACTTTTTTTTTTAAACTTTGCTCCACACAAGGAATTCTTCCTGTATCGTTGGTACGTTTACAAACATGAACTCACATACAACAGCCAGACCCGGAACAACTAATTGTAGGCCATACAATTATTTATTCCATGCGGGAATCGAACCCGCGACACGCGGCGCAGTAGTTGATCGATCAGCCAATGCACCAATCGTGTCGAGAATATTTAACTTTATTTTTCGAATATGCGCAACCCGAAACACCTGTCTAGTATTTTTATGTAAAGAATCTATGTACAAAATTTCAAACAGATATAATGAAAAAATTTAGAATAAATTAGAATTGAAGTTGTTCATGAACTGTAGTTATATTGATATTGTTTGTCTTACTGAACATTGGTTAAAAGCCCATCATTTCATGTTCAACTTTAATAACCATCAGATTGCTAGCTCATTCAGCAGAGTGAATATGAAAACGGGTGGCTACCTAATGATTGTTATTGTGTACATTAGTACAAAGAGCTTGAATACATTATTTTGATTCGTGTGTATGTCAATATTCTTTCCATATATTTACGTTCTAAAACATTATTTTTGTTTATGCGAAACCCGAAATACGTGTCCCGTATTTTTAAGTAAATAATCGATGTACAAAATTTCATAAATATATCATGAAAAACAAATTTATGAGCTTGTAATCTTTGTACTTGGCTGTCCCAGCAAAACTATGGTCCACGCTCCCCTCTGGCGGCTTCCTGCTGTTGCGCGGGTATGATAGACCTAAGCTGCGTACTGCCCTCGGTAACCATATTGCCACAGTTTCTAAATGTATTTGTGAAAAAAATATAAAATGATTAGAATCGATGCAGTTGCTTATTCTGAACAAACTATATTCAGATTTCGCATAAACAAAAAATAACGTTGTATATTAACTACCACAGAGGCGGCCGTTGTGAGGAAACCAAAACGGAACATACGAAGAACAAAAGAAACAGCTGCAATAACAGCCGAACAAATGACACCAGATTCGAATGTTATCCGGAGAACTCAAAATGGACGTCAAAACCTGGCACATATTTCAAAAATACTTACATGTAATCTGCATAGTTCTCATTAAGTAAGAAAAGAGCCCAGAAAGTGTGTTGTTTGTCAGCGTAATTTCGAAAAGGGTAAATTAAAATTTAACATTCGTGCACAATTGTAATAAACCTTATGAGCGTGATTTATGTCCATTTTAATCGCAAGCGTTATTAAACAAGACATATCCGTACACGCACTGGTGAGAAACCTTGTAAGAGTTATGTATGTCAACGAAATTTTAGTTGAAAGAGTCATATAACAATGCATATGTGTACACAAACTGGAGAAAAACCTTTTAAGTGTGATATATGTCAACGAAATTTTAGTCGAAGGAGTCAAATAACAACACATATGCGTAGACACACTGGTGATAAACCTTATGAATGTATTGTATGTCAACGTAAGTTTAGTATTAAGAGTAATTTAAAAAAACATTTGCGTGTACACGCTGGTGATCAACCATATAAGTGTGAAGTATGTCAGCGCATGTTTGTTGATAATTGTAGTTTTACAAGACATATTCGTACACATACTGGTGAAAAACCCTATAAGTGTAGTGTATGTCAACGTAATTTTAGTCAAAAGATTCATTTAACAACGCATATGCGTACACACACTGGTGAAAAACCTTATAAGTGTGATATATGTCAAAGTAGTTTTAATCAGAAGATTATATTAACAAGACACGTGCGTACACACACTGGTGAAAAACCTTATAAGTGTGATGTATGTCAAAGTAATTTTAGTCGGAAGAGTTTATTGACAAGACATATGAGTGCACACACTGATGAAAAACCTTGTTAGTGTGATGTATGTCAAAGTAGTTTTAATCAGAAGAGTATATTAACAAGACACGTGCGTACACACACTGGTGAAAAACCTTATGAACAACGTAAGGATGGAAACTCGCCGTACGACGGGTCGTCCGATGGTGGAACGGACGAACAGTCTCACAGGTCGATCAATCAGGTTAAGCTACACTTGCCACGGTTGGTCCGTGGATGGGTGACCAGTGAAAGTGTGATGTATGTCAAAGTAATTTTAGTCGGAAGAGTTTATTGACCAGTCATATGAGTGCACACACTGATGAAAAACCTTGTTAGTGTGATGTATGTCAAAGTAGTTTTAATCAGAATGGTATATTAACAAGACATGTGAGTACACACACTAGTGAAAAACCTTATAAGTGTGATGTATGTCAAAGTAATTTTAGTCGGAAGAGTTTATTAACAAGATATATGAGTGCACACACTGGTGAAAAACCTTGTTAGTGTAGTGTATGTCAACGTAATTTCATTCTAAAGAGTCATTTAACAATAATACACATGTGTGCAGCAGGTGAAAACCTTATAAGTGTGATGTATGTCAAAGTAATATAAGTAAGAAGAGTTATTTAACAAGCCATATACTGGTACACACACTGGTGAAAGTTCTTATAAGTGAAATTTTAGTATGAAGAGTAATTTAATAAGACATTCCTACAGGCACTGGTGATAATATGTTGCCAAATAAAGCATTCGATACATCCAAAGAGAATAATTATGAACCTATAACAAAAAAAAACGTATCCATCTGTTTTAGTTTTTTGCCCTTCTAAAAAAAGAGCTAAGTGATTGATATGTGCCGAAGCTGTTTGTTACTTAATTACTTTTATATAACCTTGTGATCATAAATTATAAGATAAGCTAACTGTTGATTTACTACTGAAAAAAAAGGTTGATCATTAGAATAAAGAATAATATTTCATATGAAAAAGTGTTATATAAAAATTCATTGATTTATACAAGAAGTTAATAGTTTTGTTTTTTTTTTATATTACTAAATGTGTGTGCGTTCGCGCAGCGGAATGTTGTTGAATTTAAAGATTTTAAATATGCAGATATTTAGTGTATGACGTCGTGTAATTGTGTATGGTAAAAAAAAATTTGTGCGTGCAGCCATTGTGGAGAAATTCACCAAAAACTGATTCCGCTGGGCGTACGTTGTCCTGGCGGAACTTTTTTAATCCATTGACTTTATAAAAAAGAGATGTGTCCAAAAATTTGTGTGTATTTGTGTGTAATTGTGTATGTATGAATAAAATTTGTGCATGCATAGACTTCGGAGAAATTCAAGTTTCCGCTGCGCGAACGTTTGGCCATTAGCTAGTTTTCATATAAAGCGCTTACATAGAGAGCTGTAGTTTTTTACATACGTTGTTTTGAATTTGTGCATATTTGTGTACAAAACAGATTTAGAAAAAATCGTAGGGCTAAAAAGATAAAAATATAAACGTAAAACACGTTTTTTAGGTCATAGTTCTTAAAGTATGCACTTTGGGGTCTAGATTTTTACGTTTATACAAACCTTGTAAGTGTCTGCAACATATTGCCAAATATCAATGATGTTCCTTTAGTAATTAAAGAGATATAGGACAATTTACCATGACAAAATCACTGTTTACAAAGCAGTCAAATATCACGAGATTCTAAAGGAATTGCATGGTAAAATGTATGCCAATAATTAGTGTATTCATTCAACTATTCACATGCAAAATTTCATGTCATTAAATTCAGTAATTAAAGAAAAACAATTAAAACACTGACGAAGCATCGAAAACCTACATAACCCGACCAAGTTCGGATAGCTATAAAAAAGCGGCCGTGCAATATATTTAGGTAACATTCCAAAATTTACAGTATAATACCGGTATTGAATTGGTATAAGTGATAACACAATTGTTTCGATATAATATAAAGGTCATTTATTTTTGTACACCTACTTTTTTAAATGTATTTGACTATGACAAAGTAGGTACTATTTACGTAGTTACTTTATTTAAGTATGCGCTTGAGACTTGAAATATAATCTAAATATATTAATTTAGGCAAATAAAATTCATACAGCTAATTTCTATTGAATATTTCACGGATCCGGATTCTTACTATAGACCCCTCAGGGAAATTTGATAATTACCACAAGTAAGTACTACCTACTGTTTTTAAATGTTGATTTATTTTTATATTAGGCAGACTCTCAAACCTAAACAACTGAATAGTCTACTTTATTGATCTGTGATTGTTAATCTGTAATTTTATTATTGGAACTAGAAATTATACTTCATATCACTCCCGAAGATGATTACCAATTTACATGCAGCAGTACGTAGTATGGTGCCGTCCTTGTCACACTTTAAAGACTTTTCATAAAGAAAAGAAAAAAAAAATATTCAAATACCCGCTCATCGACCCCACTCCGGTCTCACTGTCCTATGTTCATTACGTTTTTTTTTTTTTTTCGAGTCACACGCATCATTTTGTGCAAAAAATTACCGTTGCGACTAAGTTGTTTCCAGATTGTCCAATCTGATTTTGCGTAATCATGGTGAAGAAAAGTTCACGTTCGAAAGATATTGATGATTATACCTAGTGGTTTATATAAGAAATTAAAGAAATTAGAGAAAAAGTGAAACATAAATCTAGATTGAGATTGCCTTCAACGTCATCCTAAAGTGATCAGGTTAAGCGTGATACTCACCAAGAGGAAGTTATTGAAAGTAAGTAGCCTAATCTGTAGTTGCTAATCTAGATGTCTAGTAGGTACCTACAATGCGCAAGCGCCTGCCGCCACGCGCCGCCCGTCAGGCGCCACTCTGTCGGCCTCGGGTACCGGTACGATCCTGCGTTGCCGCTGTCACAGCACCGCTAAAAATTGTTTTTTATCTACCTTTTTATTAACTTTATATAGCAAAAGTTTTATGTAAATCATGAAACAAGTTTTATTGGTACTAAGTATATTTAAACTAGTTATTAGATGGTAATAAGCAAAGATTAATCGAACTATAAAATGTATGTATTTGTAGTCGTATAAGTAGCTAGGTATTAAATGTATGAACGTAACGTAACGTCTATATTAAATCGCGATATTGTTACCTATAAACATCGCTTGGTGTAAACCGCCTATGAGCGTTGACCTACCTATTTTTTGTTTTTTATTTACTTCGTGTATATTGCGCCTAAGTCTTATAAAAGTACTTACCTAATGTTCTCCGCGTAAATCGTGTCTGAGCGTAAAGTACTTGCACACCTTGCTCCGCGTAAATCGCGTGTCTGAGCGTAAAGTACTTGCACACCTTGCTCCGCGTAAATCGCGTCTGAGCGTAAAGTACTTGCATACTTTGCTCCGCGTCAATCGCGTCTGAGCATAAAGTGCCTACTTGTATACCTTGCTCCGCGTAAATCGCGTCAGAGCAAAAAGTACTTGCATACCTTGCTCCGCGTAAATCGCGTCCGAGCATAAATTACTTGCATACCTTGCTCCGCGTAAATCGCGTCTGAGCGTAAAGTACTTATCCCAACTTGCTTCGCATAAGTCGCATCTGAACGGAAAGTGCTTGCATAGCTTGCTCCGCGTAAATCGCGTCTGAGCCTGGATTACCTAATTACATCCGCGTTAATCGCGTTGCATTACTAGAATGGCTACCAATATTGTTATTATAAAGATTTTGCTTGCTATTTGCTATAAAAGAGAGATTCTTGATATGTTAGGAGATGATCCTTCCTTGGATAAAAGTTTTGGTGAAACCTTACATGAAGACATTGCATCCAGGTGCGAGCACACAAGTAAAGAAAAGCCAGCTGATCGAATAAAAGAATATTTGCCTCCAGAAAACTGTCCTCACCTAAAAGACCCGGCGTAGAATCTCGAGATCAAAGCTGCGCTTACAGAAACAATTAATAAGAGAGATGTTTACAGCCAAAGTCACCAGAATCAGCTTGGTAGTGGTCTGGCTGCACTCGGAAAAGCGATCAATATAGCTCTAAAAATAAAACAGATTTCCGAGATATCATAAAGCCACTCAGTGATGCAGCTAAACTTTTTTGTGATATACACTATAAAGAATCTCTCTCAAGACGGTTTGCCGCTATAAATACTCTAAATAAGCAAACCCGACGTACTATAAGAAATACGCAAATAGACAATTTTTTATATTTGGTTCGGAGTTGGCCGAACACTTGAAATCGTCCAAAACTATATCAAAATCTAGTATGGAACTACGCCCTCGTATGCCAGCAGTGCGACCTGCCATTAAAACACAGCACGCGCTCTAATCTGGTCCATCCATATCAGCGCGTCGAGGGGCTTTAAACGCGAGGGGGGCGTCGCGGACTGCCGCCGCCGGGCCGCGAGCGTATCCGCCCCACTAGACGGCCCGACAGCCGCTGTCGCGCAACCGCAACCCGATGCACACCAGGAGCCACACACGGTACCGCTCAAGGAGGAACTGACTTCAGAACCAGAGGTACACTCATCAATTGTCGGCAGATTGCAGTTTTATTATAATTATTGGTGTACTATTACGAATGACTCCAATATTCTGTCTTGGGGTCAAGGTTATAAAACTCCCTTTAAGGAGGAACCCGTACAAAAAATAATACCTAAAAATGACCGATTTTCTTCTTGTGAATCTAAAATAATCCAAGAATCTGTACTTAAACATCTTGATCCAAAATATATTTCATTGTGCAACCCCTGTGATGATCAGTTTTTTTTCGCCCGTATTCACAGTTCTAAAACCGAATGGTGAACATCATTTTATACTAAATTTAAAGGAACTAAATAAATTCATCAAAGTGGAGCATTTTAAAATGGAGCATTACCGTACTGCACTAAAGCTCCTAGACCAAAAGTAATTTATGGCTACATTTGATTTAAAGGATGCTTAGGCTCACTTTTTGATAACAATTAATAATGAAGAACGTAAAAAGCTACGCTTTTATTGGAATTCACAACTTTATGAGTTTAATGTTCTGCCATTTGAGCTTTGCACTGCTCCACTTGTTTTCACAAAGCTACTAAAACCTGAATTACAATCTCTACGTTCGGACGGCTAAATGTCGGTTAATTACCTATACGATTTTTTATGTATTGGCTCTAACAGTGAGTGCGTTGGAATGTTACTGCTACAAGAGAAATATTAGAATCATTTGGACTCCTAATAAATAATTTAAAAAAGGACCAGTTGACACGAAAATTCGCATTAATAACGCAGTCAGGTCTTTTTCACAAACGAAAATGTGCAGAATAAGACAACTTGTGGAATTTCTAGGACTTTTGACATCAGCATGCCCAGCCGTACAGTACGGATGGGTGCTAAAAAAGAACGCGACAAATTCTTAGCTTTAAACTATTCTGATAATTATAATAAGCGTATGGTTTTGCCTAGCTGTCTACAGCCAGATTTTAAATGGTGGAGTGACAATATTGAAACAAGCTATTCATCTATTCAAAGTAATGATTATTTACTAGAAATACTTTGCGATGCATCTCGTACAGATTGGCGAGTACCATGTAACAGCGAAATACCTGGTGGTAATTGGAGTGCAAGAGAGATTAAAAATCATATTAACTTCTTATAACTAAAAGCTGCCTTTTATGCGATAAAAATGTTTGGCTCTCATTTAAGTAATTGCAATTTCCTTCTCAAAATAGATAATACAACATCCATTGCTTACATTATTAAATTGGGAGGAATACAACACACTCGCTTAAACGATCTTACACGACATGTGGAAGTGTTTTGAAAAGTGTAGAATTTTCATATTTGCGATATATTCAATCTAGCGATAATGTTGATGCAGATCGCGCTTCACACTAATAGTCCATCGATACCGAGTGGCAACTAGCTGACTACGCGTTTTCTGAAATTTGAGCTAAGTTTAGCACCCTCCATTTTGATCTCTTCGCAAGCATACAGAATCTTATGTGTGACAGGTATGCTTCGTGGAAGATTGATCCGCAGTCAGAAGAAGTTTATGCATTTACGTTTAAATGGACAAACATAATATAATTTTACGCATTTTCACCATTTTGCCTTATTACAAAAGTTCCTCACAAATTCGTAAATGATAAAGCCGAAGGTATTATTGTGTTTTCCTACTGGCCCTCACAGCCGTGGATTCCGCTATATCGAAAACTACTTGTGTCACAAGAAATATTTTTTGAGCCGAATACTAAGCTAATGCATTCTCCTTTCAGAGAAGCACACTCACTGTATAAGCCTTACCCTGGTGGCAGCTATATTATCCGGCAGTCGTTGATTGAACGTGGCGTACCAGTATCGTCACTAGATTTACTCATGGCTTCGCTAGCCCAAAATACACTATCTCTGTATAATTCCTCATTAAAATTTTGGTTGGAGTTTGATCAACAAAAAACATTGCAGTTTCTGGATTGACGGTATGTCTGGCAATAGAACATTTTTGTCAGATAGGCATAATGCTGGGGCTAGCTATAGTACTTTAAATACCACGAGATCCACTTTAACGTTGGTTCGGGGTAATTCAATAATGAAAACTGATTATGTGAATAGATTATTGAAAGGTTCTTTTAGACTAAATCTAATTTTAGACTACTCCTAAATATGATACAACATGGGATAGCTCCGTGGTTTTAAATTATGTAAGTGATTATTATCCTTATGATAATGTGAGCCTTAATACTTTATCATATAAAACTGTCGCTTTGATTGCCATTGTGTCAACTCAGAGAATTTCAACTCTTAGCTTAATCAAAAATAATAATATTACTGAAAGTAATGATTCAATTGTATTAAAAAAAATACTGACTTAATTATATCGTCAAGACCCTGCGCTTACCAACCCCTGATCAGACTGCCTTTTTTAAAGAGAACCGTAATATATGTCCAGCCATCGCATCGAAAGCATACTTAGATAAAACAAGATCTATTAGAAACACTGAGACAAATAATTTATTCATAAGTTTTCGTAAGCTTCACAGGAAAATTGGCCTTCAAACTTTATCCCACAGGGTAAAGGATACTCTCCAAAGAAGCGCTGTGGACGTGTCAATGTTGGTGCACATAGCACAAGGCACGCGGCGTACATCAGTTCAGTCTGCAGGCGGTTCGAAGGGCTGTGGGCTGGACTAATATCTCTAATATTTTTCAAACGTATTATAATAGAGAAACTATTGAATCGATAGGAAATCGCCTCCCAAATTCATTGTTTACTTAATTGTATGAATCTTTATCCTTATTTACTGTTAACACAAAAACTGCAGTTTGCTAGTAAATATTGCAAATCAATTGTTTATAAATTTGTTTAATCATTACCATTTCGAAACAAAAAAGAAAAATCTGTATAAATTTTATATTACACTCTAAACATCTGCATGTAAATTGGTAATCATCTTCGGGAGAGATATGAAGTATAATTTAGAATTAAACGAACTTACCTTGTGAAGTTCGATTCTAATTATACGAAGATCACGAACCGAAGATGATTACCACAACCCTCCCGGCCCTAAAGCCCAATATTTTTCTTATTTGGTTAGACTAGCCCTAAAACGTAATGAACATAGGACAGTGAGACCGGAGTGGGGTCGATGAGCGGGTATTTGAATATTTTTTTTCTTTTCTTTATGAAAAGTCTTTAAAGTGTGACAAGGACGGCACCATACTACGTACTGCTGCATGTAAATTGGTAATCATCTTCGGTTCGTGATCTTCGTATAATTAGAATCGAACTTCACAAGGTAAGTTCGTTTAATTCTAAAATATTAGGTATACTTAGAAATGTTGAGGTTATTTACTGTATTTGCTACTCATTTAAAATATTTCTTGAAAATACCTTTTTTATACAAATGTTTTAGTTTATAAGCACTTTTTAATGTTGATCAAATATAATACGACTGAATAGTCCAGTTATCTGATGTGATTTTAATTTTTATTGAAGCTCGAAATATTATACGTCTTACCCTTATATTCATAATAGTTTATTAAACCTATTTTAGTAAAACACATTTAAGTCTATTGCTGCCGTTGCAAGCGTTTGTTAACGTTATTATAATTACATAATTAAGCATTAGGTATATGTAATTAAAAATATTTTTGTACACGGATATTTAAATAGAGAAGTACTTGTTAATTGAAGATTTATTTTTGTCGTAGATAGTGGCGTTATTATAAAAAAAAACATTTTTCATTCAAGAAATGCAATTGTTTTATTTTTTCCTAACGCTTGTGTACGCAACTGTGCCATATTAATAAATACTATATTGGAAGGTTAAGAACGTTCTTAAGATATATGGCATGGCCGCTTTTTTATAGCTATCCGAACTTGGTCGGGTTATGTAGGTTTTCGATGCTTCGTCAGTATTTTAATTGTTCTTCTTTAATTACTGAATTTAATGACATGAAATTTTGCATGTGAATAGTTGAATGAATACACTAATTATTGGCATACATTTTACCATGCAATTCCTTTAGAATGTCGTGATATTTGACTGCTATGTAAACAGTGATTTTTCATGGTAAATTGTCCTATATCTCTTTAATTACTAAAGGAACATCATTGATATTTGGCAGTATGTTGCAGACACATACAAGGTTTGTATAAACGTGAAAATCTAGACCCCAAAGTGCATACTTTAAGAACTATGACCTAAAAAGCGTGTTTTACGTTTATATTTTTATCTTTTTAGCCCTACGATTTTTTCTAAATCTGTTTTGTACATAAATATGCACAAATTCAAAACATCGTATGTAAAAATCTACAGCTCTCTATGTAAGCGCTTTATATGAAAACTAGCTAATGGCCAAACGTTCGCGCAGCGGAAACTTGAATTTCTGCGAAGTCTATGCATGCACAAATTTTATTCATACATACACAATTACACACAAATACACACTAATTTTTGGACACATTTCTTTTTTCTAAAGTCAATGTTTTAAAAAAAGTTCCGCCAGGACAACGTTCGCCCAGCGGAATCAGTTTTTGGTGAATTTCTCCACAATGGCTGCACGCACAATTTTTTTTTTACCATACACAATTACACGACGTCATACACTAAATATCTGCATATTTAAAATCTTTAAATTCAACAACATTCCGCTGCGCGAACGCACACACTAAATGTCTATAAAAAATATGTATCAGGTATTCTATGTGTAACACGAATATTCATTCTTGACATTGTGAATTTTATTTGTTACTTATAATTTGTGGTTATAAGTTTTACTTACCATTTTATAATTTGTGTTTATCATTCACTATTTATGTATTTTTCCTATTATTATTGTATTTATACCTGGTCATACAACGTGTAACATAAAGGGTAGGTATATACATAACAAAGGCATGGCATCTTTACATGATATCAAACGATATTGGAAGGGTTTTTTAATCCTATCTCTTTATCATCATCATCATCCCAGCGTTAATCCCAGTCGCATCCCAAGCCTTTTCAGCTTTGGAGTCTGGGGTCCGCTTTACCAGTCCAACTGCTGATATGGCTAAACTTCGACATTTTCCATGAAGCGACTGCCGTCTGACCTCCACAACCCGAAGACGACATCCAAGCATTGCAGTTAGACCAATTGTTGGATGTTTGAGGGCTCCAACAACCCGTAACGACTGCCACTAGATGTTCGTATGGCAACCGGGCCCAACGGCTTAACGTGCTTTCCGAGGCACGATGATTCGACGAGAATCGAATTTTGGCAAGTAACGTGACGGGTAACGAGTAGTTATTAACGTATGTAGTGTGCTGCCACGTTTGTTATGATATGATTTTAAGAAACACACGAAACCGAAAATTTGATACCAATTTTTTGAGTTGAAACCCTCCGATATCGTTTGATATAATCTAAAGATGCCATGCCCTTAGTATGTATATACCCTTTTTGTTACACGTTGTTTATGCATGCCGTAGTCTTATGTAATTAAAGGACCACAAGTAAAATAACCTTTTCTATTTTTGTAACGTATTCTATAATTATGTCAATATCCTTTGTCAAAGATCCCGAATAAATAACAAAATAAAAATATCTTTACCTGTATCCTTAAACAATAATGGTTAAATGCGCAAGATATGTAAATCTGATAATCATTACTGCAATTAATTATTTATTTAATTATATTAATGTAATCAAAATTATGATATGGTTATTAAAAAATAAAAAGTTATCAAAAGTCAACATCCATCATCTATAATAATATACGTACTAACTCTGCTGGTAAACTGCAAAAGACGTTGCTATCGTCCATCCATTTTGTGCAACTCAATATCAGGTGATGAGCAAATTCAAAATCAATCAAGTCATTTATTCAAATTAGGCTGAGAATCAGCACTTTTTGAACGTCAATATTACATAAGACAGTCCCCCAAAACGACCACCCATCGACCCTTCCTAGTGCTTTCGCTGGGAAGAAGTCGCGGAAGAAACTCCCCAGCAGCACAGCTGTCTGTTCATAAAACAAAAAACGCATGACTTTATACAATACTATGTATAGTGATGAACGCAAGAAAATACAACTACAATGAAATTATTTACCATATGCCAGCTACCACGCCAAAATACCAGCAAAGCAAAACAAAATATATACAATATGTAAAGAAAACCCTGTCCGACCCGTGAAGGTATTGTTAGGTATCGATAACTGATTCTACTAATGCCTACAAAACCTGGCTGTACTTAAAAAAAAATACCCCCTAAAAATAAATAGGTAATTTCATAGCAACACAGGCACAGGTCATGACCTCAGTTGACCTCATGTATGTAGGTATAGGTAGTTTATCCACGTCTATCGACTCTCAAAAGAAACTGATACTTAGGCACCTCGTGAAAAGAACTTTTTTTAAGGTCGTCTGACTCCGAATGTATCATTTCATTCGATGAGCACAATGGCTCTGGCGGAGATGTTGTTCCATATTTCGTTCACTAAGAATGATACAGGCCTGGCACAGTCGCATGAGATCAGCACGGCCGTGCACACAAATAAAAATTAAGTGGTGTCAAATCCGCGCTGGTCACAGTTGGTCCACCCCTACCAATCCACTGCTCGCCGAACTGATAATGGAGGTACCCACGTACAGGCCAGCAAAAATATGGTGGGGCACCGGCATGCTGGAACACGTCCAACACCTGATCACAACACAGCTAATTGCAGTTACTACCTTCCATCAGCATGTTACATTACTCTACGTTAGAAAACGACATGATCACAAAATACACGAATAGTCTACACGGAAGCAATGTTTACGCGCAACTGATAATTTAAAGTAAAAATTATTTTTATTTTATAAAAATAATAGGTAGGTACACAGGTGCACTGGCGGTATTCTTTGAATAGAGATGGGTAAGTACTCAAAATATTGACGGATTGTCGTGAAGTCGCCTTTTAGGCCTCACTTTGAACTTATTAGCGAGGATCCTGGCCCTAAACTACGACTCCGCGAAAGTACTTAATTGTCTGATGATAACTTGTATTGACTTACCGAGCTTGTAGTTGTCTCAGCCAGTACGTAGATGATGTAATGATCTGCTTCGCCTTGTTATGAGATGTGTGCTATGATTATCCCATGCTCTTTGCTAACCTCTCCCGACCTCGATCTGTAGGGATTAAGCAATCATAATTTGCTTGTTTTGGAACTAAGTGCGCAGGGTCAACCATACTTTTATAACATGGGTTACATTTATAGTGTTAGATTGTTTACTCATATTTACTCATAACCTCCAAATGAGGTTTGTGTGTTCTAGAGCCTTGTACTCTGGCTTAAGTACTTTGTGCTACTCAGCGATTATATTGGATGTCCCTTGTCTGTGACCCTCGCCCTGCGGCTTGGGATTTTCTTTGTTAGGCTAGAGTAACTCTACGACCCCTTTAGAACATCACCATATTAATTTTTAAAATGTTTTGCTGAATGCAAGTAAGATACAAATGGGTCTGAAGTTGCCAACATCCGCATTATTACCTGACTTAAATAATGGTGTAACTTTACTTTTCTTAAAGAAAATTTACTTTTCTTAAGGAATAAATATTGTATAACATCTAACATTTGCACGCTTGCATGCAGGCAGAGTACTATAACTTTTAGGTTTTAAGAACTTACCTTTATAAAAAAATGTATCTCTAGCAAATAAACGTATGATTATTATGATTATGATTCATTAAATCAGGAAAAATCCCTAATTCAACACATTTATTAAAATTAACAGCTAGAGAGGGGGCTACAATGTCTATTATATTACTTAATACTTTAATGGAAATGTCCCAGTAATCACCGGTGTTTTTAGACTTCAGTGTTTTAAAAATATTAACCACATCACGCGGGGATACGTGTTCAAAGTGAAATAGACGACTACACTTAGATACACTACTATGCAAAAGATTCTCAGTTTTTGATGGGGATGAATTTAAGGAGTGAGTTGTAGCTATTGGTATGTTAGCAAAACCTCAGTAAATGCCTCAGCTACGTCAGCACGTAGCTGAGGCATTTATTGAGTTTTTTGCAAATCATAGTCGACAACAAATTAGTTCATAAGGCCGCTGGGCCTTATGAACTAATTTGTTGTCGACTCAAGTTGCTTATCCTGTTTAACAGATTTGCCAGTTTCATCTATACTAATATTATAAATGCGAAAGTAACTGTCTGTCTGACTGTCTGTCTGTCTGTCTGTTATGCTTTCCCGCTTAAACCTCTTAACCGATTTTGATGAAATTTGGCACAGTCACAGACAATCTTTAGACCCCGAGAAAAAACATAGGCATCTGACCTCCACAAGGAGAATCGAAGCATTGCAGTTACACCAATTGTTGGACTTTTGAGGGCTCCAACAACCCGTAATGACTGCCATTAGATGTTCGTATGGCAAACCGGAACCAACGGCTCAACTTATGGTATAGGTGCTTACCGAGGCACGGCCAGACCAGTGCAAATATTCATATTAATGCATACAAAATATATTTGCACTGCGCGGGGATCGAACCCGCAACTCCTTGCGTAGCGGCCGCGTTCGCTACCGCTACGGCACGGATGCTGTCTCGGAGGGTGAGAGAGTGTATACCCCGAATTGCCAACCAATCTATTGTTCAGGAAGCAATCACGCTAAATGCAACAGTAGAAGTTAAACTCATGTTTGAATCTAAACCAGTTGTAGTTTAATTTTGGTTTCGTTTCGTATCAGTATGAGTAATAAATTACACAGACTGCGGTTACGTCCCAATTGTGATCCAGTGATTGTTAAACCATCTGTCAAAAGGTTAGCGCGATATGAAACATAACTAAATATTTGGTTTGGTTGCAATGCAATTCTCTTTTCGTTGGATTATTTTAGCGCGATTGCCCCCCAGGATAGGTATTACGAGCGGAATGTACCTAGTCGCTTTACAGTAATTAAGTTTGGCAGTTAATAACTGCATCATGTTTGTAGTGTTATGTTTCTCAGCGTCATTGAGAAGACTTTGGTGTCAAATGAAAATAACAGGGATAACCTATTGTTTAGACTGGCATTTTAATATTGTGAATTTAGTCATAGTCCTGGTCCCTAACACTTGAACATGTCATATATTATTTATTTTTTAAGCCACTACAGAATTCAGTACAGAGAAAACAATCAAACTGAAATAAAAATGTTCATTCTCCATAATGTGGAAACTTAACTAAAGATTTAGATAAAAAAAAAAGAATACTTGAAGGCCCAGTAGTTAGAACTTAAAGGCCCACAAAAAAAATTGTTTTACTCTTTGCTCTTAATCAACAAGTTCGCTGTCACTTGTCTGACGCTCTGACAATCGAGCAGGGTTGCCAACTGTACGAGGTTCTACGAGATTTGTGGTCTCCCGTACGAGGTACGAGGATGCTATCAACCTCGTACAATAATGTACGAGATTTTCATAACATTACGGCCATGCGATTTTTTTAATGTATTATTTTAGTTCTACTGTGACGAATGACCTTTTTTTTTTTTTTAGACGTTCTCTTTCCGGTGACCCTGTTGACGACTAGCACTACACATCTACTTTGACAAACGAATGAGCTTTTTGTGTTTGGTTGGCAACCCTGCAATCGAGCTGTCACAAGCAGCGCTGCCAATCGCGGGGAAAATCCCCGATTTGCGGGGAATTGAGGGTGAGCGCGGGGAATGACATAAATCGGGGAATTTCGGGGAATCCAGACTAATTCGGCTAAAATTATTTTATGTTCGGTACCTAATACTTTACAACTAAGAATGCCTGCTCAACTGTAATTTCTACACCATTTTGTATTTCTCAACCATGGAAGTAATAAGTACTACTTACGTACAACTGGAAGGCTTACTGTGCGACTAAGCACGCGCCGTATGACAGCAAATGAAAGTGTTAACAATATACACAAGGATCAAACTATTTCTAGTACTGATTTGGATGCATTCTAAAAATCCTGTTTAGCATTTTATATCGAACTAGCTTTTCGCCCGCGGCTTCGCCCGTGTAGAGTTCGGTTATATCGCGCTTTTTGGATTTCCCTCGGGAATATCAATTTTTTCCGGGATAAAAGGTAGTCTAAACCTTCCTTAAGAATCACTCTATCTATTAAAAAAAACCGCGTCAAAATCCTTTGCATAGTTTTAAAGATCTAAGCATACATACGGACATACAGCGAAAGCGACTTTGTTTTATACTATGTATTGATTAACGGCAGACATTGTAAAAAGGTTTGACTTCAGCGTTCCTTTGTTTGAATTAATTTCTGTCAAGTAATTGCCCGGTATACAATATGTAAAGAAAACCCTGTCCGATCCGTGAAGGTATTGTTAGGTATCGTTAACTGATTCTAATAATGCCTACAAAGCCGGGCTAAACTTAAAAAAAAATCCCCAAAAAAAATAAATATTATTTCGAAAAAGCGAGGTAACTTAATGCATGTGCGGTAGGTAACCCGATAGCCCCGCCCCCCTTCACCCGCGCATACATGCGCGGGTGAAGGGGGGCGGGGCATGCGGCACGTGGTCGCATCGCTATTCGCTCCGTCACAAATGGTGTTGTCAGTTTTTTAAAAATGACCAAATTTCGGGGAAATTGGAATTAATACCCAGGAAAAAAAGATTATTTCAAAATTCATTATTATTGTTACTGTGATGATTATGTAAAATTTTATATTATATTTGGTCAAGTGTTTACCTAACCTTTATTATCCTTATGGGTCGGACAGGGCTTTCTTTACATATTGTATATGGGTATGTAGATGACAGCACAGTTGTGGAGAGATACCTGCCGGAAGCTCGGGCTAGTAAGGAAACATCCGGTCCGAAAGAGAGGCTATGGTAGAGCGTACGAATGCTGCACTACAGGCAGTCTCCGAATGGGGCAAACCCAATCTTGTAGCATTCAATGCCGTCAAAACACAGGCGTGTCTTTTCACCGCCGCTTTTCCGCCGTTCACCTTGGCTCCTACTTTCCAGAATGTATCCTTGGAGTGCACCAACCGCCTTCAGCTTTTGGGAGTAGAGATCTCTTCAAACCTTAACTTTGGGCATTTCATTGAGTCCAAGGCCAAGGTGGCTGCCAGAAAACTTGGCGTTATCGCAAAGGTCCGGCGGTACTTCACACCAGGGCAGCTTCTAATGTTGTACAAAGCACAGGTCCACTCGTGTGTGGAGTACTGCAGCCACATTTGGGCTGGTGCTGCGAAATGTCACCTGGCGACAAACTGATGCTGGTTGATCAACAAACTGTTGACAACGAATGGCGAGAACATGCATTGCTGAAATTTAAGGGCTTAGGTTTAGAATCACTACCGCTCGTTGAGTACTGGCCTAAGGTTTTTAACCTAATGAATATGGCTGGTAAATTTTTGTTTAAAAATTAAAAAAAAAGTAATAGGTAGGTCTTCTATTAATATTACCTTTTTCAAACGCGTCTGTGGAGAGGATTTTCAGCAACTTAAATAATATACAGCACCATGGGAGCCTCAACAATGACACCATTGCTGCGATAATGCATACCAAAGAAGGTATAGCTAAAGCGGGGAATATTTTAAAATTTGAACCTGATTTACCTATGATTACAGCGAAAATATGGCATAAATAATATGTCCAAATAAAATAAGGGCCACCAAATATTTAACGTATTCGTATAAATAAACAATAGTATTAAATAATTTTTGCATAAAAGTGTTTTTATTTCAAAAATATAAATTCGGGGAATATGTGGGGAATTAATCAAAACAAGCGGGGAATTGACAACACTGACGCGGGGAATCGTGATTTTTTTATTGGCAGCACTGGTCACAAGTCATACAATTATATTAAATACAACATTGTGTTATTCGTACCTACATGATTTGTTACTTTTCCTGAAGGGCGGTAATTAATAAATTAAAACATACTCATAAATCAACGCCTTTGCCCATGGTCATTGACAGATACTACCCGACTCCATCTGCTACGTTCTAGACTTGTGAATAAAACAAGCCGGGCTTCATTTGTAAGCGACGCTTTTCTTGCAAAACAATAGTATTAATTATAATTGAAATATTTAGTTGATAACCACCTTATGACGCTGGCAGAATAGTCGACATCGCCTGAGTTGCCAAAGAAGAGAAAAAATAATCGTATCTGATACGTCTTGAGCTAAAAAGATGGAAAGACTACCAATTTGAAGGATATGTTTACCGAAGAATGCCGCATGTTTATAGTGACCGACAGGAATTTGCTCAAGCTGTAATTAGGAGAAGCTGACTGATATTCCAGTAAGTAGATATTTTTAGAGTTAGTTTAGTTAGGGGCTGTAATGTTGACATCTTTTGCACCAGTGTGTCAACATTAAAATGGCCTTTAGCACAGTATTTTTCTTGAATAATTCATCTATTTACTCTATACAACACTGATTAATCAGTCAATTAATCTCTGTCCTTTCTAAGGTTGCCTGGCAGAAATTGACTCTGGGATAAAGCTGCCCATAGTATATTTTGTAGTGTTGAATGTATTCTATAAGTAATGTATATTATTGCTGTACAATAAATACATAAACATAATACCAGCTCTATTCAATAGTCATGCTTCTATACCTACAGTTGTACTCTTCAATTAGGCAAAAATTTTAAGTAATTGTATGTGAGGTGTGCTTCTCTGTATGAGAGGAGGCCTGTTTCCAGCAGTGGGATGATAAAAAAGGTTGCTGATGATGATGATATCAGCCGACTCGTATTACATTAAAACTGTTAATTTAATCACATGTATTTTTTTGAACTCTATTTTGTTAGTTGTTTGTATATTATTTAGATACTGCCAGTTTCTAATAATAGGTTTCATATAGTGTGGCAACAATGCACATGGTGAGAAAACTAGAGGTTATATTATACCGAGACCTATTATTAGACTACCCTCACAATAAAAAAAAAAGATTATCAAATAAATTCATTATCATATCAGCTTTAATCCCAGTCACATACGAAGCTTTTTAGCTTTGGAGTGTGGAGTCCGCTTTACCAGTCTAACTGCTTATTTTCCCTAAACTTTGTTATTTTCCGTGAATCTACTGCGGCCTGACCTCCATAACCAGAGGCGATGCTGAAGCATTGCAGTTAGATCAATTGTTGGACTTCTGAGGGCTCCAACAACCTGTAATGTCTACCATTAGATATTCGTATGGCAACCGGGACCAACGGCTTAACAAGCTTTCCGAGGCACTACCAGATCAGAAATATTCATATTCATGCATACAAATATTTGCATTGCGCGGGTATCGAACCCGCCTCCTTGCGCATCTTTCGCTACTGCTACGCCATGGAGGCTGTCTGTTTTATAAATCATCATTATCATTTCAGCCGAAAGACCTCCACTGCTGGGCATAGGCTGATTGTAGTGTATTAAAAGACCTAAAGATGTTATTAAATTGTGGTGACAATAAAGGATACATATAAAAACACTTCACTGGGTAGATTGATAATGAAATTGACTCATGACAGAACATGTTTATACCTTACTAGCAGCCGCCAGCGACTTCATTCGCGTGGAATTAATTATGCTCCGCTCCTATTGCTCGCAGTGTGATGGTATATAGCCTAAAGCATTCCTGGATTAATGGGCTATCCAACGATAAAAGAATTTTTCAAATTCCAGGACCAGTAGTTTCTGAGATTAGCACGCACAAACAAACAAACTCTTCAGCTTTATAGATTAGTATAGAGTATAGATTTTGTTTGATTGTTAGTTAATATGAATAAAGAGAAATATTGTTGCAGTTTCTAACCAAAGACAGAAGATCATTTCCAAGTTCGAGTTTTTAGCTCAGAGGATGATTGAGAAATATAAGGTCAGATATTTTTAATAGCTATTTATTCTCATAGTTTCTATTTTCAGTTTAATGAGGAAGTGATTATAATTTCATAAGGAAACCTTTTGTTTCTGTATTTTAAGACAAATTTACCATTACGAGTTGCATCCATACTGATATTATAATTGCGAAAGTAACCCTGTCTGTCTGTTACGCTTTACCACTTAAACCTCTCCACCGATTTTGATGAAATTTGGCACAGACAATTACAAACAATTACAGACAATTATAATATTAAATAAAACATTAAGATTATTTTTCTACAATATTTTTTTTTCAGCGGTTTCATACGTGTTCCCCTAGTAACCTAGTAGTATATTACTATATTCTTTTCTGATAAGTAGGAATGCAAATTTCCCTAAGGCCTGGGCCGCACTACGTTTAAACCGCTGCGATTTTTTCCCGCGACTGATTTTTTGCTACAAAATGCTCGCGGGAAAAAAACGCAGGTGCGGCCGCTTGCCTTCTAGGGGCACAAATTCACGCGATTAAAAACCGCCGCGGTTTAACCGTAGTGCGGCCTCAGCCTAATGATTGAAAAGGCGTCAAAATCCAAAAGGTACTACCTCCACGTCACAGATATATAAAATTTGATATCTATGCTCCGCATCTATTATATGGGGCCCCGACATCGAAATCGAAGTTTATTACTGACACGAATAACGTGGAACTAGCATGTAGAAGTAACTTTACTGAAGTTACTTTTATATTTGGATAATTTCGTCACAATTACTAAGTTCAAATTATATTTAAATAATAAAATCGTGTCGCGGATAAAACAGGACAAACTTAGCTTATTATATTTCATACAGGTTTGTTGATGGGCTCAGTAACCACAATTTTCCTTCAACCCGTCAATAGCCTGCCTGCAGAAAATAAAAGTTCTTACATAACATTATACCTACATGCATACTTAACAATATTTATCAAGGCCGTGAAATTTCGGTAATTGATTGTGTACGCATGTTTAAATGTAATTTGAGTACCTACTTAGGTATAGTCTACCTGAAACCTATTGGTAAGTATTATAAAATAGAAATAAATATAAAAAGTTCACCCAGTCGGTTAAAACAACACATACTTACATTGCAAATTAAATGAAAACTTTAAAAATTGAGTAAAAGATTACTTAAATCAAACTATTGATTATAACTTTCATAGGAATGTTAGGCATTGTGTGAGCCGCTTGTTTTTTTTTAAATAAACAGCAAATAAGTGGCGAGTTGAATCGAATCGAAATACTACGAGTAGTTTGATTCAAATCAACTTGGTCCATCGACATATACTAATGGACACGCCGTACGCTTATAATCTGCAGTAATTTTTTGGTTTAAAAAGTCTGAGAGAGATGGTCTATGCTTTCGGTCTAGCACTATCTCTTTCCTTATAGATGATTGATGATATTGAGAGAGATCAATATGGACCGATACTTCGTTTCCTCTCTCTATCTCTAAGGCATGTCCGTTAGTATATGTCGATCATAACCACTGTCATGGCAAAGAGGGTTACCTTTCTAAAATCTTTTAATAATTAATTATACAGCTTGTGTCTACAAAGTCGTGAAAATAAATGAGGGCGCTGCGGTTGTGCATGTAACAACGCTGTTAGTGTGACTGAATTCATTTTGGTACTAGCACATTGTTTTAGAAGCAAACCTGGTTCTAATGAAAACGTAAATCCATGGTCTCTGGAGTTTAAATAAAATGTATAAAACAAAAAAAAAAAATGCATATTTATTATTATATGTTTTAAAATGGAAAGTATTCCAAAACAATAATTACTTTCATCATCTGATTCCAAATATTTTTCCTTAAAAAGTATTTTTATTGTCATTTGCGTCACTAACAACGTCTTCGCTAATATCGGTGAATAACTGACTCATCTATATATATATAGGGTTCACTCTCACATTTTCCTGAAAGATTAAAAAATAGTAATATGCAATTTCTATCAGAAGATGGGTAACACGATTACATACCTGTTTCAGCAACTGTTCGAGCATAAATATCATCTAAATTTGATAAAATTGGTCCAGCTTCGTGTTCTAGCAAACCTCGCCGATATACTTTAAAAATTATTTCCCTAGCTTTTTTTTTTATTTGTTTTGCTCATTTTTAATACGTTTCTTCGATGATTTATACATGTAGATTTGAAAAGCAATAATAAATGCAATAGATATCGATTAACAAAACAAATCACGACGGCCGATGGCATTTGATGTATTATAATTTTGTGTTACCCTAATTTTAAAATTTTTAGGTCCAGATACATTAATTTAACGACTTTATAGACAAACTATAAAAAGCATTTGAATGCTTTTTCTAATTCCTTCATTTACTTATTATATATTTACTACCACAGAGACGACCATTGTAAGAAAACCAAAACGGAACACACGAAGAACAAAGAAAGAGATGCAATTACAGCCCAGCAAATGACAGAAGCCATCAGTCTCGAATGTCATCCCGAAAACTCTCAAATGGACGTCCAAGCTTGGTACATATTTCGAAGGGACTTACGTGTAATCTGCGTAGTAAACATTAATTTAAAAAAAAAAAGAATATAAGTGTGTTTTTTGTCAGCGAAATTTTATTGAAAAGGGTAAATTTAAATTACGCATTCGTACACACTGGTGATAAACCCTATGAGTGTGATTTATATCCATGTAATTATAATCGTGAGCGTTATTTAACAAAACATATTCGTACACACACAAGTGAGAAACCTTATAAGTGTGTTGTCTGTCAGTGAAAATACAAATTCGTACCCACACTGGTGAATAACCTTATAAATGTTATGTATGTCAACGAAATTTTACTAATATGAGCCTATCAACAAACCATATGCGTACACACACTGGTGAGAAACCCTATAAGTGTGATGTATGTCAAGGTAATTTTAGCCAGAAGAGTCATTTAACAGTGCATATGCGTACACACACTGGTGAGAAACCTTTTAAGTGCGATGTATGTCAACGTTATTTTAGCCAGAAGAGTCATTTAACAGTGCATATGCGTACGCACACTGGTGATAAACATTATAAATGTGATGTATGCCAACATAATTTTTTCTCGAAGAGTCTTTTAGCAATGCATTTGTGTACACAAACTAGTGAAATCCCTTTTAAGTGTGATGTATGTCAACGAAATTTTACTAAAAAGAGTCTATTAAGACAACATAAGCATACACATACTGGTGAAAAACCTTATACGTGTGACGTATGTCAACATAATTTTAGCCGGAAGACTAATTTAACAATACATATGCGTACACACACTGGTGAAAAACCTTATAGGTGTGATGTGTGTCAACGTAATTTTACTAAAAAGAGTCTATTAAGAAACCATATGCGTACACACACTGGTGAGAAACCTTATAAATGTGATGTATGTCAACGTAATTTTAGTCAGAAAAGTCATTTAACAGTTCATATACGTACACACACTGGTCATAAACCTTATGAGTGTAATGTCTGTCAACGTAATTTTAGCCTGAAGAGTATTTTAACAAAGCATTTGCATACACACTCTGGGGAAAAACATTATAAATGTGATGTATGTCAACGAAAGTTTAGCTCAAAGAGTCGTTTAGAAATGCATATGTGCACACAAACTGGTGAAAAACCTTATAAATGTGATGTATGTCAACGAAATTTTAGTAAAAAAAATCTATTAAGAAAACATATGCGTACACATACTGGTGAGAAACCTTATAAATGTGATGTATGTCAACGTAATTTTAGCGAGAAAAGTCATTTAACAGTTCATATGCGTACACACACTGGAGTTAAACCTTATGAGTGTAATGTATGTCAACGTAATTTTAGCCTGAAGAGTATTTTAACAAAGCATTTGCTTGCACATACTGGTGAAAAACCTTATAAGTGTGATGTGTGTCAACGTAATTTTAGGTCGAAGAGTAATTTAACCATACACATGCGTACACACACTGGTGAAAAACCATACAAGTGTGAAGTTTGTCAACGTAATTTTACTCAAAAGGGTCTATTAAAAAAACATATGCGTACACACACTGGTGAGAAACCTTATGAATGTGATGTATGCCAACGTAATTTTAGTGTTAAGAGTAATCTAAGAATTCATTTGCGTACACACACTGGTGAAAAACCATACAAGTGTGAAGTTTGTCAACGTAATTTTACTGAAAAGAGTCTATTAACTAAACATATGCGGACCCACACTGGTGAGAAACCTTATAAATGTGATGTTTGTCAACGTAATTTTAGTGTTAAGAACAATTTAAGAATTCATTCGCGTACACACACTGGTGAAAAACCTTATAGGTGTGAAGTATGTCAACGTAATTTTAGTCAGAAGAGGTTATTAACAAGTCATATGCGTACACACACTGGTGAAAAGCCTTATAGGTGTGATGTATGTCAACGTAATTTTAGCCGGAAGAGTAATTTAACTAGACATATTCGTACACATACGAATTAAAGACCTTTTAATTAAAGTGTAAGTCAACTTACTTTCATTCTAAAGAGTCATTTAACAATACATATGCGAACACATACTGGTGAATACCATTTAAGTGTGTAGTATGTCAACGCAACTTTACAGGAAAGAAATTTTATAAAACATTCATACACACAATGGTGAAAAATATTATATGTGTTATGTATGTCAATGTAATTGTAGAAAAACTACACAAGTCTGGAGTAAGTTAAAGCAATTTTACTGAAAAAATGTTCTTTTTATTTTACCTGCACTATTTTTAATGTGATTACCCAATCTTGATTATGTTTATTTTGCTTTTTACTTTATTTAATATACACGCTGGAATAATAATGGTTAATGTGGTAAATGTAATTTTAATGGTTGTTTTCCCGCGGCAGAACGATTTGCTTTAAGGAAAACTTTCGATGAATAGAGTAAAAGTCAAGAATAAAAAGTTGTGTTATAAAATAATTATTAAAAAAAATCAACAACTCAAAAAAGTGAGGAAAGTTAGTTACGCTGGATACAACTTGTAGGTACTTCTCGGAAGTGACATGCAACCGCCTCAAAGGAAAGCAATGCATTTAGTGTTCAAACCATAATAAGCTCCTGCGCGTAGTGAGACGGCATAAAATACTTCACTCGGTGGTGGGCCATAATATCGGATACTTTTACGACGACTTTAGTTAAGTAAGTTACCACCCACCAGACAAAGTCTTGCCGCCAAGCGATTCGTCGTGTTCCCGCATGATGTCTGGTGAAGCCTTACGGAGGACAGGTCTGAGCAGTTGTATTGTGATGTGTGCCGGGTACGATGCGCCAAATGTTATTGTGTCGGTAGTTTGATCTTGGAGGGTCTCCAGATTAATCTCCCTCTGGTGCAGCAGCGTTGGTCGTATTGTTGGGTTTAACATTGCATCACCTCACTCAACTGCCGTCTTCCTTCCTACTCGCTAAGATTTTTAAGTGAATAGGCTTAATAAACTTGTGCGCTTTACCATCAACGATTGCATCACTGCTTACCACATGGCTTGAAGCCACCACATGGCTTCGCGCTTTCAATGGGCCGAACTACATCAGGCACCCTAGTCGCTTGCTCTACCAACTGGGAAACTGGTAGAGCAAGCGACTAGGGTGCCTGATGTAGTTGGCCACACTGCCAACTGTTTGGACCTTCTGCTGACCACTGATCCGGACAGATGTGTTGTAACAGTTTCCTCACCGTTGGGAACTTCAGACCACTGTCTGGTGAAGTCTGTATTGTCCTTCTCCCCACCAGATCACGACTCTCGTGGTGAACGGCGAATGTGGCGATACAGGTCAGCGGATTGGGATGGGATGCGCCACTTCTTTGCGTCTTATCCTTGGCAGCAGGTCTGCTTCTCTTCTCACAATCCGTCGAGCTGTGCGGACGCTATAACCGATGTGGTGCGTCAAGCTATGGAGTATTTTATCCCATTCAATGACGTGCCCGTCGGTGGCTCGGCTCGCCCATGGTTTAATGCCGATTGTGTCCAAGCTGAACAGCGTAAGCACACGGCATTTCTCGCCTGGGTTGACGCTCGTGACCGCGGAGCTCCGGATCTAAGCTCAAAGAAGAGAGCCTTTAACCGTGCTGCCAAGTCCTACAAGAAGGCGCTCAAGAAGGCTCGCTTCGACCGTATTACCCATATTGGCAACAAGTTATCTGCGCAGCCATCCGGTAGCAGATCTTTTTGGTCCCTTGCCAAATCGGTTGAGGCGAACTTCTGTCGGCCCTCACTGCCTCCGTTGGTTAGGCCTGATGGAACACTGGCTCATACGGCGAGAGAGAAAGCAGGTCTCTTTGCATCTCTCTTTGCCCTTAATTCGCGTCTTGATACTGGCAGTGCTACTCCACCTAATTTACCTCATTGCGGAGCCTCAATGCCTGAGGTTCGCATTAGAAACAAGGAGGTTCTGAGAGTACTGTGTCGTCTGGACGTGAATAAGGCTAGTGGTCCGGATGGTATACCAGCGATTGTTCTTAAAGCATGTGCGCCCGAGTTGTCTCCTGTATTGACGCGCTTGTATCGCCTCTCATTTAGGACTGGTATAGTGCCCAAGTCCTGGAAGCTTGCTAACGTGCAGCCCGTGCCCAAGAAGGGTAGTCGTGCCGATCCTGCCAACTATCGGCCGATTTCGATCACCTCCATACTTTGCAAAATTATGGAGCGTGTATTGAACTCGCGCCTCTTGGCATACCTGGAAGGTAACGATCTCCTCAGTAACCGACAGTACGGGTTTCGCCGCAATCGGTCAACTGGGGACCTACTAGTGTATGCCACTCACTTGTGGGGCGAGGCCCTCGAGAAGAATGGGGAAGCGATTGTTGTCTCCCTTGATGTCTCGAAGGCCTTCGACCGGGTATGGCACGCTGGCCTTTTGAGTAAGCTTCCAGCGTACGGCATTTCCCCTAGCCTGACTGGCTGGGTAAAAGACTTCCTGACTGAACGGTCCTTCCGAGTTGTTGTCGACGGATGCTCTTCTGAGCCCATGACAACTAATGCCGGTTTTCCTCAGGGGTCTGTTCTCTCTGCAACTCTGTTCCTGCTGCATATTAACGATCTGCTGATGCCCGGTATCTATGGGTATGCAGATGACAGCACAGTTGTAGAGAGATACCTGCCGAATGCTCGGGCTAGTAGGGAATCAATCCGGTCCGAAAGGGAGGCCATGGTTGAGCGAACGAGTGTTGCACTGCAGGCAGTCTCCGAATGGGGCAATGCCAATCTTGTAGCATTCAATGCCGCCAAAACACAGGCGTGTCTTTTCACCGCCAAAAGGAGCCCGTTCACCTTGGCCCCTACTTTTCGGAATGTGTCCTTGGAGTGTTCCGACCGCCTTCAGCTTTTGGGAGTTGAGATTTCCTCGAACCTTAACTTTGGGCGGTTCATTGAGTCCAATGCCAAGGTGGCTGCCAGGAAATTCACCCGGGTAGGTTTCGATATGCTTTTTTTATATGCTCTGCTCCTATTGGTCGCAGCGTGGTGGTATATAGCCTGAAGCCTACCTGGATTAATGGGCTATCCAACACAAAAAATTTTTTTTGGTAATGTGGGCGGGGCAGGCGTGCAACAAATGTGACACGAGTCGGTCGAAATACGATTGTCGATTATAAAATATTTAAAAACACACGAAACCGAAAATTTGATACCAATTTTTTGAGTATTTTATTTTGAGTTGAAACCCTCCGATATCGTTTGATTTAATCTAAAGATGCCATGCCCTTAGTATGTATATACCCTTTTTGTTACACGTTGTTTATGCATGCCGTAGTCTTATGTAATTAAAGGACCACAAGTAAAATAACCTTTTCTATTTTTGTAACGTATTCTATAATTATGTCAATATCCTTTGTCAAAGATCCCGAATAAATAACAAAATAAAAATATCTTTACCTGTATCCTTAAACAATAATGGTTAAATGCGCAAGATATGTAAATCTGATAATCATTACTGCAATTAATTATTTATTTAATTATATTAATGTAATCAAAATTATGATATGGTTATTAAAAAATAAAAAGTTATCAAAAGTCAACATCCATCATCTATAATAATATACGTACTAACTCTGCTGGTAAACTGCAAAAGACGTTGCTATCGTCCATCCATTTTGTGCAACTCAATATCAGGTGATGAGCAAATTCAAAATCAATCAAGTCATTTATTCAAATTAGGCTGAGAATCAGCACTTTTTGAACGTCAATATTACATAAGACAGTCCCCCAAAACGACCACCCATCGACCCTTCCTAGTGCTTTCGCTGGGAAGAAGTCGCGGAAGAAACTCCCCAGCAGCACAGCTGTCTGTTCATAAAACAAAAAACGCATGACTTTATACAATACTATGTATAGTGATGAACGCAAGAAAATACAACTACAATGAAATTATTTACCATATGCCAGCTACCACGCCAAAATACCAGCAAAGCAAAACAAAATATATACAATATGTAAAGAAAACCCTGTCCGACCCGTGAAGGTATTGTTAGGTATCGATAACTGATTTTACTAATGCCTACAAAACCTGGCTGTACTTAAAAAAAAATACCCCCTAAAAATAAATAGGTAATTTCATGGCAACACAGGCACAGGTCATGACCTCAGTTGACCTCATGTATGTAGGTATAGGTAGTTTATCCACGTCTATCGACTCTCAAAAGAAACAATGATACTTAAGCAGCTCGTGAAAAGAACTTTTTTTAAGGTCGTCTGACTCTCCGAATGTATCATTTCATTCGATGAGCACAATGGCTCTGGCGGAGATGTTGTTCCATATTTCGTTCACTAAGAATGATACAGGCCTGGCACAGTCGCATGAGATCAGCACGGCCGTGCACACAAATAAAAATTAAGTGGTGTCAAATCCGCGCTGGTCACAGTTGGTCCACCCCTACCAATCCACTGCTCGCCGAACTGATAATGGAGGTACCCACGTACAGGCCAGCAAAAATATGGTGGGGCACCGGCATGCTGGAACACGTCCAACACCTGATCACAACACAGCTAATTGCAGTTACTACCTTCCATCAGCATGTTACATTACTCTACGTTAGAAAACGACATGATCACAAAATACACGAATAGTCTACACGGAAGCAATGTTTACGCGCAACTGATAATTTAAAGTAAAAATTATTTTTATTTTATAAAAATAATAGGTAGGTGCACAGGTGCTCTGGCGGTATTCTTTGAATAGAGATGGGTAAGTACTCAAAATATTGACGGATTGTCGTGAAGTCGCCTTTCAGGCCTCACTTTGAACTTATTAGCGAGGATCCTGGCCCTAAACTACGACTCCGCGAAAGTACTTAATTGTCTGATGATAACTTGTATTGACTTACCGAGCTTGTAGTTGTCTCAGCCGGTACGTAGATGATGTAATGATCTGCTTCGCCTTGTTATGAGATGTGTGCTATGATTATCCCATGCTCTTTGCTAACCTCTCCCGACCTCGATCTGTAGGGATTAAGCAATCATCATTTACTTGTTTTGGAACTAAGTGCGCACGGTCAACCATACTTTTATAACATGGGTTACATTTATAGTGTTAGATTGTTTACTCATATTTACTCTTAACCTCCAAATGAGGTTTGTGTGTTCTAGAGCCTTGTACTCTGGCTTAAGTACTTTGTGCTACTCAGCGATTATATTGGATGTCCCTTGTCTGTGACCCTCGCCCTGCGGCTTGGGATTTTCTTTGTTAGGCTAGAGTAACTCTACGACCCCTTTAGAACATCACCATATTAATTTTTAAAATGTTTTGCTGAATGCAAGTAAGATAGAAATGGGTCTGAAGTTGCCAACATCCGCATTATTACCTGACTTAAATAGTGGTGTAACTTTACTTTTCTTAAAGAAACTTTACTTTTCTTAAGGAATAAATATTGTATAACATCAAACATTTGCACGCTTGCATGCAGGCAGAGTACTATAACTTTTAGGTTTTAAGAACTTACCTTTATAAAAAAAATGTATATCTAGCAAATAAACGTATGATTATGATTATTATGATTATGATTCATTAAATCAGGAAAAATCCCTAATTCAACACATTTATTAAAATTAACAGCTAGAGAGGGGGCTACAATGTCTATTATATTACTTAATACTTTAATGGAAATGTCACAGTAATCACCGGTGTTTTTAGACTTCAGTGTTTTAAAAATATTAACCACATCACGCGGGGATACGTGTTCAAAGTGAAATAGACGACTACACTTAGATACACTACTATGCAAAAGATTCTCAGTTTTTGATGGGGATGAATTTAAGGAGTGAGTTGTAGCTATTGGTATGTTAGCAAAACCTCAGTAAATGCCTCAGCTACGTCAGCACGTAGCTGAGGCATTTATTGAGTTTTTTGCAGATCATAGTCGACAACAAATTAGTTCATAAGGCCGCTGGGCCTTATGAACTAATTTGTTGTCGACTCAAGTTTGCTTATCCTGTTTAACAGATTTGCCAGTTTCATCTATACTAATATTATAAATGCGAGAGTAACTGTCTGACTGTCTGTCTGTCTGTTTGTGTGTTATGCTTTCCCGCTTAAACCTCTTAACCGATTTTGATGAAATTTGGCACAGACAATCTTTATACCCCAAGAAAAAACATAGGCATCTGACCTCCACAAGGAGAATCGAAGCATTGCAGTTACACCAATTGTTGGACTTTTGAGGGCTCCAACAACCCGTAAGACTGCCATTAGATGTTCGTATGGCAAACCGGAACCAACGGCTCAACTTATGGTATAGGTGCTTACCGAGGCACGGCCAGACCAGTGCAAATATTCATATTAATGCATACAAAATACAGCGTGACCCATCGATTGACGTCTTAAAAAAAAATTTAGGTCCGGCATTTCGTGGGGTATCCGAAACACCCGCAAGTATGTTCCGCGATATTTCGTAGTTTTCGAGTTATGATTTTTTTTTTACTTTTCGAGGAATGCAACCGGACAAGTATAAAAATTGTTTTATTTTTTTTTAAATTAAGACTTCTTAAGATTTTTTTTTTTGCAACAGAATCCTCTAGTGCTGTACTTTAATACATAAAATAACTAGCTTTGTAACTTTGATGAAAGTTACGAAAATGTTGGTCAGAATTAAAAAAAATACGTTCCGTGAATTAAGACTTTAATATTCAACTTTACATTAAAAATCTAATCAAGTGTTATTTCACTTCTTATTTACTCTCAAAGATGCGCCAGACTCTCAGGTTTCATAATCAGAAGACAGAAGTAGTACTTTAAAGCAAGTTTGGCTAAAACCGGTCTTCAAAACACCAAGGTGACAAAATTCATAAAATTACGTATTTGATTACATTTGTTTTTTTTTTGCATTAACTATTATTTCTGAGACAAATTAATGATTAAGAAAGCTGAAAACCTATCGTGTAAGTGAGATAAGGAAAAAAAAGTAGATTTTTATGTACGAATCTTTATTTAAATTTACAATAAATTTTCAAAGTGGTCACCGCCAGCGGCAATGCACATTCTACATCTGCGTAAAAAATTGTGTTTTAATCTGCGGAACGCCTGTCTGTTTTCATTCACCACCCGTTTTGCTTCTAAAATCTTCTGCCTTAGTTTTTGTTCACTGGAATACTCCCGGGCGTATGCTGTTGTGCGGTCTGGTGTTCTCAATGGCGAATTAATTGGTCCATTAGAATTGCCGAGCAGACTTGATGGACCAACTTACAAAAACTTCTTATAGACTTCTTTTCTTCTTCTTTGAAGATTTGCTTGAAGATGTAAATCTACAACTAGATTACTTTATTTGGGGCTATTATAAGGAAACAGCATACGCCCGGGAGTGTTCCAGTGAACAAGAACTGAGGCAGAAGATTTTAGAAGCAAAACGGGTAGTGAATGAAAACAGACAGGCGTTCCGCAAATTAAAACACAATTTTTTACGCAGATGTAGAATGTGCATTGGCGCTGGCGGTGACCACTTTGAAAATTTATTGTAAATTTAACTATAGATTCGTACATAAAATTCTACTTTTTTTTCCTTATCTTACTTACACGATAGGTTTTCAGCTTTCTTAATCATTAATTTGCCTCAGAAATAATAGTTAATGCAAAAAAAAAAAAAATTGTAACCAGATACGTAATTTTATGAATTTTGCTACCTTGGTGTTTAGAAAGCCCGGTTTTAGCCAAACTTGCTTTAAAGTACTACTTCTGTCTTCTGATTATGAAAGCTGAGAGTCTGGCGCATTTTTGAGAGTAAATAAGAAGTGAAATAACACTTGATTAGATTTTTAATGTAAAGTTGAAAATTAAAGTCTTAATTCACGGAACGTATTTTTTTAAATTCTGACCAACATTTTCGTACCTTTCATCAAAGTTACGAAGCTAGTTATTTTATGTATTAAAGTACAGCACATGAGGATTCTGCTGCAAAAAAAATCTTAAGAAGTCTTAATTAAAAAAAATAAAATAATTTTTTATACTTGTCCGGTTGAAATTCCTCGAAAAGTAAAAAAAAATCATAACTTGAAAACTATGAAATATCGCGGAACATACATGGGGGTGTTTCGGATACCCCACGAAATGCCGGACCTAAATTTTTTTTTATGACGTCAATCGATGGGCCACCCTGTATATTTGCACTGCGCGGGGATCGAACCCGCAACTCCTTGCGTAGCGGCCGCGTTCGCTACCGCTACGGCACGGAGGCTGTCTCGGAGGGTGAGAGAGTGTATACCCCGAATTGCCAACCAACCTATTGTTCAGGAAGCAATCACGCTAAATGCAACAGTAGAAGTTAAACTCATGTTTGAATCTAAACCAGTTGTAGTTTAATTTTGGTTTCGTTTCGTATCAGTATGAGTAATAAATTACACAGACTGCGGTTACGTCCCAATTGTGATCCAGTGATTGTTAAACCATCTGTCAAAAGGTTAGCGCGATATGAAACATAACTAAATATTTGGTTTGGTTGCAATGCAATTCTCTTTTCGTTGGATTATTTTAGCGCGATTGCCCCCCAGGATAGGCATTACGAGCGGAATGTACCTAGTCGCTTTACAGTAATTAAGTTTGGCAGTTAATAACTGCATCATGTTTGTAGTGTTATGTTTCTCAGCGTCATTGAGAAGACTTTGGTGTCAAATGAAAATAACAGGGATCACCTATTGTTTAGACTGGCATTTTAATATTGTGAATTTAGTCATAGTCCTGGTCCCTAACACTTGAACATGTCATATATTATTTATTTTTTAAGCCACTACAGAATTCAGTACAGAGAAAACAATCAAACTGAAATAAAAATGTTCATTCTCCATAATGTGGAAACTTAACTAAAGATTTAGATAAAAAAAAAGAATGCTTGAAGGCCCAGTAGTTAGAACTTAAAGGCCCACAAAAAAAATTGTTTTACTCTTTGCTCTTAATCAACAAGTTCGCTGTCACTTGTCTGACGCTCTGACAATCGACTTCAATCGAGCTGTCACAAGTCATACAATTATATTTTAAACAACATTGTGTTATTCGTACCTACATGATTTGTTACTTTTCCAGTTTCCTGAAGGACGGTAATTAATAAATTAAAACATACTCATAAATCAACGCCTTTGCTCATGGTCATAGACAGATACTACCCGACTCCATCTGCTACATTCTAGACTTGTGAATAAAACAAGCCGGGCTTCATTTGTAAGCGACGCTTTTCTTTCAAAACAATAGTATTAATTATAATTGAAATATTTAGTTGATAACCACCATATGACGCTGGCAGAATAGTCGACATCGCCTGAGTTGCCAAAGAAGAGAAAAAATAATCGTATCTGATACGTCTTGAGCTAAAAAGATGGAAAGACTACCAATTTGAAGGATATGTTTACCGAAGAATGCCGTATGTTTATAGTGACCGACAGGAATTTGCACAAGCACACAAGCTGACTGATATTCCAGTAAGTAGATATTTTTAGAGTTAGTTTAGTTAGGGGCTGTAATGTTGACATCTTTTGCACCAGTGTGTCAACATTAAAATGGCCTTTAGCACAGTATTTTTCTTGAATAATTCATCTATTTACTCTATACAACATTGATTAATCAGTCAATTAATCTCTGTCCTTTCTAAGGTTGCCTGGCAGAAATTGACTCTGGGATAAAGCTGCCCATAGTATATTTTGTAGTGTTGAATGTATTCTATAAGAGTAATGTATATTATTGCTGTACAATAAATACATAAACATAATACCAGCTCTATTCAATAGTCATGCTTAGTTATACCTACAGTTGTACTCTTCAATTAAGCAAAAATTTTAAGTAATTGTATGTGAGGTGTGCTTCTCTGTATGAGAGGAGGCCTGTGTCCAGCAGTGGGATGATAAAAAAGGTTGCTGATGATGATGATATCAGCCGACCCGTATTACATTAAAACTGTTAATTAAATCACATGTATTTTTTTGAACTCTATTTTGTTAGTTGTTTGTATATTATTTAGATACTGCCAGTTTCTAATAATAGGTTTCATATAGTGTGGCAACAATGCACATGGTGAGAAAACTAGAGGTTATATTATACCGAGACCTATTATTAGACTACCCTCACAATAAAAAAAAAGATTATCAAATAAATTCATTATCATATCAGCTTTAATCCCAGTCACATCCGAAGCTTTTTAGCTTTGGAGTGTGGAGTCCGCTTTACCAGTCTAACTGCTTATTTTCCCTAAACTTTGTTATTTTCCGTGAATCTACTGCGGCCTGACCTCCATAACCAGAGGCGATGCTGAAGCATTGCAGTTAGATCAATTGTTGGACTTCTGAGGGCTCCAACAACCTGTAATGTCTACCATTAGATATTCGTATGGCAACCGGGACCAACGGCTTAACAAGCTTTCCGAGGCACTACCAGATCAGAAATATTCATATTCATGCATACAAATATTTGCATTGCGCGGGTATCGAACCCGCCTCCTTGCGCATCTTTCGCTACTGCTACGCCATGGAGGCTGTCTGTTTTATAAATCATCATTATCATTTCAGCCGAAAGACCTCCACTGCTGGGCATAGGCTGATTGTAGTGTATTAAAAGACCTAAAGATGTTATTAAATTGTGGTGACAATAAAGGATACATATAAAAACACTTCACTGGGTAGATTGATAATGAAATTGACTCATGACAGAACATGTTTATACCTTACTAGCAGCCGCCAGCGACTTCATTCGCGTGGAATTAATTATGCTCCGCTCCTATTGCTCGCAGTGTGATGGTATATAGCCTAAAGCCTTCCTGGATTAATGGGCTATCCAACGATAAAAGAATTTTTCAAATTCCAGGACCAGTAGTTTCTGAGATTAGCACGCACAAACAAGCAAACTCTTCAGCTTTATAGATTAGTATAGAGTATAGATTTTGTTTGATTGTTAGTTAATATGAATAAAGAGAAATATTGTTGCAGTTTCTAACCAAAGACAGAAGATCAATTCTTGCGTATTCTGCTGTAAAAAAGAAATGCCACCAATTACTGTAACAATTTCGAGATTCCAAGTTCGAGTTTTTAGCTCAGAGGATGATTGAGAAATATAAGGTCAGATATTTTTAATAGCTATTTATTCTCATAGTTTCTATTTTCAGTTTAATGAGGAAGTGATTATATTTCTTAAGGAAACCTTTTGTTTCTGTATTTTAAGACAAATTTACCATTACGAGTTGCATCCATACTAATATTATAATTGCGAAAGTAACCCTGTCTGTCTGTCTGTTACGCTTTACCACTTAAACCTCTCCACCGATTTTGATGAAATTTGGCACAGACAATCTTTAGACACCTCAATCTTAGCTTAGCCAGTTTTCAGTTTTCAATTTCAGGCTTTCATCTTTCACAGATTACTCGCGGACGCATAATTTGGTGAGAACACTGACACATAACACATAACTTTTTATCTTCTGTAACTTTTATTAAACATATCACTGGGCATACCGTAATTCTTTTCAACCAAATATATTAGGTATTAGTAACAAATGTAACAAATGTAACAATGTAAACTTTGCTGAATTGATTCATATTTGATACATTCTGGAATTGTATGCGCGTACGCGGTACGTCAAACCGGACGCTTCCTTAATGTTGCCACTATGTAAAAGGTAAACCATTGTTGAGAATGATATTCTCGTAGTTTTTATATCCTGTTTTTGTATTTTATATTCCTGTTTGTGTTTGTTTAAACTGTTCTCTCACTATGTAAATTTAGATTTTTATTTTTTGTTACTATTATTATTATTGCATTTTTATTAATTTTTTTGTACCGATTCGGTGTCAGTTGTGATTGTGTGTTGCACCGGGTGACGTCTTTTACGTCGGCACCGGCTGTCGCTGAAAACCAGCGCTGGGCTCTGTTTTGCATAGGGTCGCAGCATAATGCTGAGCGATAGCCGTTTTGCGTGGATGTGACGCATGTCAACTGTGATCACTCAATTGTTTTTGTACACTTTATGTCATGTTTACCGCAAATAAACGTATTTTCTTTCTTTTCTTTCTTTCTTTCTTTCTTTCCGCCCGCGGCTTCGCCCGCGTGGAATTCGGTTATATCGCGATTTTTAGATTTGCCACGGGAATATCAAATTTTGCAATAAAAGGTAGCCTATGTCCTTTATCAGAGTCTAAAGATTGTCTGTGCCAAATTTCATCAAAATCGGTTGAGAGGTTTAAGCGGGAAAGCGTAACAGACAGACAGATAGATAGAGTTACTTTCGCATTTATAATACTAGCTTTCCGCCCGCGGCTTCGCCCGCGTGGATTTCGGTTAGCCTTTTCGTACAATCTACTACTTTTCATCAATTGTAGTTTAGTTTTATAAATTTTATTCTAAGTAAATATATTTAAATTTAGCGTAAGTAGATATTTGTATATAAGTTATCAATATTTAAATATTATAATATTAAATAAAACATTAAGATTATTTTTCTGCAATAATTTTTTTTCAGCGGTTTCATACGTGTTCCGCTAGTAACCTAGTAGTATATTACTATATTCTTTTCTGATAAGTAGGAATGCAAATTTCCCTAAGGCCTGGGCCGCACTACGTTTAAACTACTGCGATTTTTTCCCGCGACTGATTTTTTGCTACAAAATGCTCGCGGGAAAAAAACGCAGGTGCGGCCGCTTGCCTTCTAGGGGCACAAATTCACGCGATTAAAAACCGCCGCGGTTTAAGCGTAGTGCGGCCCAGGCCTTAGGGAAATTTATGAGGGCGAAATAAATGAGGGCGCTGCGGTTGTGCATGTAACAACGCTGTTAGTGTGACTGAATTCATTTTGGTACTAGCACATTGTTTTAGAAGCAAACCTGGTTCTAATGAAAACGTAAATCCATGGTCTCTGGAGTTTAAATAAAATGTATAAAACAAAAAAAAAATGCATATTTATTATTATATGTTTTAAAATGGAAAGTATTCCAAAACAATAATTACTTTCATCATCTGATTCCAAATATTTTTCCTTAAAAAGTATTTTTATTGTCATTTGCATCACTAACAACGTCTTCGCTAATATCGGCGAATAACTGACTCATCTATTCCTACGGCAAAGTACCTAAAACGCAACGACAATGAACCTCGCCTTCGTATCACCTGTGCAGGAGATCTAGAAAAACTGGAAAAAAACATCTGACTGGGTTTTTTTTTCTATATTCTACAGTAATATTTTTAATGCATGTTTTTTGTTTAAGTTTTCACGTTTCAGCTTCAATAGCGCCTATGATACCTCTCTTACAAATAAATTATGTAACTCAAACGTGTATGCACACAATTCACACAAAACTCACACACACACCCATACACTTCTTCTGAATAATACACACACACACTTTTCACCACATAGTCGCATAAACATAACACATTCACAGATTCGAATTTTTAATGCACCTATTGAGCCAAAACAACAAATCAAATGCCGAAACCCAAAAAATCTAAATATTGATATTTCGAAAAGTTATTTACATTCTAATGATGAATTGGTGATGAAATCAATAATGAATATGTCCATTGAATATTATCCTTATTATAAAATCTACTTTACACAAATTCGATGAATTAATTGATATCCAAAATGAAATCGACACCTTTAAAGTTGCCGATGTAGCTGTATGCGATGTTGATGACTGCACGTCTTTCCTGACTGCATCAAATAAAAGCCTCAAAATATTTCACCAAAACATTCGCAGTTTGAAATGTAATATGACTGGACTACTACCCATCTTGGCTGCTACAAAAGTAGAGTGGGACTGTATCGTCCTCACTGAGTGTTGGCTACCTTCTTCTTCATACATACCTAGTTTGGATGGATACGACATACGACAACTTCGCTTCAGCGATCAACCTTACCCAAAATGAAGGAGTTGTGGTATACTATAAAAGCAACTTGTTTTTCACTGTAGAAGAATACAATTTAGAGGACGCGAACTGCTTAGTCATTGTTCCTAATAAAGATACAATCGCGTTTGCTATTTACAGGCCTCCAGGTTACAAAAATCTTGACAACTTTTTCAGGTCTCTTAATTGTATGCTATCAAAATATTCATCAACCCAAAATCTGATACTATTGGGAGACATCAATATTAATATAGCTGATCACTCTACAGATAACAATTACTCAGCTTACCTGGACCTACTCGGATTCCACGGCATGCTTACTGCATATTCTCTACCAACACATAATAAGACTTGCCTAGACCATGTATTCCTTAGGACTAAACTTTCAGCTCTTTGCCTCATTCTGAACACTACACTTACTGATCATAATAGTGTAGCGTTATTCATAACTACTCTGCCTAGACTAAAGTCCCCTAAACCTGTAAAACGAATAGATTACTGTCACATAAACCTGGAACTGAAAAATATTGACTTCAACCCTATGTATACGATGTCCGACGCTAATCAAGCGGCTGATTTTCTTCATGAAAAACTAACTGAGGCTATTAATAAGTGTTCTAAAAATAGCAAAATTTCTAACCGTAAAAAGATCTTAAAGCCCTGGATTACCCCGGGTATATTAAAATGCATAAAAAATCGTGATAACCTATACAAGAAACTTAAGAAAGACCCTACTAACGAGATTCTACACGCTACATACAAAAGGTATCGAAATTTTTGTACTGGGCTAATAAAAAAACTAAAAAGAAATTTTGATAAATTACAGTTTCAGAGGGCAGGAAAGAACTCAAAAAAAATATGGCAGCTTGTCAAAGAAATAACATTTTGTAAAAAACCTAAAGATAATTCACTGGAATTATTATGCTCAAATAATCCACTAAAGTCAGCAAACGATGCAAATCACTACTTCGCAAGCGTAGGTAAAATACTGGCTGACAACATCACTTTGATACATCCACAAACAACGCCACAATCTTTAACACGGTATTGTCATTCTTTTGGTCTTCTGCTCACCGATGAGGAGGAGGTAAGGTCACTTATCTCAGGGCTAAAAAGTGAGTGCTCCACCGGTCTAGATGGAATACCTACTCAAGTCATAAAAGAAAATGCTGATATTCTGACCCCGCCGATAACATTCGTCTGTAATCTTTGTTTTTCCACTGGTGTCTTTCCCAGGATATATAAAAAATCACGAATACATCCTATCTACAAGGGTGGTGCCAGGGACTGTGTCAAAAATTATAGACCCATTGCCATTCTACCAAGTTTATCAAAAATCCTCGAACGTCTAATTAACAGAAGACTCATAAGATATCTTGAAGATAAAAACCTGTTATCCAATGCACAGTTCGGATTTAGAGCGAACAAATCCACGTCGGACGCGGTGTTGGAATTGATAAATTACATAATCGGCAACCTAGACAAGAAAAATAAAACTATTGGAATTTTCTTGGATTTGGCAAAGGCTTTTGACACGGTCTCTGTGCCCATACTACTGATGAAGCTAGAATGCTTGGGAATCAGAGGTTTACAACTGCAACTGTTAAAAGACTACCTAACGGATAGAATTCAATGTGTCCAGATAGGAAATACGACCAGCGAAGAGGTCCCAGTGACCTTCGGAGTCCCTCAATTGGGTCCAATACTGTTTCTCTGCTACATTAACGATCTTTGCCAAATTCAGATTCCCAACTCAAAAATTATCGCATTTGCAGATGACACAGCTCTACTGTTTAGTGCTAACTCTTGGCCAGAAGTATTTAAGAATGCACGGCAGGGTTTCAATTTGGTAACTCAGTGGCTAAACAAAAACCTTCTCACACTAAATATTGATAAAATTCACTATGTCGCTTTCTCAACTAGGTCCAACAATAAGCCGGATCCGTCACTTCAAATAACATCACATATATGCCCTAACTTTAGTAGTACTAACTGTCTGTGCCCTACTCTAAAAGCCCAGTCATGTGTCAAATATCTAGGAGTAATGATAGATAGTAATTTGAAATTTCATGCCCACATAGACCTTATTTCGGCACGTGTTCGCAAACTTATGATGATCTTTAAGTCTCTAAGACACGTAACTGAACCGAACGTGATTAAATCTGTTTATTACGCACTGTGTCAATCGCAACTGAGCTACTGCATTACCTCCTGGGGTGGTGCATACAAAACATATTTCCTAAACATTGAAAGGGCACAGCGTGCACTTCTGAAAGTAAGTCTGTCCCTACCATTTGATTTCCCGACTAAGGAACTCTACGAGAAAAGTGGAGTTTTAACTGTCAGACAGCTTTTTGTACACGCCGCTGTATTAAAGCAACATGACTCGGTTAAATATGAACCGAATAAATTTCAAAACCGACGTCGCAAAGATAAAATTTGCCTCGTTCCCTTATTTAAAACGAATCTAGCCCAAAGTTTTTCAGTTACCAAGGACCTAACTTATATAATAAATTAAATCGTAGCTTATCATTCTATTCCCTACCAAAAAGGAAATGCAAAGTGGTGGTTAGAAATGGGTTACAGAAGCTGAACTATTCACACACAGAAAGCCTCCTTCATAATAATTCAATCTCATTTTGATTTAATACATCCGCAACTTACAATACTCACCCACACCTTCAGACATACACGCTCATACACATTTCTCACCCTCATACACATCATTTACACTTTGCAACTAGATACACCAAACACACATATACATAAGCGCAGTGAACACAAATTAAAAACACTAAGTTATAACACTGCGCCGCTTTCGAACGAAATCCGCTCCGCTTATTAAACTTAGACCGCACTGTATCACAGCTACAAAACTATAACTAGACAACTGCGCCTGCGGCGAGCGGCGGATCATCCGTCTACCCGCAGTCATGCCATATGCACGTAATCCCGCGCGACAATTCTGTCCGAATGACGGTATGTAAGCTTGTATGACGAGCCAGTGCGTAAGGAAATAAAAATTGCGGGTGACTTAGTTGATATTTTGTTCATGTTGTATTGTGTGCACTGCACTCTCACAATTACTCATAGGTAATTATAGGCGTAACAAATTTCTTTCTGTATTTAAATCGTTGTTTAGTTCTAGTGAATCAGTCCAGAATTGTACACATACTTAGTTTTGAGTTCAATCTTTATTCATTTATTTTTTTCTATTTTGTATAAGTACCTTCACGCTTTATATAAAATGTACACAGTCAAAATTGAATTTACATGTCCGACGGGTGGGGCACTGGTGATCTGTAACACAGGCATCTCTCGCCTTTCACATACACCAGCTCCTCACATATGTAACACATACTAGACTGAGTAGTTGTACCATTATAGCTATAAACAAAACATTGTGAGGAGAAATAAATAATAATAATAATGGCAACACCGCAAACGTCAACGGATCACATTCAAATAATTTACCACTTTAATATTTAATAAATTAATTAATAGTTCTTTGTGCATAAATATATATACCCACTGTAAATCTTAAATCAATAAAAATAATATACATAAAATAAAAGTAATTCGGAAATAAATATAATGGACAAACCAGAAAATTCAACACAAACAAGACAGGATGACAGAACATGTCACCTAACAACAAGAAATAAAAATTTGGAATTATAAAAATGTGAAGATATGTTGACAAGATCTGCCGCTCGACGTGCACGCCCACCATCTCCGGACTCGTTGCCCAGCTCCGCCTCGCCGCCGCCGGCCTCCAGCACTACTGTAAGCGCTGTGACGACCCCGGCCGCGACAGTTGCATCGAGCTCGAGCGACGAGTACTTCTCTCCGCCGACGACGCCACCACCTGTTCGCCGACGGGGAGGACGCCGGCCGCCGGACTGCTTAGGACCTCGAGGCCCATCGGCTTCTGACAGGGTCCCAGCTCCCGGCGGAAGTGTGCAGCGCATGAGATGGACACAATCCATCAATGAAAATGTCATGCGCTCATACTATGGGGCTACAGAGGGAGGAAACAACCTGACCGCGTACCGTGTTCGAATGCTCTCTCTGTTTCAGGTGCTTGAACCAGCTGTCAACGTTTCGGCACAACGTCTATCGGATCAGGTACGGGTTATCCAGCGTAATCATATGCTGGATGACACTGTGCTTGATCGCCTGCGAAATGAGATGCAGAGTAGCCGTGTCATCACTCACCAGTCGCATTCTGCGGAGATACCACCGCAGCCAACAAATTATGCTGACGAGGAGAGTAATGATAGGGCTACAAATGTAAGTACCCAGTGCAATGAGGAGTTAAGGAATGCTTTGGAGGCTGCGATTCGGGAATATCGTTTTATGTCGGCAGAATTAAGACCACGCCTGCCACGTTTGCCCATGCATAACAGAAATAGGGCACTGATGGCTGCTCTGGATGCGCAGTTATCAAATTATTTTGATACCTGCGAGAACCTCACTGATACTCATTCAATTCTGTACTGCGCAGCTGTAGCAGCTTGTCGTGTAGCTCATGTCAAATTTTCCAGTGACTCTAGAGCTACACGACCGAAACCAGTCGTACCAGCTTGGCAGCACAGGATTGAACGTCGTATTGGTGGGGCCAGAGCACTCATCGGTAAACTAATCTGCTTCAGGGAGGGCAATACTCGTCCTAGAGTGATGCGCTTTGTGAGGCGGGCATTCTCAGGTACAAATACCAGCCCTCAGAACTATATGGCCCGTATCACGGAGCGCATCGACTTCCTGAAGCAGAAAGTGTATGCATGGGCGAACCGTATTCGTCGATATAAACGACGAGTAGAACGGTACACCCAGAATCGCACCTTCCAGAGCAATCAAAGGTGGGTTTATAGGGACTGGGAACGACCAGTACAAGGTGTGGCTGACACGTGCCTACCAGATGATGATGCCATGTGTTCATTCTGGCGCAGTATATGGTCGGTGCCTGTCAGTCACACTGAAGGTGACTGGGCTCGGGATGTCGAGCGAGCCTGCGATCCAATACCTGAAATGGGGGCTATTACCATCTGCCCCCAAGATGTAGCTCGTGCAGTCCGTCCGTTACCTAACTGGAAGTCTCCAGGACTGGACGGGCTGCATAACTTTTGGATAAAATGGTTTCCAAGGTCGCATGCTAGCTTGGCATCTCAATTCCAGACTGCTTTAGTGTCTGGTTCGTTACCTCAGTTCCTTACTACTGGAATAACCCACCTGCTCCATAAATCAGGTAGCACCGCGGAACCCAAAAATTATAGGCCGATCACGTGTTTACCGACGGTCTATAAGGTTCTTACATCCATTTTGAAAGCCAAAATTAACAATCACATTGACAGCAACTCGATCATGTCTGTCTTTCAAAATGGATGTAGAAGTGGGTCCCGCGGTACTAAGGAGCTACTCCTCATTGATATGGCCATTAGCCAACAAGTTCGTCGTTCCCGAAAGGATCTATCGACATGTTGGATAGATTATAAGAAGGCCTATGACTCAGTGCCGCATACTTGGCTCATGCGGGTGCTGGAGTTGTATAAAGTGGATACAACTCTACGCACCTTCCTGATGACGTGTATGGGGCAATGGAGGACAGTCCTTCGCTATCCAGGATGTCGAAATATTCAGAGGAATAGCGAACCGATAAGGATCGAGCGAGGTATATTTCAGGGCGATAGTTTGAGTCCGCTTTGGTTTTGCTTAGCACTGAATCCTCTAAGCACACTGTTGGAGGATTCAGGTCTAGGCTATCGGTTGAGGTGAGGTGGTCAGGTTATATCGCACCTCCTCTATATGGATGACTTGAAACTTTTTGCTCCCAACAATTTACAACTGAAGGAGCTACTGAAAATTACTGAAACTTTCAGTAGCGCCATCAGGATGGAATTTGGTGTGGACAAATGTGCGGTCATGCATATAAAGCGAGGAGAGATTGTGGAATCCGTGCCGGTATTGATGTACTCTTTCGGCATACTCAAATGGACTCAAACCGAACTCGACGCCCTGGATAGGAGAGTCCGTACACTGCTGACTGCAAATCGATTGCATCACCCACGGTCATCGGTTATGAGGCTGTATATCCCGCGAAAATGTGGAGGTCGAGGCTTTTTAAACGCTAAGACACTCCACAATCGTGAGATATGCAGTCTCAGAGAATATTTCCTAACAACCGACGTGGGAATGCATCGAGATGTGGTCGCAGTTGACAAGGGCCTCACTCCGCTCTCCTTGGCGAAAGAGAACTGGCGCAAACCAGTAGTGCTTGACACCAATGATCGCATGGAGGTATGGAAGAGCAAGGAGCTTCACGGACGCTTTTTCAAAGCCCTACACGGGCCTGATGTAGACTTACAAGCGTCCGTGGCCTGGCTACGATTCGGTGACCTTTTTGGGGAAACCGAAGGTTTTGTATGTGCAATTACGGACGAAGTTATGATGACGAACAATTACCGGAGATTTATTGTGAAAGACGGCACAGTTGACATCTGTCGGGCATGTCACCGGCCTGGGGAATCAATAAGGCATATTATCTCCGGGTGTTCTCGTCTAGCTAACGGAGAGTACTTGCATAGACACAACCTTGTAGCCAGGATCATTCATCAGCAACTTGCTCTTAAATACAACCTTGTGGAATCGGAGGTGCCGTACTACAGGTATACGCCCGACCCAGTTCTCAAAAATGACCATATCACATTGTACTGGGATCGATCCATCATCACTGACAGGACTATTGTTGCCAATAAGCCTGATATAGTGCTGGTGGATCGATCAGAGCGGCGTGCAATGATTGTTGACATAACCATCCCACATGATGAGAACCTCGTGAAAGCTGAGAAGGATAAACAAATCAAGTATCTTGACTTGGCTCACGAGGTTGTCGACATGTGGGAAGTGGATTCAGCAATCATTGTACCGATAGTCGTGACAGCCAATGGCTTAATAGCCAAGAGCCTCGACCAACACCTCAGGAGGCTCTCGTTAGGCAGCTGGATCAAGGGCTTGATTCAGAAAGCGGTACTGCTGGACACGGCTCGCATCGTCAGGAAGTTCCTCTCTCTGGAGCCCTGACCGCCGGTAGCTTGGACCCTGTTCCCGATACCGGTGGGCTACTATTTTTTATATTTTTAAATGTTTTTTATATATATTTTTGTTATGTAGAAATATTTAAAAATATAATTTATAAGTGTATTTATTGAAATAAAGGAGATAATAATAATAATAAAGCCCTTTATTCTGAAAGAAAATAACAGTATACATAAAAACATTTTTACAATATGTCCCTAACTTCGGCGTGCCTTCTGGCAAAGGCCTCCTCCAACATTTTCCATTGTTGTCTATCCTGGGTAACCCTTCTCCAGTTAGGACCTGCTGTCCTCTTAAGCTCGTCTTCCTACCTAGAATTTTGCCTTCCTCGGTTTCTTTTGCCATCTCTCGGATACCACTCTGTTACCCTCTTGCTCCATTTCCCTCCTTTATCACGCATCATATGCCCTGTCCATCTCCATTTCTGTTGATCGACTCTAGTTAGTATGTCGGTAAGTTTTGTTAATGATCTTAGGTCGTTATTTCTTATCTTATCCTGTCGTTTATAACCAGTCATACTCCTTTCCATTTCTCTCTGTGCTACTGCTAGTTTTTCTCGCAATGCTTTGGTGAGTGTCCAGGTTTCGCATCCATAAGTTAGGCAGGGAAGTATGCAAGAGTTAAATGTTTTTCTTTTCGTTGACATTCCTAATTCTTTGGATTTCATGATTTCTTTCAGCGCCCAGTATTTCTTCCATCCAGTGGCTATGCGGAGGTTGATTTCTTTCGTCATTTGGTCTTTAGTTGTGATGACTTGGCCCAGGTAAGTATAATCTTCCACATATTCCAGAACACCATCTTTAACTTTGATGTTGACTTTTGCGGTGTTTGTCATTACTTTGGTCTTACTGGTATTCATTTTAAGCCCGACTTTAATGCTTTCATCGTTTAAGCTGTTTATCATACTTTCGAGGTTTCCAGGATGTTCATCAAGTAGTATGAGATCGTCCGCAAATCTTAAGTGGTGCAGTTTTGCTCCATTTATGTTGATACCATATTTATCCCAGTTCAATTTGCGGAAGATGCTTTCCAGCACTGCAGAGAATAATTTTGGTGATAATGGGTCACCCTGTCTGACGCCCCTCTGTATACAGAATTCTTTACCAAGCGTTTCCAGTTGGATTTTTGCCTTGCTGTTCGAGTATATGGTTTTAATGATATTCGTAAAATAGTTTGGTATTCCTTGCTGTTCAAGACTTGCCCATATATCCTCGTGGTTTAAGCTGTCGAAGGCTTTGGCATAATCTACAAAGGCTAGATAAATTTTCTTGTTGTATTCCTTGTATTTTTCTAGGACCTGTTTCACAGTGTATATGTGATCAATAGTTGAGAAACCTTTTCGGAAGCCTGCTTGTTCGACTGGTTGCTGTTCATCTAGTAGTGTGCTGATTCGATCGAGTATTATTTTCGCAAAAACTTTGTAGACATTTGACATCAAGCTTATCGGTCTGTAATTTTCAATGTTTTCCTGGTCTCCTTTTTTATGAATTAGGATGATGTGTGATTTTGCCCATTGTTCTGGAATCTGCCCGCTTAGTATGATTTCATTGAAGATAGTTGTTAGAATTGGAGCCAGTTCTTCTAGTGTTCCTCTCATCAATTCGTTGGTAATTTTATCTGGTCCCGGGGACTTCTCCATCTTTTGGCTTCTTATTGCTTTTTCAACTTCGCACTGTAAAATGGCAGCTACTGGT